>NC_069415.1:53832995-53896750 GCF_026875155.1 Cherax quadricarinatus
CCATCCCGAGAAACCAAAGAAATCCTTGTTTTATCACAGTGAGTGATAATGGTTACCATATGTAGCTTAGAAATTACTACATAAGGGTTTATCTATGTGATCATTGCTTAGATTAATCCTATAGTACCTAATATTTCACATGACTAACATCACTACATTAACCCTATGATTAACACACAGACATAAAAAATCAATTCGATATCGCGTATATTATCTATGGATATATTAACACATGTGAGATATTCATATATTTTCCACATGGCATAGTATATCCAATAATATTACCTTTAATATCACATTGATTAATCACATGGTAATTAATTCCTGTAATAACAAGTAACAGTTAGGTCAGTAAGTGAACAGTTTAGTGTCAGGTAGTGAGCAGTTTATGTCAGGTATTTAACAGGTAGTGTCATATTTAACAGTTTAGTGTAGGTATGAACAGTTTAGTGTCAGGTTAGTGAGCAGTTTAGTGTCAGTATTAACAGTTCAGTGTCAGGTATTTAACAGTTTATTCGGTATTACACAGTTTTAGTTCAGTGGAGCAGTTTAGTGTCAGTAATTTAACAGTTTATGTCGTAGTAGCAGTTTAGTGCGGTGTTTAACAGTTAGTTGGTATTAACAGTTTAGTGTCAAGTAGTGAACAGTTTAGTGTCAGGTATTTAACAGTTTAGTGTCAGGTATTTAGAGCAGTTTAGTGTCAGGTATTTAACAGTTTAGTGTCAGGTAGTGAACAGTTAGTGTCAGGTATTTAACAGTTTAGTGTCAGGTATTTAACAGTTTAGTGTCAGGTATGAGCAGTTTAGTGTCAGGTATTTAACAGTTTAGTGTCAGTAGTGAAACAGTTTAGTGTCAGGTAGTGAACAGTTTAGTGTCAGGTATTTAACAAGTTTAGTGTCAGGTATTTAACAGTTTAGTGTCAGGTAGTGAGCAGTTTAGTGTCAGGTAGTGAACAGTTTAGTGTCAGGTATTTAACAGTTTAGTGTCAGGTAGTGAGCAGTTTAGTGTCAGGTAGTGAACAGTTAAGTCGGTTTTAACGTTTGTTCAGGTATTTAACAGTTTAGTGTCAGTAGTGAACAGTTTAGTGTCAGGTATTTAACAGTTTAGTGTCGGTATTTAACAGTTTAGTGTCAGGTATTTAACAGTTTAGTGTCGGGTATTTAACAGTTTAGTGTCAGGTAGTGAGCAGTTTAGTGTCAGGTATGAACAAGTTAGTGTCGGGTATTTAACAGTTTAGTGTCAGGTATTAACAGTTCAGTGTCAGTAGTAACAGTTTAGTGTCGGGTATTTAACGTTTAAGTCAGTTTTAGAGTTAGTGTCAGGTAGTGAGCAGTTTAGTGTCATTATTTAACAGTTTAGTGTCGGTATTTAACAGTTTAATGTCAGGTAGTGAGCAGTTTAGTGTCAGGTATTTAACAGTTTAGTGTCAGGGTATTTAACAGTTTAGTGTCAGGTATTTAACAGTTTAGTGTCGGTATTTAACAGTCTTAGTGTCAGGTATTTAACAGTTTAGTGTCAGGTAGTGAACAGTTTATGTGTCAGGTATTTAACAGTTTAGTGTCAGTATTTAACAGTTTAGTGTCAGGTATTTAACAGTTTTAGTGTCAGGTATTAACAGTTTAGTGTCAGGTATTTAACAGTTTAGGTGTCAGGTATTACAGTTTAGTGTCAGTTTTAACAGTTTAGTGTCAGGTATTTAACAGTTTAGTGTCAGTATTTAACAGTTTAGTGTAGGGTATTTAACAGTTTAGTGTCAGGTATTTAACAGTTTAGTGTCAGGTATTTAACAGTTTAGTGTCAGGTATTGAACAGTTTAGTGTCAGGTATTTAACAGTTTAGTGTCAGGTATTTAACAGTTTAGTGTCAGGTATTTAACAGTTTAGTGTCAGGTATTGTAACAGTTTAGTGTCGGGTAGTGAGCAGTTTAGTGTCAGGTATTTAACAGTTTAGTGTCAGGTAGTACAGTTTAGTGTCAGGTATTTAACAGTTTAGTGTCAGGTATTGAACAGTTTAGTGTCAAGTAGTGGACAGTTAGTGTCAGGTATTTAACAGTTTAGTGTCAGGTATTAGCAGTTAGTGTCAGATGGACAGTTTAGTGTCAGGTATTTAACAGTTTAGTGTCAGGTATTTAACAGTTTAGTGTCAGGTATTTAACAGTTTAGTGTCAGGTATTTAACAGTTTAGTGTCAGGTATTTAACAGTTTAGCATCAGGTATTTAACAGTTTAGTGTCAGGTAGTGAGCAGTTTAAGTGTCAGTATTAAAGTTAGTGTCAGGCATTTAACAGTTTAGTGTCAGGTATTTAACAGTTTAGTGTCAGGTAGTGAACAGTTTAGTGTCAGGTATTTAACAGTTTAGTGTAGATATTGTAACAGTTTAGTGTCAGGTAGTGAACAGTTTAGTGTCAGGTATTAACAGTTTAGTGTAGGTAGTGAACAGTCTAGCGTCAGGTAGTGAACAGTTTAGTGTCAGGTATTTAACAGTTTAGTGTAGGTAGTGAACAGTTTAGGTCAGGTATTTAACAGTTTAGTGTCAGGTAGTGAATAGTTTAGTGTCAGGTATTTAACAGTTTAGTGTCAGGTATTGAATAGTTTAGTGTCAGGTATTTAACAGTTTAGTGTCAGGTAGTGAATCAGTTTAGTGACAGGTATTTAACAGTTTAGTGTCAGGTAGTGAATAGTTTAGTGTAGGTAGTGAACAGTTTAGTGTCAGGTATTAACAGTTTAGTGTCAGGTATTTAACAGTTTAGTGTCAGGTATTTAACAGTTTAGTGTCAGGTATTTAACAGTTTAGTGTCAGGTATTTAACAGTTTAGTGTCAGGTAGTGAACAGTTTAGTGTCAGGTATTTAACAGTTTAGTGTCAGGTATTTAACAGTTTAGTGTCAGGTAGTGAACAGTTTAGTGTCAGGTATTTAACAGTTTAGTGTCAGGTATTTAACAGTTTAGTGTCAGGTATTTGAGCAGTTTAGTGTCAGGTAGTGAACAGTTTAGTGTCAGGTATGTGAACAGTTTAGTGTCAGGTAGTGAACAGTTTAGTGTCAGGTATGTGAACAGTTTAGTGTCGGTATGTAACAGTTTAGTGCAGGTAGTAACAGTTTAGTGTCAGGTGATTGAACAGTTAGTGTCAGGTATGTGAACAGTTTAGTGTCAGGTAGTTGAACAGTTTAGTGTCAGGTAGTGAACAGTTTAGTGATCAGGTATTGAGAGTTTAGTGTCAGGAGTAATCGTTAGTGCATGTGAACAGTTTAGTGTCAGGTAGTGAACAGTTTAGTGTCAGGTAGTGAACAGTTTAGTGTCAGGTAGTGAACAGTTTAGTGTCGGTATTGAACAGTTTAGTGTCAGTAGTGAACAGTTTAGTGTCAGGTAGTGAACAGTTTAGTGTCGGTAGTTAACAGTTTAGTGTCGGGTAGTGAACAGTTTAGTGTCAGGTAGTGTAACAGTTTAGTGTCAGGTAGTGAACAGTTTAGTGTCGGTAGTGAAAAGTTTAGTGTCAGGTAGTGAACAGTTTAGTGTCAGGTAGTGAACAGTTTAGTGTCAGGTATGTAACAGTTTAGTGTCAGGTATTGAACAGTTTAGTGTCAGTAGTGAACAGTTTAGTGTCAGGTATGTAACAGTTTAGTGTCAGGTAGTGAATTTAGCAGTAGTGACTTAGTGTCAGGTAGTGAACAGTTTAGTGTCGGGTAGTGAACAGTTTAGTGTCAGGGTAGTGAACAGTTTAGTGTCAGGTAGTGAACAGTTTAGTGTCAGGTAGTGAACAGTTAGTGTCAGGTTGTTAACAGTTTAGTGTCAGGTATGTGAACAGTTTAGTGTCAGGTAGTGAACAGTTTAGTGTCAGGTAGTGAACAGTTTAGTGTCAGGTAGTGAACAGTTTAGTGTCAGTAGTGAACAGTTTAGTGTCAGGTAGTGAACAGTTTAGTGTCGGGTAGTGAACAGTTTAGTGTCAGGTAGTAATCAGTTTAGTGTCAGGTAGTTAACATAAATAGACATCATTGATTCCTTAATAATACACCATCAACGGGAAGCTGATCAATTGCCTCATCATCAATGAGGTGATGATCTGTTACAGCTCCTGGGCCTCCGGGATTCTTGAGGATAATACCTTGATAATCAAATTTCAATCTTAATCCAAAATTATGCAGCATGCAGTCAACGTTACGTTACAGTCAACGTACGTTACAGTCAACGTTACGTTTACAGTCAATACGTTACAGTCAACGTGCATCTCTGAGAAAACTGGCCAAAAAACCACATACATAAATCTGTGAGAAAACTTTCAACAATACCAAGAAGTTGGCTGACTAAAAATCACATTTAAAATGGAGACATTCTACAGCAGAATACATATTATATATATATTATATATATATAATATATATATATATATAATATATATATATATATATATATTTATATATTATATATATATATATATATAACGGACATATTTTTATTTCAATAACATTTGGTAAATAATCTAGTATTGTAAAAAAGAAAGAAAATGGATTGCTAAGAGTGACTCGTTAACCTGAAATAGATTCTATTTACAGTAGCCTTTAAAAAAGATAACTTCTTATGTAAGAGATAAAGAGAACATGAATGAGAGAAGTATGAGGCGCAGCATCATGGGTATAGTGAGTTATTATTGTCAGGATGAAGACGTGTGAGAGAGTGGGAGTGGCGGTGTAACAAGTAGGGGATGTGTGACCAAGTGTTGGGGGTGTGTAGACAAGTGTTGGGGTGTGTAGACCAAGTGTTGGGGGATGTGTAGACCAAGTGTTGGGGATGTGTAGACCAAGTGTTGGGGGTGTGTAGACCAAGTGTTGGGGGTGTGTAGACCAAGTGTTGGGGGTGTGTAGACCAAGTGTTGGGGATGTGTAGACCAAGTGTTGGGGATGTGTAGACCAAGTGTTGGGGATGTGTAGACCAAGTGTTGGGGGATGTTGACCAAGTGTTGGGGGGTGTAGACCAAGTGTTGGGGGTGGTAGCCCAAGGTTGGGGATGTGTAGACCAAAGTGTTGGGGATGTGAACAAATGTTGGGGCTGTGTAAACAAGTGTTGGGGGGATGGAAACCCAAGTGTTGGGGGTGTGGCCAAAGTTTTGGTGGGGTAGACAATTTTGGGGGTGGTAGCCAAGTTTTGGGGATTGTAGACCAAGTTTTTGGGGATGTGTGCCCAAAGTGTTGGGGGTGTGTAGACCAATTTTGGGGATGTGTAGCCCAAGTTTGGGTGTTAGCCCAAGTGTTGGGGGTGTGTAGCCCAAAGTGTTGGGGATGTGTAGCCCAAAGTGTTGGGGATTGAAGCCCAATGTTGGGGATGTTAGACCAAGTGTGGGATTTAGACCAATGTTGGGGGGTGTAGCCCCAAGGTTGGGGATTGTAGACCAATTTGGGGGTTGTAGCCCAAAGTGTTGGGGGATGTGTGCCCGGGTTTGGGGGTGTGTAGACCAATTTGTTGGGGGGTGTGTGCCCAATTTTGGGGGTGGTAGCCCAAGGGTTTGGGGAGGGTTTGCCCAAGTGTTGGGGATGTGAAACCCAAGTGTTGGGGATGTGTAGACCAAGTGTTGGGGATGTTAGCCCAAGTTTTGGGGGATGTGTGACCAAGTTTGGGGGTGGTGGGACAAGTTTGGGGGGGTGTGTAGCCCAAGTTTTGGGGGGTTGTAGACAAGGTTGGGGTGTGAAACCCAAGTGTTGGGGATGTGAACCATTTTGGGGGATGTGGACCAAGTGTTGGGGATGTGAAAGACCAAGTGTTGGGGGGTAGACCAAAGGGTTTTGGGGATGTGAAACCAATGTTGGGGATGTGTAGCCCAAGTGTTGGGGGTGTGTAACCAATGTGGGCTTGTAGACCAAGTTTGGGGGTTGAAGACCAAGTTTTGGGGGGTTTGGTAGCCAAAGTGGGGGGGTGTTAGACCAATGTTGGGGGCTGTGTAGCCCAAGTGTTGGGGGGTGTAGACCAGTGTTGGGGGTGTGAGACCAGTTTTGGGGGTGTGAGGGTCAGTGTATGGTACGTGAGGTAAGGTAGATACTTTATGGTACAGTGTTGGTGGATTTACAGGGCCCCAAAATTTTGATAGGGGTGCAGTAAACTTATGGGACGAAATTCGTAAGGAAATTACATACAAAAAATGTTGTGCTAATGGGAGATTTAAACTATAGAAGTTTGACGGACAATTTGACAAAAAATTTTAGAGGGGTGACTTTTTGATACGATCCAGGATTTTTTTTAAAAAACATTTTGTGCAGAGCCAATGGGGGAAATAACCCCCTTGATTTGGGTTTTGCCAGTAGGGGGAAAAACCCAATTAATAACTTGAGGTTAATGATGAGTTGGGGGGAAAATGATCACAAAACACTCAGTTTTAATATATCGGGAAATTCCCCTAAAAATGGAATCAGTCCCGTCCCTACTTTCGCTTTGGTGATTTCATAGGACTGAAAAATTTTCTTTGGTGGGCTGAACTGGAAGACCTACTAAAGGGCAGGTAGGTGGTGATGGGTTTCCGTAGATGCTTTCCCGGGGATAGTTTTTAACTGCCCGTCAAATTATGTTCCAAAGGGAAATCAGACAAACAAAAATGATCCTAAAAAGGATGAAAATAGATTAAAATATCTGATTGGGCAAAGAGAGGCATAAAGGCAAATCAAAAGAGGAGGGGCAAAATTTGGAAAAAAGTATATTCAGTTAAAAAGAGAAATAAAAAAAGGGGAAATTTGAAAAAACAAAAAGAGATTTTTTTAAGGGTTAAAATTGCAAGAGAACGAAAGACTAACCCAAAAAAGGGTTCTTTTGGATACAGAAGTAAACGGGACAAGATGGCCCCACTCAAAAGTTCCTGGGTCACTCATACATGATAAGGAAAGTGTAGAATTTTTAACCATACTTCCCCTCGTTTTCAAGGAGGATCCAGCGAAAAAAAATCTTTCTATATTTGGCTGGGATACATGTATATGCTCCAACGCTGTGGTCTTCACTACTATGATAATATAAGAAAATTCAGGTCATTTAATTTGACGTAATTTCCTGTGCCTTTACCTATAATTGCTGTATGAACCAACGGAATGCCCATATGCGTTCGTCCACGTCAAGCTCGAGCTGATTTTCGAAGCTTTTTCGAAAAATTGCTCTGGTTCGGCCTCATTGAAGCGCCGGGAACAAGCTGTACTGCTGTTTTTGTAAACGAAAATCATTTACAGGAATGCGGAAAACTGCCTCCTTTTTCTTTCCCTATCAATTCTTCCCTAGACGAGTGCTCTCTGTTCCTAGTTTGTACAAGATTGATTTTTGCCAGCTCAAGTGCCAACGACGCTGATTCACTGAACAACCCAGCTGCCACTATACTGACCATTTTTGCTCCGTGGTGTTCATCTTCCTCCTGCGAGAACATAGTCAAGTTTTTGCCCTAGGTCCGGTAGAGGGAGGAGTCTGATGTGCCATCTATTCTTCTATAAGTTTGTCAGCAATCAGTGAACGCAGTTGCGCAGCTGTGAAGTGCGTTTGTATTTATGCCAATGGAAACGAGCAATTTGCCAACAAGCTGTAGGGACAATTGGGTAGGTTATGCAAGTATATGCCCGACACCAGACGTCTGACTCGTCTAGTGGCATTAGTTATTCGCTATGCACAGTTCGATTTGCCAGAGTACCCCTAACGTAACAACGTTAATTTGCAGAACACGCTTAGCTATGCACAGTACGAGCTCGCGCGTCTAGTAGAGCAGAATCGCTTACCAACGCAAAGCTGACTGCAAACTTCTCCACACCGAAAGGATAGTAACAACTGACACGCAAAAATTTTGTAAAAGCAATGCCAGACAGCAACACTGTTCTTGAAGATTGACCGTAGCGCGAAGCGAGCACACCGGACTAAGCTTAGGTAGCGAGCTGTTTTTGATCGATCTCACAATAGCAAGGCTGACCCATAACAGTAACTGACACGCAAAATTGTTAAAGCGTAGGCAAGCTAATGCATGCCAGACAGCAAGCTACAGAATGTTCTGCATACGAGATTACCCTAAGCTCAACGTTTCTCTAAGTCCTGTTCCAGGCTCTCGGACAAGGTACCATATTACAAACAAGGATTCCAAATGGCCTGTTTATCCCGGATGTAATGGCGTGAGCAAAATAAACACAGCAGAAAAAGTTTAGACTTTTTATCCTTCGCCAATTTAGAAACAAGCAATATGTACCACCTATGTCAGTGATAAGTATAGTGCACTCCACGAGTAAGCAAGGCAAGAAATTGAAGCACAAGATAGCAGACGTGCATCAACCAGTCTAATGATGGGAATGACAAGGCTGACAGGAGAGTTGTACCCCACATACCTCTGCGATTGCAAAAACCATCTTCTTATTGGCTAGAACTGGTCATAGTTGAACAACGGGGCCCCATAATCAACTCTTAGCAACCTGGTTCTCTGGTTGGGGGAGATAGCCTGTAAATGGGTGTGTAAACATGCGCGGAATAAGGTTCGTACTCTTTGCATGCCACAGGAGGGCCCTGTAAAATCTAACCCAAGATTAGTTTTTCATGGACCTCGAGAAAGCTGTAACCAACCAGATTCAGTGGCTGACGCTTCTAATTTTTCAATTATCTTGTCTAAACACACAACTTTAAAATTGTCTTGATATACATCGCTACTTCACCACCATTCCTGTTGACCTATTTAGTGGGATAATTTAAGTCCTTGTATGTGACATCAGGAAGGCATTTCTCTTGCTTTTGATTGACACTCATCGTTAGGGCGTGAGGTTGTGCTGCGCCTTGCTCTGCATTCGTCACTTCAGCCTTGGTTGAGACGGGACGTTGGCGGTTGAGCTAGCACTGTTGGTAGCACTGAGTGATTTTCACAAATGGCACAGGCTATCAGGCGGAGAATTCAACACTGGTGTTTTGAGGTGTTGAAAGGAGCGGTTTATAAACCAATGCTTCTGTTTGCTGCCTCTATACTACGGGCTCTTCCCTACTGCATCAACAAAGACGATCTGTATGGTATTGCCTTATATGGGAGCAACAAGGATCTTGTGAAAAATTTTTTTTTGTGACGGTCTGCGGACATATGACAAGATGGTGGAAAAAATACCAGACGTGTGTATGAAGGGTTAATTCCTGTAGGTTGTGGAAGTACGATGAGGGAACGTATCCAAGTTTTATATGGGTAAAGTTACGAATGTCCCATTTGAAGCGGATGAAGAAGATATAAAAGCAACATTCGACGAGTATGGTGTTATACAATCAGGATCGTTGGAAAGGTGAGTCTGATGATTATGTATGCTGGACTGCGTGAGGGCTCCTTTACCCTCAAAATGTCTTTTGCGCAAAATCTATTACCATCATATGTGACTTGAGTGTACTTTAGAATACAGGTATATGTAAACATATGCGGGGCAAAGACGAAACCTGGTAGGACTATGTGGAGCATTTGATCATATGGCAGCATGGTGTCCTCGTACGATCGACACCTGAGAAATTGGAGAGGGGAGAAAAAGCGTCGTGTGGACAGGAGAGAGACGGTGACGACCACCAGTCTACAGGGGTGATCTTCAAGATCATAGGAACATGGAGTAATCGTGGAGGACAATCCGGCAAGAATGTTGTAATTACCGGAGGTTCTCAGGTTATGAGAATATGCGTATGGAGGATGAGGTGAGGACGAGTGGAATTGGGTAGTAAGGTACGGCTAACAATAGATACTGTTATTCAAGAATTCTTAGGTAATCAGAATGAGGACGAGACACTAAGCTTGGTTGTCAGATGGGGGGAAACTTATAGAGTGGGAGGAATTCAAGTGGTGAGTAATGTGGGTGATGGGGATAGGGCAATCAAACAGGATTAGTGAGGTTGTGTTAGGTTTGAAGTACACAACGTAGAATGTGCAAGATGAGGAATGCACATAGGTAGAGGAGCATCACGTAGAGAGAGGCAGGGGCTTCTGATAGTGATGATGTCCTCACACAGCGCAACGTAAATGGTAAAAAAACTTATCAGTGGGATGTGCAAAAAAACGTATCAGGGGGGGGGGGGGGGAAAGGGGCGGCAGAGGAAAGGTTGAGGGGCAAAGAAAGGACAATTGAAAAAAATGTTCAGCAAAAACGTAAGGAAACTCAAGGATATCGCGTCGATTGGTAAGCCCCCGATAGCATTTTTAAGTGTTAACCTTTAAATGTAACGGCTAAGGGCTGATGTTAAAGCGTATGAGATTTAGTGATTTTTTAAAGAGACTTGGCATAACATGTAGTATTTTTACAAGCAGCATAATTTTAGGTATGGATGGGATTTGTTGGTAGCGGATATAAAGTGTATTGCTGGGTATACTGGGAGTTAGGGAGGTGCTGCTGTTTTAATAGCTGAGATCAGTCCTTACCAATTGTTACATTGGGAGAAGAAGGGGAGAGATGGGAGAGTAGCGAGGGTGGATGGGAATGGGGTGGGGTACGTGTGTGTTTTGTGAGTGTATACAGCTGGCGGACAGTAATAGGACGTGTTATAGAGGAAATTTGTATAGGGACACACTATTTATCATATGCGGGGTTTACTCTTATTTTATTTGTGTGGGATTGGAATATGTGTGATACGTAGAAAAGATTGGAGCCGAGGGGAATGTAGGTGTGTGTTTTTGGGGGGGTTCCTACGAGATGTTTTAGGGGGGAGCTGGCTTCGCGGATGTAGTGAGGGGGGAGGGGGTGGAACGTGGAGCATACTTATGTGAGGAGAGGATTTGCGGCACGAATAGATCGTTTTATGCTTCTCCGGGTTACAGGTGGCTAAACAGAAACTATAAATGTAGTGTTTTCAGATTCATAGGGTCGTGGATGTGTGATGGGGGAGGTTTACACAAAGCGTTACTTGAGTTTTTGGAGAAACTTAACTGTGAGATTGTTTGATGAGCTGGAGGACCGGTGATAGTTTTGTTGAGTGGCTGAGACAAGGAGTGAACCAAGGTGAGAAAAGGGGTGATATACTGCGAATGGTGGGTGGAATATGCCAAACCAGAAAATCAAAAATTTTTGTATGAGGAAGGAAGGAGTAAGTCAATGGAAAATGGCTTACAGAGATATTTGGAAGGGCGCAGTTGAAACAGTGCTTATGAAGGTTTTAGTGAGGTTTATCAGTACAAGAGATTTGAAGGGCATCAAAGCGCCAATTAATGGAAATGCAGAATGGAAGATTTGATGGTGAGAGACATGAGAGGTGGATTGGAAGATGTTTTATGGGGAGATAACCATCCGCTTGTGTATTGCGGCGAATTTAAAGAGCGACAGACGACAATGACTATGATGAAGTTGGACGTACATACGGTGTGGGAGGGTTATACGATGGGACATGAGGTTAGTAAACTACGGAAAGTATGAGTGGTTATCGTTATAAGTGGTTTGGGAATATTATGAGAGGGAGAAACAGGAAGATGCAGATATGAAGATTTTTTGAGAAGGGATACAGAGGAAACTAGAGTCAGCAGATAGAGCGTGATATACCCGGGGGGGGGGGGTGGGGTTTTTTCCGGGCCTATAGATGAAGGAAAGTGTGGACGGCTTTTAAAAGGGATTTTTTGAGTGTCGGGAATGCACCTGGGAGAGAAGAATCCCAAATGAATTTTATTTGGCTATGGGATGTCATGAAGGAATTCTTGGTGCAGTTGCATGAATGTTAATGAGGATAAGGGAAGCATGAGTCTAACACAAAGGACCGGTGTAGTTAGTTTTGGTTCCAAAGGGGGAAGTACAGAATAGCATCAACTATGATATATAGAGTTTATCATTAATGTCGTGGGGATTATAATACCTGTTTGCCAGAGTGTTAGCGTAATAGATTGCGTTAAGTAATTGGGAAGGTTATAGATGGGGGACAGATGGGTGTGCCAGGAGAACAATGTTAGTGGCATGGGAGGGATAAAAGGTTATATAGAGGAGGTAGATGGATGGCGGTGTTCTTGCTTTGGATTGGAAGGCGTCTTATGAATGTGTAGAGAGAGAGACATTGGATGATCATGAGCAGATTGGGTTCGGTGAGGAAGTTGTGCAGTGGCGGAAACTTTATATAGAGGTTGCAGAAATACGAATGCAAATAAATGATAGGGTGGGAAGATGGTTAGTATGGGTTAGGGGGCTGAGCAGCGATGCCCCATGTCTCAGAACCTATTTGCATGTATGCAAGGACCCATTATTTAGGTTGATAAATGTAGGAGTAAGTGGGGGGAGGTAAGACTTAGATGTGGGTGCTGCTACGGAGTATAGTTGGTTTATGTGGATGCACTACGGTCTTACGTGGAGGGGGAGGAGGGAATGTTAAAGAATTGTAAGTAGAATTGTTGAAATATTTAGTGGAGCAACAGGGTATGAAATGTTAATAGTGAGAAGTCGAAATTACTGGAGGTTGGGTCATGGGTGGGAGGGGAAATGGGAAAAAGTATGGATGGCAGGTAGTAGAGCAGAGATAAAAAATTTGTGGAGTATTGTACAGAGGGGCAGCGCAGGGGGCTAGAGAGGAATTCTAAAAGGGGTAGTGCAAAGAGTATTGCTTAGGTTAGGGGAATAAGAACGAGTGGTTTGACTTACAATAGAGAGTCATTGTGGTTAATCCCACTCATTTATCCTAAATTGTGGCACGTGGCTGTGGCTTGATACCCATTGATGGCGCAA
This sequence comes from Cherax quadricarinatus, assembly GCF_026875155.1. Lineage (NCBI taxonomy): Eukaryota > Metazoa > Arthropoda > Malacostraca > Decapoda > Parastacidae > Cherax > Cherax quadricarinatus. Next base: position 53,845,631 of record NC_069415.1, read on the forward strand.
AAGACGTGCGGTAAGTGCTAAGGAAAGTACTGAATTTTATATGGGGTTTGGTTGTATTGGCTGAGGCAAACGGTTGTAATGAACACCGCTGGCAAAGGGGGGTTTTTTAGGTTTATTTCCTTTGGATAGCAGACTGAGAGCATGTACGTGTTGAAGCATTGTTATCTGAGATTGGGTGGGGAACGTTGGTTGTCAGAGTGAGGGATCTGTGATGGAGATGTGAGGCGATGGTGGGGGAGGTAGGTGACTTAGAGGTGTGTATATGAGTTATGTTGAGATACTTATTCAAGTAAGAAATCGGAAAATGTAACGGGTGTGTTTTGGGATGGTTGGTAAGGGTTTCAAGATAGGTGTGGAAGGGGAGACTGTTTTTCCATTATATAATTGGACACGAATCTGGGGAGACTTCAGTAAGTTAGGGTGAAGTCAAGGGTGAGGGGAACTATGTATAGATTTTTACATGGGATTTTGCTCCAACCCTAAAGTACGGACTGTATCAGATGGGAATTTTGCCATGTCTCAATGTTGTTTTGTTTGTGGGGGGGAGGAAACAGCATATCATGTGGTGTATTTCTGTGGCATATCGGAGGAGGGCCACGTCTATGGTTTTCGCAGAGTTGTTGGAATATGGTGGGTCGGGAGTAGGTTAGTTGTATTAAGGGCACTGAGTTTGGATATAGAGGGAGTGGGAGTAGTGTGAGGAGGGCCGTATGTATTTAGTGGCAGATTATGTCTATATATCGTGGGCGATGAGGGAGGGGGGGAGGTGGAGGGGGAGGACACGAACAAGGGCTTTAGCAGGACATTTCTATAAAACAAGGTAATAAATGAGGTAGTGTAGGGACGTAGATGGCTATAGATTTTCCGGTATCTTTATAGAGGCAATGGACTGTGAGAGGGTGAGCGAATAGTGTTGTAATGGCTGGGAGGATGGTCTCTGTAAAAGGGGGGAGGAAAAATGAAATTACATGGATATAGAATATTATGATTATTAAGCATAGTTTCCTGAGAAGCAAGAGGCGGCTTATCAATTCGATTGGGGCCTATAATGTTGTATTATTAACCATAGTGTGTTGAAAGAGCTAGGTCTAAAATTGTTTTTACTCTGAAACATGATCAATAAACATCTAGAATTTGTTGAACAAGACAATACGTGTTTAATAATATACATTCTTGGTTTATGTATTACAAAGTGTGTTTTTTTTCAATATCCAGTGTCCAATGATCTTGTGTTTTGACATTGGTTTCTCTATAGTAAAGCAGTTGTTATTATTTTCATTATATTTTCGTTTCATTAAGTATAATAGTAGTCAGTATTTTAAAAGTTCTTTGAATAGTTTTAAGATGTTTGTGGTGTCTATTATTTCATTCAGCTCATTGATAAACGTTCAAGTGTATGGCGAATATGTAATTTCTTTTATTTCTGTGGAGGACCTGCTAAGGCTCTTTTTTATTTATTAATGCATTGTAAATGTTTTTAACTAAAAAGAGAATGTATGGAGTATATAAAACGTTAAATGTTCATGTCACCATTGTGGTTCAGCAGCAAAACTTTTTGGTATAATAATAAATAATGTAAGTTGGGGGGGGGTGGGGGAGTCACCAGTATTGTAAGTGCTTTGAGTCATTTTACATTATGAATAAAAAAATCAGTTTTAAATGGAAGCGCTGTATATTTTGAAGTAGTGTGTTAGTTATGTGTTAGGTGTATATATCAGATCTTTATGAATAGTGTTACTTAGTGGACCGGAACAGAGCCACTGATAATGCCTCTTTTTATATATATATATATCACATTATTATCATAACTATCTATGTTATATTGTATGACTGCTTTAAATAAAATTTAAAAAAAATAAAGGTTACATACTCTTTGCATGCCACAGGAGGCCTGTAAATCACACCCAAACAGATTCAGTGGCTGACGCTTCTAATTTAATATCTTGTCTAACACAACAATTTAAATTGTTCTCTGATATTACATCGCTACTTCACCACCATTCTGTTGACCCTATTAGGGTGGAATAATTTAAGTCCTTTGTATTGTGACATTCAGAAGGCATTTCTCTTTCTTTCAGATTGAGCCAGGCCTCTGTTATAGCAATAATACCTATGCTTCCTCCACTTGCAATTAATCTTAGTTTATCTATCTTATTTCTTACACTCCTGCTATTAGTATAGTAAACTTTATGGGAGCAAGTCTTTTGCTGCCCTCTGCTGTCTCCCTTTGCTTGCTGACCTGATCCATTGTATTTATTTCTAACTTTATGACGAATGTCTTTAAACATTTACTGTTTTGAACCCTAGTGTTGCAATCTGACTGTTTCCCACACCCATACCTCTATTTTCTATCGGTTTAAAATCCTAGACATGTCAGTAATGGGCCTCTCGATCTAGTTGGCAAATTCTACCACCCCTGCCCCAGGTAATAAACTGGGCTCAGAAAGAGGTAATATACTGGGCTCAGATGAAGATAATATACTGGGGTCAGAGGTATGTAATGTACTGGGATCAGAGGCAGGTAATGTTCAGGGCTCAGAGGGAGGTAGTATACTGATCTCACAGGCAGGTAATAAACTAGGCACAGAGGGAGGTAATATATTAGCCCAGAGGGAGATAATATATTAGGCACAGAGGGAGGTAATATATTAGCACAGAGGGACGGTAAAATATTAGGCACAGAGAGAGGTAATATACTGGGATCAGGAGATATTATACTGGAATCAGAGGGAGTTGATATACTGGGCCTCAGAGGGTGTAATTGTACTGGGTTCAGAAGGAGGTAATAAACTGGTGTCAGAAAGCAGTCTTACTGGGCTCAGAAAGCCAAGTCTATACTGGGCTCGAGGCAGATAATATACTGGGGTTTCAAGGGGAAGCTTATATACTGGGCACAAAGGAGGTATTGAACTGGCTACTGGGAGAGGTAAAATTTGGGATCGAGGCAAGGTAATTATTCTGGGATCAGAGGCATGAAATATAATGACCTCAGAGTCAGGTAATTTGGCTGGCTTCATAGGTACATAATTAACTACACCTTAGGAGGTAATATACTGATTATTTCAGAGAGAGAGAGAAATGAATGAGTTCAAGAGGCAGGTATTATACCTGACCTCTGAAGCAGATTTATACTGGCATCAGAGGGACGTAATAAACTTGAACTCAGAGGGAGGTTTTTATACAGGGTTTAGAGGCTAGGTAAACTACTTGAGCTCAAGCCAGGTAATATATTGACCTTAGAGCAGGTAATATACAAGGCTCAGAAGATGGTAATCACACAGGTTCAGAGATTTTTAAAATATGAGTCAGAGAATTTAATTATACTGAGTAGAGGTAGTAATATTCCTGGACTCAGAGGGAGGTAGGTAATATACTATGTTCTGAAGAAAGTAATATTTGGCTCAGATTGAGGACAATATAATGGGCTCTGAGGGAGGCAAGTAATATACTGAGCTCAGAAGGGGTAATATTACTGGGCTCAGAAGGAGTTATATAATTTGGCTCATGGCAGGTAATATACTTGTGCTCAGAGTAAGGTAATATATTGGACTCAGACGGAGTTAAGATATGAGCTAAAGTGGGAGGTAATACTGGGTCAGGGGAACGTAATATATTGGGCTCAGAAGGAGATAGATATTGAGGTAAAGAGGGAGGTTAAAATTCTGGGGCTCAGGATGGTAATGTACTTGGCTCATAAGGAGGGGATAACATACTTGGCTCAAAAACAAGAAATATAACTGGGTCAGAGTCCCGATAATACAGTATATTCAGAGGGGAAGTAATATAATGAGCTATGATGCAAGGTAATGTACTGGGCTCAGAAGCAGGTAATGTAATGGGCTAAGGGGGAGTTTATCTGGATTTACTGGAGAGGGCTCTTCGGGGTCAAACGCCCCCGCAAGCCCGGTCTGTGACAGGCCTTATGGTGGATCAGAGGCCCTGAAACCACTGTGTACTGAAATGTATATGCTGGGCTCAGACTGAGGTAAAGATACTGGGTTCAGAGGGAGGTAATAACTGGACTAGAAGGAGGTAATATACTTGACTCAGATGAAGATAAATATACTGGCTCAGAGGTTGTAATGTACTGGGCTCAGAAGGTATTTAATGTACTGGGTTCGAGGCAGGAACTGTTCGGGCTCAGCGGAAGGTAATATACTAATCGCACAGGAAGGATAATATATTGGGCACTGAAGGAGTTATATACTGGGATCAGACGTGGTTATATATTGGGCTCTGAGGGTATAATATTACTGGCTCAAGGGGAAGCGTATATGCTGGGCACAGAGGCATGTAATGAAAGGTTCAGGGAGAGGTAATGTTCTGGGATCAGAGGGACGGTAATACACTGGGATTCAGAAGCAAAAAATATATGATTCAGAGGCCTGTAATATACTGAGCTCTGAGGCAGGAAAAATGCTTTGCTTCATAAGGGATGTTAAGATTACTATGCTTAGGACTGGTAATATACTATTTCAGAGCGAGGGAAATGAAATGAGTTCAGAGACCAGGTAGTATATTGATCTTGAAACCATATTATATACTGGGATCAGAGGGACGTAATAAACTGAGCTTCAGTGGGTAAAATACTGGGCTCAAAGGGAGGTAATGTACTCGGCTCTGAGGAGGTAGTAACTGGGCTCAGAGGGAGGTTGTTGTCTGGGTCAGAGGGACGGTAATTACTTGGATACAAAGGTAACCTAATATACGGTGCTTAGGGGGAGGGAGAGTAACATACTAGGCTCAGGGCAGGTAATATACTATAACTAGAAGGAGGTAATATACTTTATTCAATATAGAGCTAATAAAAATAAACTCAATAGGTAATTTTTATTAGGCTCAGAGAGATTTAATATACCTGAGTTCAGAGACAGAAAACATAATGAGCACAAATGGGCACTAGTGTAGCGGGAGGCAATATTACTAAGCTCAGAGGCAGGTAATATTACTGGCTAAGCAGAGGTAATGTTATTGAGCTCAGGAGGTGTAATATACTGGCGATCAGAGTCAGGTAATTTACTGAACAAGAAGGGAGACAGTAGTGGCAGAAAATGCCTCAGTGTCATTTGCAGAAGCACCGCAAAAATGGCGGCGGTAAACCCCCCCCCCCCTCCAACTTCCGGTCAGCTTTCAGCCCGCAAGCCCTTGCCCCGCCCACCCGTATGCTGACCCGCGCCGACCTGCGCACACTTCTTTTGGGCAGCGACTTATGCTCTTCTGCTGGCATCCCCTTGTCCAAACCTCTCTATGACTTTACCAACATTTCCAAAATTCAGAGTGTTGACAGATTTCGAGAATTGCTAGCAAATTTCCATTTATTTTTCGAAATTTTGTTCTTCACCCCAACTCTTGGATCAACACCTCCCTCTCATTTCACCCACACTTCCCCTACATCCACTTCTATCTCCCATGCCCTCTAAACCAACATTCGCTCTATCTCCTTGGAATCAAGGATTTACCCTCCGCTTCTCTGATCAAAGACCTCAATCTCCATATCAACCCACCCGCCATCACTTCCATCTAACAAAATCATGTATCACTCCTCAGATCAAGATCACCTCCATCTCCTTGGATCAAGATCCACCCTCCTCATCTCCCAGAATCTCACCAACTCCTCTACTCATATACCCAAAACAGTACCAACTCCTAAGTACAGTCAAAATACACACTATAGCACCATACTGTACAAATCCACCCAACAAATTCATAAACTCACATTTTTCGCTAATACAAAAAAAAAAATTTTTTACTCATAACATTCACACAATTTCAGATTTTGATACACATCTCTTCAGAAAACATAAAAAAAAAAATCACATTCACCAATCTCCACTTCTGTTTACTACACACACACACACACAACACACAAACACACATCACTTTCATACACCAATCCACACTTTGAGGACTGCCTGTGCTACATTCTCAAACTCAGATCCTGATCTCAGATTCAAAGATTACAGGTCCATTCCCAAGGAAGCGCCTGAGGGGCCTTAACCCGCTCTTATCCTTCACTATCACAACCAACATCAACACCCACACTCAATTCTATCATAGAGAGAATTAACGCCTAGATATATAAATATGCACACTTAATCAATTTCTTTAAATATTTCAATACCCCAGGATAAACCAAAAAAATTCCTCTTTTTCGGTAAAATTCAGCATATAAGAGAAAGATCATTCACGTGTCTTTAAAAATATAATATCCACAACAAATCTTTATTTTTACATATCGCGATATATTTCCCTCGTTTCATTATTCAGCAATTATAATGGTAATTACATCAAAAGTATTTATTTTCTTTATAAATTTATGCAAAATACACATTATTTCATAAAAATTCATACAAAAACCCACTTCTCGGAGGACTTAATGAACACTAATACTCATCCCAAACCCTCCAAGAACTCACAATTTTCACTTGTTTTTCACTCAACCACAATTTTCCCCATTTTTACTAATTCATCAATTTTTTTTCTTGAATTCCAATAATAAATATTTTTATTCATAATGTTCTCACTATCACAATCAGCCACAAACACCCACAACAATCACAATTTCTCCATACTTCACTACCTCCACCACTAGATCTTATCTGAGTTATATCAGATAAGATACAGGTCACCCTACTCCATGACACCACCACCACTACCTCATAAACCATTTTTTTTCTCATTGTCGTATATGAACAAAGGATTTCATTGTTCAATAATATCACAAATACGATGGGACACCCACAACTTCACAATTTTTCCCTTAACTTACTACCACACACCCTCACTCAGTTCTCCCATATGAGGGAAATAAAGCCTAGTTATAAAAATATGATGTGATCAATCCATTCCTTTTTTTTTTTTTAAATATTCACACAATATCTTTAATTTCACGAAAATCTTATGCAAAATTCAATTAACTCAAACCCACTTCACCCAATTTTTCGTTTTTAATAATAAGCTCTGGCACCTCTCTTGCCACAATTTTCGCCAAATACAATAAAAAAGATTTTTTTTTTTTTGCACTATAACCCACATTCACCCACAACAATTACATTTTATTCACTTACAACCTTACATTGTGAGTGTTTTGGGTGTTGGGGGTTGTGGATATTGAGAACATTATGGAGGTAAAATTGATGAATTAGTAAAATGTGGGTAAATGAGTGAAAAACAAGTGAAAATTGTGAGTTTTGTTGGAGGGTTTGGGATGAGTTATTGTTAATTAAGTCTCGAGAATTGGGTTTATTTGTGATGTATGTTTATGTTATAATGTGGAGTTTGAGTAAATTTGATTGAAATAAAGATTTTTGATGTATTACAGATGTATTGCTGAATACTGATGAGGAAATATTCGCGATTATGTAGCTATTAGAGACATGTTGTTGGATTTTATATTGAGAGAAGCGAATCTTTTTTTTGTTGTTGTTGTTGAATTTACCGAAAAAAATGAGGAAATTTTTGGGTTATCCTAGGTATGAATGAATGTTGTGATATTTTAAAGAAATGGATTGGTGTATGCATATTTTATAATTTTAGGCGTTATTCTCTCTATGATTAGAGTGAGTGTGGGTGTGATGGTAGTGGAAGGAATTTGGAGAGCAGGTCAAGGCCTCAGGCGCTTCCTTGGGAAATGACCTGTCAATTTTTTTTTTTTTACCCCATTATCTGAGATCAGGATATGAGTTTGGGGATGTAGCACAGGCAGTCCTCAAAGTGTGTTTGTGTGGTAGTGTGTGGGTGTGTGTGTGTGTATCACTTAATTGTACTCGCCCTAATTGTTGGTTGCAGGAGGTCGAGGACTCAAATCCTGGCCCAGCCTCTTTACTGAGTGCTACTAGTTCCTCTCTCTCTCCCTGCTCCATGAGCTTAATCATTCTTCATCTTAAAGCTATGTTATGGTTCCTGCCTTCACTACCTCATTGCTAGGCTATTCCACTTTCCTGTCTATGACTGAAGATATTACTTTCTAACATTAACCTTTGAATCTGGGTCTTCAACTTACAATTGTACCCCTTGTTTCTGTGTACCCTCTTTGAGAAATCCTGTCTTTGTCCACCTTGTCTATTCCACGCAGTTATTTTGTATGTCGTTATCATGTCTCCCCTAACCTCCTGTCCTCCATTGTAGACAGCCGATTTTCCTTAAACTTGCTTCGTAGGACATTTCCCTCAGCTCTGGAACTAACCTTGTTGCAAATCTTTGCCACTTTCTCTAATTTCTTAACGTGTTTGATCTGGTGGTGGGTTCAAACAGGTGCTGCATACTCCTGTATGAGTCTTGAAGATTCCTTACTAAGGTATCGGAACGCTATTCTCAGGTTTGCAGGCGCCCATATGCTGCTGCAGTTATCTGGTTGATGTGTGCTTCGGAGACGTGTCGTGTTATATTAACTACAAGTTCTTTCTTTCTTGAGTGAGGTTTGCAGTCTTTGGATACCTAGCCTTTACTCCATTTTCGGTATCTTTGCCTTCCCGATCTTAATGACTTTGCATTTGTCGGGGTTTAAAGTCGAGAAGCCAGTTGACTGGACCACGTGGTCCAGCCTGTCCAGATTCTTTGAGTCCTACCTGATCCTCATCTGATTTAATTCCTCATTAACTTCATATCATCAGCAAACATAAGATGTTAGAGGTGCTTTGAAGAAACTTCTGAGTTAACCCTTCCATCTTGTCATTCACTATACCAGGATAGCGCTGGCCCTAGGACGGACCCTCGTGGCACCCCGCTCGTCACAGGTGCCCACTGTGATATCCTCATCACGTACATGACTCGTGTTGCCTCCCTGCAGATTTCTCTGATCCACTGCAGTGCCCTTCCCGTTATATGCCGTTTAATTGCACTAATCTCCTATGAGAAAATGTGTCTAAGGCCGTCTTGCAGTCCAAGATGATGAACCCAACCCACCCTCTCTCTCCTGTCTTACTTTCTGATTACGTTATCATAAAACTCCAGTAGGTTTGTGACACAGGATTTGTGTTTCCATTAAATCCGGTTGCTGGTTGGCGTTTATACGGCCTTGTTCCTTCCAGGTGTTCCACCGCTCTCCTGATAATCTCCCTGACTTTGCATACTATACACGTCAGTGGCACTGGTCTATAGTTTAGTGCCTCTTTTCTGTCTCAGTTTTTTTTTAAATATGGGTTACTACATTTGCCGCCTTCCATACCTCAGGTTGTTGTCTAGTTTCAAGGGATCTGTTGTTGGAAGATTTTGGTTAGTGGACACGGCATTTCTGTTCCCTCTCTAAGGACCCACGGGGAGATGTTGTCTTGTTCCCAGTGCCTTTGAAGTATCCGGTCCCTTAGCAGCTTTTACACCTCATCCTCAGTTGTGTGTATTGTCATCAAACATTTGTTGGTATATTCCTTGTTGGCATCCCCCCTCTGTTCCTATCCACCCAAATGCCTTCCTGTCCTCCACTGTAAATACTTCCTTAAATCTCTCGTTGACTCTCACCTACCTCTTGAATCGTTTCTGGGAGTTCCCCAACTTCTTTCTCAGCCTGATCACCTGGTCTTATGTTGTCTTCCTCTTAATGTAGCACAGAATCAGTTTCGGGTCAGGATTGGCTTTTCGATGCTATGTCATTTCGTACTGTCGCTGGGCCCTCCCTCTTTATCGTGCAGTCTCATTTCTGGATCTTCGAATGGTCTATTTCTGTACCTTTTCAATTCACTGGTGCACTTTGTTTTTGTCTCCTACACCTTCGGGTAAACACATAGGACTCGATTTGTTTTTCCCATTTTTTTCTATTGCCTTTGGGGAGCAAACCTTTCCTCTTGGCCTCCCTGTATTTTGTTGTTAAATATTTCATATTTATTTACTGTCTTTCATGCCATTCTCGGTCCCCTTCGAACCTCCGCAGAAAGTTCTCTACCTGTTGTAGTACCCTCTTTTATAGTTTGCGCCTTTCCATCCAACTACCTGTTTACCTTCTCAACTTGTACTCTACTATGGTATTCAAACACAGAACCAATGTGTTCACTAGCTCCAAGTGCCTCTCTTATTGTGATGTCATCAATGTCTGAACTGATCAGGTGTGAACACAAAGGTCCAGTCTTGCTGGTTCATCCTCCCCTCTCTCTCCTGGTAGTGTCCCTTACTTGTTGTTGCATGAGGTTTTCCCGTACCACATCCATCATCTTGGCTCCTCATGTTTTGGGGACCCCCCATGTGGCTCCAGGTTTTTCCCAGTCGATCTCCCTGTGGTTGAAATCGCCCATAACCAGTAACTTTTGTTCTGATTCGAGGTTGAGTCTTCTTGCCACCTAGGCCAGTGTGCCCACCATTGCTCTCGTTGTTTCTCTTCATATTCATCTATTGCCCTCAGGCAGTTCTGATGGTGGATTTACATCACTGCAAGGACTACTTATGTTCCAGTCTGAAGTTACCATAACTATATTAATCTCTTCCTCCCATCTCGTACATGCCTTCCATTTCCTCAAATTTCCGGATTTTTTATGAGCAGTGCAACCCTCCTCCCTATGCTCATTCTATCTTTCCCTAGGATCTGATATCGGAGGGATGATTGCATCTGTGAGTATCTCAGTGAGGTTCGTTTCTGTGACTGCTATGATGTCTCGAGACTTCTCATTGATATCTTTCATGCCACTCCTCATATTTAGTTGTTATTCCATCTGCATTCATGCTACCAAACCGCTGAATTAAAAAATCTTTCTATATTTGGCTGGGATACATGTATATGCTCCAACGCTGTGGTCTTCACTACTATGATAATATAAGAAAATTCAGGTCATTTAATTTGACGTAATTTCCTGTGCCTTTACCTATAATTGCTGTATGAACCAACGGAATGCCCATATGCGTTCGTCCACGTCAAGCTCGAGCTGATTTTCGAAGCTTTTTCGAAAAATTGCTCTGGTTCGGCCTCATTGAAGCGCCGGGAACAAGCTGTACTGCTGTTTTTGTAAACGAAAATCATTTACAGGAATGCGGAAAACTGCCTCCTTTTTCTTTCCCTATCAATTCTTCCCTAGACGAGTGCTCTCTGTTCCTAGTTTGTACAAGATTGATTTTTGCCAGCTCAAGTGCCAACGACGCTGATTCACTGAACAACCCAGCTGCCACTATACTGACCATTTTTGCTCCGTGGTGTTCATCTTCCTCCTGCGAGAACATAGTCAAGTTTTTGCCCTAGGTCCGGTAGAGGGAGGAGTCTGATGTGCCATCTATTCTTCTATAAGTTTGTCAGCAATCAGTGAACGCAGTTGCGCAGCTGTGAAGTGCGTTTGTATTTATGCCAATGGAAACGAGCAATTTGCCAACAAGCTGTAGGGACAATTGGGTAGGTTATGCAAGTATATGCCCGACACCAGACGTCTGACTCGTCTAGTGGCATTAGTTATTCGCTATGCACAGTTCGATTTGCCAGAGTACCCCTAACGTAACAACGTTAATTTGCAGAACACGCTTAGCTATGCACAGTACGAGCTCGCGCGTCTAGTAGAGCAGAATCGCTTACCAACGCAAAGCTGACTGCAAACTTCTCCACACCGAAAGGATAGTAACAACTGACACGCAAAAATTTTGTAAAAGCAATGCCAGACAGCAACACTGTTCTTGAAGATTGACCGTAGCGCGAAGCGAGCACACCGGACTAAGCTTAGGTAGCGAGCTGTTTTTGATCGATCTCACAATAGCAAGGCTGACCCATAACAGTAACTGACACGCAAAATTGTTAAAGCGTAGGCAAGCTAATGCATGCCAGACAGCAAGCTACAGAATGTTCTGCATACGAGATTACCCTAAGCTCAACGTTTCTCTAAGTCCTGTTCCAGGCTCTCGGACAAGGTACCATATTACAAACAAGGATTCCAAATGGCCTGTTTATCCCGGATGTAATGGCGTGAGCAAAATAAACACAGCAGAAAAAGTTTAGACTTTTTATCCTTCGCCAATTTAGAAACAAGCAATATGTACCACCTATGTCAGTGATAAGTATAGTGCACTCCACGAGTAAGCAAGGCAAGAAATTGAAGCACAAGATAGCAGACGTGCATCAACCAGTCTAATGATGGGAATGACAAGGCTGACAGGAGAGTTGTACCCCACATACCTCTGCGATTGCAAAAACCATCTTCTTATTGGCTAGAACTGGTCATAGTTGAACAACGGGGCCCCATAATCAACTCTTAGCAACCTGGTTCTCTGGTTGGGGGAGATAGCCTGTAAATGGGTGTGTAAACATGCGCGGAATAAGGTTCGTACTCTTTGCATGCCACAGGAGGGCCCTGTAAAATCTAACCCAAGATTAGTTTTTCATGGACCTCGAGAAAGCTGTAACCAACCAGATTCAGTGGCTGACGCTTCTAATTTTTCAATTATCTTGTCTAAACACACAACTTTAAAATTGTCTTGATATACATCGCTACTTCACCACCATTCCTGTTGACCTATTTAGTGGGATAATTTAAGTCCTTGTATGTGACATCAGGAAGGCATTTCTCTTGCTTTTGATTGACACTCATCGTTAGGGCGTGAGGTTGTGCTGCGCCTTGCTCTGCATTCGTCACTTCAGCCTTGGTTGAGACGGGACGTTGGCGGTTGAGCTAGCACTGTTGGTAGCACTGAGTGATTTTCACAAATGGCACAGGCTATCAGGCGGAGAATTCAACACTGGTGTTTTGAGGTGTTGAAAGGAGCGGTTTATAAACCAATGCTTCTGTTTGCTGCCTCTATACTACGGGCTCTTCCCTACTGCATCAACAAAGACGATCTGTATGGTATTGCCTTATATGGGAGCAACAAGGATCTTGTGAAAAATTTTTTTTTGTGACGGTCTGCGGACATATGACAAGATGGTGGAAAAAATACCAGACGTGTGTATGAAGGGTTAATTCCTGTAGGTTGTGGAAGTACGATGAGGGAACGTATCCAAGTTTTATATGGGTAAAGTTACGAATGTCCCATTTGAAGCGGATGAAGAAGATATAAAAGCAACATTCGACGAGTATGGTGTTATACAATCAGGATCGTTGGAAAGGTGAGTCTGATGATTATGTATGCTGGACTGCGTGAGGGCTCCTTTACCCTCAAAATGTCTTTTGCGCAAAATCTATTACCATCATATGTGACTTGAGTGTACTTTAGAATACAGGTATATGTAAACATATGCGGGGCAAAGACGAAACCTGGTAGGACTATGTGGAGCATTTGATCATATGGCAGCATGGTGTCCTCGTACGATCGACACCTGAGAAATTGGAGAGGGGAGAAAAAGCGTCGTGTGGACAGGAGAGAGACGGTGACGACCACCAGTCTACAGGGGTGATCTTCAAGATCATAGGAACATGGAGTAATCGTGGAGGACAATCCGGCAAGAATGTTGTAATTACCGGAGGTTCTCAGGTTATGAGAATATGCGTATGGAGGATGAGGTGAGGACGAGTGGAATTGGGTAGTAAGGTACGGCTAACAATAGATACTGTTATTCAAGAATTCTTAGGTAATCAGAATGAGGACGAGACACTAAGCTTGGTTGTCAGATGGGGGGAAACTTATAGAGTGGGAGGAATTCAAGTGGTGAGTAATGTGGGTGATGGGGATAGGGCAATCAAACAGGATTAGTGAGGTTGTGTTAGGTTTGAAGTACACAACGTAGAATGTGCAAGATGAGGAATGCACATAGGTAGAGGAGCATCACGTAGAGAGAGGCAGGGGCTTCTGATAGTGATGATGTCCTCACACAGCGCAACGTAAATGGTAAAAAAACTTATCAGTGGGATGTGCAAAAAAACGTATCAGGGGGGGGGGGGGGGAAAGGGGCGGCAGAGGAAAGGTTGAGGGGCAAAGAAAGGACAATTGAAAAAAATGTTCAGCAAAAACGTAAGGAAACTCAAGGATATCGCGTCGATTGGTAAGCCCCCGATAGCATTTTTAAGTGTTAACCTTTAAATGTAACGGCTAAGGGCTGATGTTAAAGCGTATGAGATTTAGTGATTTTTTAAAGAGACTTGGCATAACATGTAGTATTTTTACAAGCAGCATAATTTTAGGTATGGATGGGATTTGTTGGTAGCGGATATAAAGTGTATTGCTGGGTATACTGGGAGTTAGGGAGGTGCTGCTGTTTTAATAGCTGAGATCAGTCCTTACCAATTGTTACATTGGGAGAAGAAGGGGAGAGATGGGAGAGTAGCGAGGGTGGATGGGAATGGGGTGGGGTACGTGTGTGTTTTGTGAGTGTATACAGCTGGCGGACAGTAATAGGACGTGTTATAGAGGAAATTTGTATAGGGACACACTATTTATCATATGCGGGGTTTACTCTTATTTTATTTGTGTGGGATTGGAATATGTGTGATACGTAGAAAAGATTGGAGCCGAGGGGAATGTAGGTGTGTGTTTTTGGGGGGGTTCCTACGAGATGTTTTAGGGGGGAGCTGGCTTCGCGGATGTAGTGAGGGGGGAGGGGGTGGAACGTGGAGCATACTTATGTGAGGAGAGGATTTGCGGCACGAATAGATCGTTTTATGCTTCTCCGGGTTACAGGTGGCTAAACAGAAACTATAAATGTAGTGTTTTCAGATTCATAGGGTCGTGGATGTGTGATGGGGGAGGTTTACACAAAGCGTTACTTGAGTTTTTGGAGAAACTTAACTGTGAGATTGTTTGATGAGCTGGAGGACCGGTGATAGTTTTGTTGAGTGGCTGAGACAAGGAGTGAACCAAGGTGAGAAAAGGGGTGATATACTGCGAATGGTGGGTGGAATATGCCAAACCAGAAAATCAAAAATTTTTGTATGAGGAAGGAAGGAGTAAGTCAATGGAAAATGGCTTACAGAGATATTTGGAAGGGCGCAGTTGAAACAGTGCTTATGAAGGTTTTAGTGAGGTTTATCAGTACAAGAGATTTGAAGGGCATCAAAGCGCCAATTAATGGAAATGCAGAATGGAAGATTTGATGGTGAGAGACATGAGAGGTGGATTGGAAGATGTTTTATGGGGAGATAACCATCCGCTTGTGTATTGCGGCGAATTTAAAGAGCGACAGACGACAATGACTATGATGAAGTTGGACGTACATACGGTGTGGGAGGGTTATACGATGGGACATGAGGTTAGTAAACTACGGAAAGTATGAGTGGTTATCGTTATAAGTGGTTTGGGAATATTATGAGAGGGAGAAACAGGAAGATGCAGATATGAAGATTTTTTGAGAAGGGATACAGAGGAAACTAGAGTCAGCAGATAGAGCGTGATATACCCGGGGGGGGGGGGTGGGGTTTTTTCCGGGCCTATAGATGAAGGAAAGTGTGGACGGCTTTTAAAAGGGATTTTTTGAGTGTCGGGAATGCACCTGGGAGAGAAGAATCCCAAATGAATTTTATTTGGCTATGGGATGTCATGAAGGAATTCTTGGTGCAGTTGCATGAATGTTAATGAGGATAAGGGAAGCATGAGTCTAACACAAAGGACCGGTGTAGTTAGTTTTGGTTCCAAAGGGGGAAGTACAGAATAGCATCAACTATGATATATAGAGTTTATCATTAATGTCGTGGGGATTATAATACCTGTTTGCCAGAGTGTTAGCGTAATAGATTGCGTTAAGTAATTGGGAAGGTTATAGATGGGGGACAGATGGGTGTGCCAGGAGAACAATGTTAGTGGCATGGGAGGGATAAAAGGTTATATAGAGGAGGTAGATGGATGGCGGTGTTCTTGCTTTGGATTGGAAGGCGTCTTATGAATGTGTAGAGAGAGAGACATTGGATGATCATGAGCAGATTGGGTTCGGTGAGGAAGTTGTGCAGTGGCGGAAACTTTATATAGAGGTTGCAGAAATACGAATGCAAATAAATGATAGGGTGGGAAGATGGTTAGTATGGGTTAGGGGGCTGAGCAGCGATGCCCCATGTCTCAGAACCTATTTGCATGTATGCAAGGACCCATTATTTAGGTTGATAAATGTAGGAGTAAGTGGGGGGAGGTAAGACTTAGATGTGGGTGCTGCTACGGAGTATAGTTGGTTTATGTGGATGCACTACGGTCTTACGTGGAGGGGGAGGAGGGAATGTTAAAGAATTGTAAGTAGAATTGTTGAAATATTTAGTGGAGCAACAGGGTATGAAATGTTAATAGTGAGAAGTCGAAATTACTGGAGGTTGGGTCATGGGTGGGAGGGGAAATGGGAAAAAGTATGGATGGCAGGTAGTAGAGCAGAGATAAAAAATTTGTGGAGTATTGTACAGAGGGGCAGCGCAGGGGGCTAGAGAGGAATTCTAAAAGGGGTAGTGCAAAGAGTATTGCTTAGGTTAGGGGAATAAGAACGAGTGGTTTGACTTACAATAGAGAGTCATTGTGGTTAATCCCACTCATTTATCCTAAATTGTGGCACGTGGCTGTGGCTTGATACCCATTGATGGCGCAAAAGACGTGCGGTAAGTGCTAAGGAAAGTACTGAATTTTATATGGGGTTTGGTTGTATTGGCTGAGGCAAACGGTTGTAATGAACACCGCTGGCAAAGGGGGGTTTTTTAGGTTTATTTCCTTTGGATAGCAGACTGAGAGCATGTACGTGTTGAAGCATTGTTATCTGAGATTGGGTGGGGAACGTTGGTTGTCAGAGTGAGGGATCTGTGATGGAGATGTGAGGCGATGGTGGGGGAGGTAGGTGACTTAGAGGTGTGTATATGAGTTATGTTGAGATACTTATTCAAGTAAGAAATCGGAAAATGTAACGGGTGTGTTTTGGGATGGTTGGTAAGGGTTTCAAGATAGGTGTGGAAGGGGAGACTGTTTTTCCATTATATAATTGGACACGAATCTGGGGAGACTTCAGTAAGTTAGGGTGAAGTCAAGGGTGAGGGGAACTATGTATAGATTTTTACATGGGATTTTGCTCCAACCCTAAAGTACGGACTGTATCAGATGGGAATTTTGCCATGTCTCAATGTTGTTTTGTTTGTGGGGGGGAGGAAACAGCATATCATGTGGTGTATTTCTGTGGCATATCGGAGGAGGGCCACGTCTATGGTTTTCGCAGAGTTGTTGGAATATGGTGGGTCGGGAGTAGGTTAGTTGTATTAAGGGCACTGAGTTTGGATATAGAGGGAGTGGGAGTAGTGTGAGGAGGGCCGTATGTATTTAGTGGCAGATTATGTCTATATATCGTGGGCGATGAGGGAGGGGGGGAGGTGGAGGGGGAGGACACGAACAAGGGCTTTAGCAGGACATTTCTATAAAACAAGGTAATAAATGAGGTAGTGTAGGGACGTAGATGGCTATAGATTTTCCGGTATCTTTATAGAGGCAATGGACTGTGAGAGGGTGAGCGAATAGTGTTGTAATGGCTGGGAGGATGGTCTCTGTAAAAGGGGGGAGGAAAAATGAAATTACATGGATATAGAATATTATGATTATTAAGCATAGTTTCCTGAGAAGCAAGAGGCGGCTTATCAATTCGATTGGGGCCTATAATGTTGTATTATTAACCATAGTGTGTTGAAAGAGCTAGGTCTAAAATTGTTTTTACTCTGAAACATGATCAATAAACATCTAGAATTTGTTGAACAAGACAATACGTGTTTAATAATATACATTCTTGGTTTATGTATTACAAAGTGTGTTTTTTTTCAATATCCAGTGTCCAATGATCTTGTGTTTTGACATTGGTTTCTCTATAGTAAAGCAGTTGTTATTATTTTCATTATATTTTCGTTTCATTAAGTATAATAGTAGTCAGTATTTTAAAAGTTCTTTGAATAGTTTTAAGATGTTTGTGGTGTCTATTATTTCATTCAGCTCATTGATAAACGTTCAAGTGTATGGCGAATATGTAATTTCTTTTATTTCTGTGGAGGACCTGCTAAGGCTCTTTTTTATTTATTAATGCATTGTAAATGTTTTTAACTAAAAAGAGAATGTATGGAGTATATAAAACGTTAAATGTTCATGTCACCATTGTGGTTCAGCAGCAAAACTTTTTGGTATAATAATAAATAATGTAAGTTGGGGGGGGGTGGGGGAGTCACCAGTATTGTAAGTGCTTTGAGTCATTTTACATTATGAATAAAAAAATCAGTTTTAAATGGAAGCGCTGTATATTTTGAAGTAGTGTGTTAGTTATGTGTTAGGTGTATATATCAGATCTTTATGAATAGTGTTACTTAGTGGACCGGAACAGAGCCACTGATAATGCCTCTTTTTATATATATATATATCACATTATTATCATAACTATCTATGTTATATTGTATGACTGCTTTAAATAAAATTTAAAAAAAATTAAGGTTACATACTCTTTGCATGCCACAGGAGGCCTGTAAATCACACCCAAACAGATTCAGTGGCTGACGCTTCTAATTTAATATCTTGTCTAACACAACAATTTAAATTGTTCTCTGATATTACATCGCTACTTCACCACCATTCTGTTGACCCTATTAGGGTGGAATAATTTAAGTCCTTTGTATTGTGACATCAGAAGGCATTTCTCTTGCTTTCAGATTGAGCCAGGCCTTTTTAGCAATAATTACTATGCTTCCTCCACTTGCAATTAATCTTAGTTTATCTATCTTATTTCTTACAATCCTGCTATTGTATAGTAAACTTTATGGGAGCAAGTCTTTTGCTGCCCTCTGCTGTCTCCCTTTGCTTGCTGACTGATTCATTGTATTTATTTCTAACTTTATGACGAATGTCTTTAAACATTTCCTGTTTTGAACCCTAGTGTTGCAAGATGACTGTTTCCCACACCCATACCTCTATTTTCTATCGGTTTAAAATCCTAGACATGTCAGTAATGGGCCTCTCGATCTAGTTGGCAAATTCTACCACCCCTGCCCCAGGTATAAACTGGGCTCAGGAAAGAGGTAATATCTGGCTCAGATGAAGTAATATACTGGGGTCAGAGGTATGTAATGTACTGGGATCAGAGGCAGGTAATGTTCAAGGGGCTTCAGAGGGAGGGTAGTATACTGATCTCCAGGCAGGTAATAAACTAGGCACAGAGGGAGGTAATAAATTAGCCCAGTGGGAGATAATATATTAGGCAAGAGGGAGGTATTATATTAGCACAGAGGGACGGTAAAATATTAGGCACAGAGAGAGGTAATATACTGGGATCAGGAGATATTATACTGGAATCAGAGGGAGTTGATATACTGGGCCTCAGAGGGTGTAATTGTACTGGGTTCAGAAGGAGGTAATAAACTGGTGTCAGAAAGCAGTCTTACTGGGCTCAGAAAGCCAAGTCTATACTGGGCTCGAGGCAGATAATATACTGGGGTTTCAAGGGGAAGCTTATATACTGGGCACAAAGGAGGTATTGAACTGGCTACTGGGAGAGGTAAAATTTGGGATCGAGGCAAGGTAATTATTCTGGGATCAGAGGCATGAAATATAATGACCTCAGAGTCAGGTAATTTGGCTGGCTTCATAGGTACATAATTAACTACACCTTAGGAGGTAATATACTGATTATTTCAGAGAGAGAGAGAAATGAATGAGTTCAAGAGGCAGGTATTATACCTGACCTCTGAAGCAGATTTATACTGGCATCAGAGGGACGTAATAAACTTGAACTCAGAGGGAGGTTTTTATACAGGGTTTAGAGGCTAGGTAAACTACTTGAGCTCAAGCCAGGTAATATATTGACCTTAGAGCAGGTAATATACAAGGCTCAGAAGATGGTAATCACACAGGTTCAGAGATTTTTAAAATATGAGTCAGAGAATTTAATTATACTGAGTAGAGGTAGTAATATTCCTGGACTCAGAGGGAGGTAGGTAATATACTATGTTCTGAAGAAAGTAATATTTGGCTCAGATTGAGGACAATATAATGGGCTCTGAGGGAGGCAAGTAATATACTGAGCTCAGAAGGGGTAATATTACTGGGCTCAGAAGGAGTTAGGGTCCCTTGAGGAACAACTAGAAAAGATGTGCTGGTCTTCGCTCTGAGTTTCAGTCCCTTTTTTTGTCTAATAATCTTGAGGAGTATGTGTAAAGTAAAGGATTTGGAAAACCACGGGGACCAGGATTTGAATGTTAAATGGGGGAAGGGTAACAGAAAAGTTATGTTGATTTGTGCATGAAAGCGGTGTGGTTTTTGAAAGATAATGAGTCTGATACGAACAAAGAAATTAATTACAGATAATCTTTTCCGATGACTTTCTTGGTGGGTAGATTCTGGTAGGATTTTGGTGGGTAGATTTTGGAAAAGGGAAGGAATAAAAAGTGGACATAGAAAAGCTACTTGATGAGAGTAATAAAAAAGTTTAGGTATTGACGTATTGAATATCAAACTGAAGGAGGGAGAATAGAGAAAGTGAATTCATTAGATATTTGAAACGGGGACGTGTTGACATATAGGGTCGAGTAAGACAAGGTGAGCCATTGAATAGACCAGAAGACAAAGGTAGGTGTGTATTGAGGCATCTAATAATGAAAGAAGATATCCATTGAGGCAAAATGGTGAATATACCAAAGAATAGTGATCACACTTTTCTATGAGTATGAAGTATGATCAGAAATATTTCATCTTTAGCCAAGTAGGGTGTGAATATTAAATATAGAATTAGAAGCACAGAAATTAAAAACCTGTGAGAATTCAAATGTATCATTTAGGGAAGTGGAAGAGGCGTTTAGCTATGTATTTAGAAAGGTTGGAGATGAGTAGGATGGCAAACGGGGTGAATAAATTGAGGAAGAGGTGGAAGAGGTGATGAGATTGTTCTTCTAAGGGTTTGTTTGAGGGAGAGTACAGGAAGTTCTCAGTGGTAGAGAGTTGAGAATACACCAGACTTATTTATACACAGGCTGAAGTGAATGGAAATAATTGGTTTTTATAGTTTAAGGTGCTGTTTGTGTGATAGCAAGAAAATATTTATTGAGGGATTCAGGGAAACCTGTTAGTCAGACTTGAGACTCATGGTGGCAGAGTCGTGTAATGAAGCAAATCAGCCCCTCGAACATTACTTGTGTTAAAATGTGATAAATATTCGTTGTGAAAATTTCATGACTGTCCTTATTATGTATTTCTTACCTATATCCTTACTTATTTACTGTGTGCATGGTTCTGTAACTCAAGTGTAAGAAATAAATACAGTTTAATTAAAAGATAAGCAAGGGAATGTCATCTACCGTCATTGTTTTATTGAAATAAAATGAAAAACGAAGAGCAAATGTTTGAGAAAGTATTATCGGTATAATTTATTATTATTATTGTAATCATCTGTAAATTATATGCAGATATCCATATTACTGTAAAAGCTGAAAATTGACTTCAGAAAATGTATTGAAATACGAAGATCCTCGCATATTGATGTTTTATTAGTGTTGGTTCCAATATGTTGAGTAGAAATAAGGTTTATAGAGGCGAAATGAGCGCCTTTTGTAGGAGTTTTGTGAAGAACTTGTGTACACGGGTTGGAGATCTGTTCAAACTGTGGAGGGAAACACAGAAAGTATTTTGTAAACCAGCCTCCACTACCTTCTGTGTTGTCGGCTTAAGCAGTCTTTTTGGACTACTCTTATACATCAATCTGCTGCTAATAAATGAGTTCATAACCTGTGTTAATGTGGGTATAAGAAGAGAAGCCCTGATAGTAAGAGAGGTAGATTGTTGGGAGATAACCACTGTGGGGAACCAGCCTCTTGCCGGCATCTTTTGTGTTACTCTACTGTGTATGTCTTTATAAGACATACCTGTATATTGTATGATTAGAGTCAATTGTAAGAATTGTGGTAATTTAAGGAGTATATGATTGTTTATGTATGACATAAGAACATAATAAAGAAGGAACACTGCAACAGGCCTACTGACCCATGCGGAGCAGGTCCATGTCCCCCCCTCCGGATTAGACCAGTGACCCACCCCCCGGATTATCCCAATGACCCACCCAGTCTGGTCATCCCCACTCAAGGATGGAGCACTGTACCAGACCAGCAGCACAAGCTAGTCAGGTCCAACTCACCCACCCACACCCACTCATGTATTTATCTAACCTATTTTTAAAACTACACAACGTTTTAGCCTCAATAACTGTACTCGGGAGTTTGTTCCACTCATCCACAACTCTATGACCAAACCAGTACTTTCCTATATCCTTCCTGAATCTGAATTTTTCCAACTTGAAACCATTGCTGCGAGTCTTGTCTTGGCTGGAAATTTTTGCACACTATTTACATCCCCTTTATTTATTCCTGTTTTCCATTTATACACCTCGATCATATCCCCCCTAATTCTACGCCTTTCGAGAGAGTGCAGACTCAGGGCCTTCAATCTATCCTCATAGGGAAGATTTCTGATACATGGGATCATCTTTGTCATCCTCCTTTGAACGTTTTCCAGAGCATTTATATCCATTCTGTAATACGGTGACCAGAACTGAGCAGCATAGTCTAAATGAGGCCTAACCAAGGATATATAGAGTTGAAGAACAACCTAAGGACTTCTATTATTTATACTTCTAGATATGAAGCCAAGAATTCTGTTAGCTTTATTGCGAACACTAATGCTCTGTTGTCTTAGTTTTAGATTACTGCTAACCAGAACTCCTAAATCCTTTTCGCAATCAGTAGTATTAGATCTACATTATTTAGTTTATATGTGGCATGGTTATTTAACTGTCCAACATTTAGAACTTTGCATTTGTCAATATTAAACTGCATCTGCCACTTCTCCGACCATTGCGTCAGTCTATTCAATCATCCATGGAGTGCTCTAATGTCCTCATTAGAATTAATTGGACGGCCTATTTTGGTGTCATCAGCAAATTTGCTTATGTCGCTATTTATTCCCTCATCTATGTCGTTTATGTAAATTGTGAACAACAACGGGCCCAACACTGACCCCTGAGGAACACCGCTTGTGACGTGCCCCCATTCTGATTTCTCCCCATTTATGCAAACTCTCTGCTGTCTATTTGTCAGCCATGCCTCTACCCAGGAACAAATTTCTCCTCCTATTCCGTGTGCCCTAAGCTTCCTCAATAGCCTCTGGTGTGGAACTCTATCGAAAGCCTTACTGAAGTCCATATACACAATATCATATTCATTACCATGATCTACCTCTTCAAACACCTTAGTGAAAAAAGTTTGTAAATTCGTAAGACAGGAACGCCCCTTTGTAAAACCGTGTTGAGAATCATTAATCAATCTGTGCCTATCAAGATGGCTACGAATTGCTTCGGCAATTATTGATTCCATAAATTTTCCCACTATGGAGGTAAGGCTTATTGGTCTATAGTTCGAAGCCAAGGACCTGTCACCTGCCTTGTAAATAGGTATTACATTTGCCATTTTCCACTTATCAGAACTATGCCTTTTTTTGTGATATGTTAAAATATTGGGCCAAAAGGGTTATGTTTAATTTCCCCTCTTTACATTCCTTTAAAAAAACCCTTGCAAAAAAATTTCATCGGGGAACCGGGGGTTTTGTTGGGTTTTTTAAGTTTCTCTATTTGTTGAGGCCCCATTTTTACAGTTCCCGCAATGAAACATATTTTATCATCCCTTTTCTACTTAATCTATTATTTCAGGAATTCGCTAGTATTTTCCGGGTGAAAACTGAGAGGAAGTGGTTTTTTAGAATTTCAAAACATATCCTTATCATGCCCATTGACTGACCAGATTTTCCCCTTTAAGGGGGCCAATCTTGTCCCTAATTTTCCCTTCTGAAAACCCTGAAAAAACCCCTTTTTGGGTTTGTCTTTGAATCCCTTGCGACCTTACCCATAATCTCCTTTTGTTTTCTTATCCCTTTTTTTTATTCTCTTTTTAATTTAATATTTGATTTTTAACTCCCCTTTCCCCCTTTTGAAACGCCTTGTATGCCCCCTTTTTTTGATAAAGAATTTTTTAAATCTTTTTTTCACCCTTTTGGGGGGATTTTTTTGTTGAGATTTTTGGCCTTCCTGCCGTTTTTAAATTATAACTATTTTAATGAAAAATTACTGATAAATGACAGCAAATGTCTCCACACCCGGGCCCCTGCAGACGGGGTCTAGAAGCTGTCAAAACCCATCCCAACAGGGGCTGTAAGAGTTTAAAATTTGGGTAAGTAAAAAATTTCCCCCCTAGGGGGTTTATTCAGCATTTTTTCATTCGATGATGGTTGACGAAATACTTACTTGTTTGGCCCAAAAAAAGTCCAAAACCCCCCCCCCCAGGCCTTTTTAAAAGGTTGTTTACAAACCCCTTTGGACCAAAAATTGCGCAACCCCCCCGACTAAAAGGGAAATTTCAAAACATACCTTCTTTTTGTAAGGGCTATGGTGTTCTCACACCTTCGACAGATATCGGTGATTTTATAGAATGAAGTTCCGGGAGGTAAAACGTCTTCCAATTGTCTGGGAAAAACGCACACTGGTACACTTTTTCCCAACAAGATTTGTTTTTATTGTTCCCAATGTATCACAAGGAACTGATCACACTTCCCTATGTTTATCGTGTTTTGGGAGGGACATTTGCCCACACAAAACGCACATCAGTTTTCTTTGGGGTTATCCTAGCGTCATTGTCACTCTTTAAAGAGCCCCAAAGTTAGTCTGCCAAAACGCCAGCGCTCCATCCCCTCACTCCCCCCAGCAAAAAAAAAAAAAAAAGCTGACCTAGTACCTTGCTTTTCCTGTCACCTCCTCGAGGGAAGCAAAGCAAAATGTTTTTTTTGCTGTCTTAAAGAAAAACAATGTAACTATTTTTAACTATGGTAATAAAGTGGGAGCGGGTTTCCCCCTTTAAATTGTCCGCTAAGTAAGAATGTACTGTCTTTTATAAAAATCCACTTTGCAACACCGCTGCAAGGAGCAGAGGTCATTTGACTAGGGGCCAAATAGCATCTGGTAAATTACTCACTCTAGCAGTAAAAAGACGCTCGCCCTTCGAGGGGTTTGGGCCCACTCGGGGCTGAAAGGGGCTAAAGGGGGCTAAAGGGGGCTAAGGGGGGGCTGATACCCCCCTCCTGGGGGAAAATTTCTCCACACGGGGGGGCGGCGGGGGTTTTCGCGGGAGGTGAAAATTCATCACTTAACAAAATTTTAAAAATTTTCTCACTGCCACCACTGCTGTTTGTTTTTCTGAAAAAAGTTTTTAGCGTGTGGTTTCTGGAAAATCACTAATTTTTTTTTCAACCTGGTAATTCTAGGGCCAAGTTTATTTATTGTCCCCCTATTCATTTCCCCTTTGCTCAAAACTCAACGGTCCGATGATTCCATTTGCATAAAGGAATTTTTGGGTCAAATTTTTTCCAAGGGGCCCATTGGGACCTCGGCCCATCATTGTCGATAATCACTATGTCCCGGGGTCTTAAGGCTTATAAATTTTCGGGAAACCCAGCTCCATAAAAGTTTTTCTCTAAATGATGGGGATAGCCCTTTTTCCGCCAAATTTTTCCTCCCAAACATTCAACCACTTTTTTAAAGGTTTTTTGAATTTAGGGTTGAGTTGTTTCTTTTTTCAAAAATAATTTGGGATCCTCTATGATTTCTTTATCATTCATGGAGGAACAGGTTCGGCCTTTTTCCAATGGGTAAATGAGATGGCCTTAACCTTCTAAATTGTCCAGATCACCCGGTAACTTAAGTTAAGGTCTGTTGTTGATTTCTTTTTTCAATTTCGGGTCACAACGTAAAAAAAATTCTTCAAGTTATTCTCTGCGTTTGAAGAGCCCTTCCCTTAAACAACGCTTTCAATGCCGATCATTTTTTCAAAAAATCCCCCCGTCCCCAGGGGAGATTTAGGAGAATGTATCCCCAACGACACTGCGTTAAATTTCAGCATCTGTTGTACTTCTGGCTGATCAAAGATTTTCCTTATATAAGCAGCACCAGCAAAAAATTTCCCTTTGTTTTAATCTGAAATTACCCATCTGGGAAACATGCCCTTCTGGCTGCAAACCTTCTGAATAATTTTAAATAAAGGTTTCAGCAGACATGTCAGTGGCTACTTTTTTTAATTGTATTGTTTTAGTTGTAGAAACAAGTGAACAAACAATGAAACCTTAAAAATGGGAACTTTGTAAAACTTTTTTTGGTTAAAAAATTTGGTCCATGTAATCTCCCCGTCACCCAAAATGGGGGTGATATGAAAAAACTCTTTCAGGGGGAATAGGGGACCGGGAATACTGACTTTACTCGCATATCTTTAGGGGACGACAATAAAAACAGCCCCTTTATTTTTTTTTTCACATTTTGTGACCTTTGGGGGTATCCAGAAAGATTGCCCGTATATGCCAAAGTGTGTCAGCTCCCCCACCATTAAAAAAGTTCCCGGGGTGGGCGTTCTGCAAAAATCAGTTTGTCACCCAAAATAAATTTTTGGGGGATCAATTTTGGATGTAGCTTCTTGGGTAGGGGAAGAATTATGAATTTTTCCCTCGACATTTTTATAATTTTTTTCTGAGTCCGAGAAAAAATTCCTAAAGAAATTAATCATGAAATTTTTTTTGGGGGATTTATCTTTTTTTCTAAAAATTTTATTTTCTGTAGAGAAAACGTCTTTCTGTATTTTTTTCACCCAGTTTTTTAAAGGGTTAAAAGACATTCATAATAAAGGTTTTATTCCTTTAATAAAAACAAAGATAAAGCTGTAACTTTTAAAGGTTTTTTAACCCAAAAAAGAGTTTTTAGACCCAACAATGACTATTTCTGTTGGGTCGCAGTTTTTTCACAACTTATTTCTCCCGTGTTCAACGGGAACTGTTTCTTTTTTGGCAAAATGTAAACCCTTTTTTTGCTAAAGGCCATTTAAATTTTCTTTTAGAGACCCAGTTCGGCCCTTTTAGCCTTTTAAATTTATTATCCAAAAAAATTTCTTGAGTGGGAAAACCAAACCGGGGAAAACATGTCAGCTGGATTCTTTTGGGGTTTAGAGACTTTTAAAAGAAAAGAGAAAATCTCCTGTTCTTTTTATTTCTGCTACTCTTTCTGTACATAGCCCAATTTAACTCTTTTTAAATTTTTTAAACCATGGGAATTGCTTCATTATCACTCCAGATCAGGGTTTTCTAAATAGGGAGATGTTTCAAGTACTTTGTTGAATGGGGACAGCTAATTTTGTACCTACTTAGAGTGCTGTCATTTCCCAATTTTGGGGAAACTTTTCTGCCCTTTTAAAGGGGTGCCCCGGGCCCCTTTGAAGAAAATTAGTGAAAATTTCCCTTTTAAAGCATTCCCTCATGTAAGCTAAGCGCCAAACCCCTCTGGTTGCCGCATCACAAAAACACTGAAATGTTAATTTTTTTCCCTCTTGCCCTATTTGTCGGGGGGAAAATTTAAATTTTGATAAAGTTGTTTAAACCCCTTTGGATATTTCACCCCCCAAATGTTTTGCCCAAAATTTTAGGGGCCCAAGTTCTCCCCCCAACCAATTTTGTTTTTCCCATGCTTTCTTGCATAAGCTTTTTACCTTTTAGGGAAATTTGGGTTTTGAGACGAGTCCTAGAGGATAAAAAACATTTTGAAAACCCTGACAGAAAAATTTGTTTAGTGAGTGTACGCATGATTTATTGTTTATTTTTTTGGGGGACTCAAATATCTTCCTGTGTTTTTCCAAATTTAAGCCCCCCAGCAAATTTTTGCAATCGGAAATTTTCATTTCGGGGAAAAATCTTTTTTGGATAAGCCCCCTTTAAATTTGTTTTGAATTTTGTATTAAATTTAGGGGGCCATATTTGCTTTTTTTCACCCTCCTTTTTAGCTTCTTGTAAAAGGGGTTTTTCAAATCCCCCTCTTTATTAACAGAAAACCTTGAAGATTGTCCACATAGAAACTTTTCTTTAAGAATTCTTTAAAGGGGACTTTCAGATTTCTTCAAATGTGTATTTAGAGTAGCTCTAGAAAGAAGGGAGGGGGGAGTTGAAACCAAAAATAATACTGATTTGAAACGTAAATTTTCCCACAGGATTTGAGGATCATGGGGGATTTTGGCCACAAAAATCGGGGATATCTCTATCTATTTTTTGTAGTTACTCTTAAGAAAACCCTTTGGGAAAATAAAGCGTTTAAGCATGGGTTTGTGCAAAAATTTCAAAAGCACGTCTCCAAGCTTCTCATTTATAAAGGGCCCGGGAAATCAGACGTCTTTAAAGATTGTACATAAATTATTTGCACTTCCCTCCCAATTTTATAAACACGTAGTGGATTTGGTTTCAGAATTTTTTTGACTCCATGGGGGAGATAATAGCGTTTGTCTTCAACTTATTTCCAAACTTTTTTCCTCAATGAATTTATTTTTCCAACTTTTTTGGGTATGAAAATTAATCAAAGACAGTCATTAGCTCTTTTTTTCTTCCGGGAGCTCAGTTTTTGTGTTTTTCATTTGTCCGAAACCCATGCGATAATTGCTAGGAAGATGTGGTGGATTTAAATTTTCCATGGAAAACCAAACCCAATCGCCCCATCTTTTATTTGACAGTGTCCAAATATTGGTTAAAAAGTCTGAGACTTTTGGGGGCTTGGTTTATTTACTTTCAATCCCTTTATCGCATTAAATCCCCAAAAATTTTACCCAACGGTTCATTCATTTTTTCCATTAATGAAAAATTTTTGTGTGGTACATGATAAAGGGGTTTAAATTCCCCTTTAAACTAGTACTTTTTTCCCTAAATTTTCAATATGACTTCTTTTCCCATTTTGAGGGGGAAATTTGGGAAACATATCTTGGGGCCCCTCCTGCTTTTTTCGTAAGGAACAAAAGTTTACTTACTAAAATTTTGACAAAACATTTGATAAAAAACATTTCCCAATGTTTAAATAAATTTGGACTAATTGTGCCCGTCTGTATTTCAGGACGGGCCCTAACTTGCCCTTTAGCTGCTTCATGCTGAACTTTTTCCCTTTAACCCCCGGGATCTGCACAGACTTAGGCATCATCTCTAACCCCACAGTTCTACTGTCTTTTTCCTGTTTCCTAGGGCCCAAAAGTGATTCTGGCTAGGGCATTGTCTGTTACCAAAATTGTGGAAAAAAAAACCCGCTATAACTAACTGTATTTTGGCCCTAGGGTTGTTTTTTTTCATTTCTGCAACACTGTTCTTCTTTTTGAAGGGCCTTTGTTTAGCCTTGGGTAAATTGGGGTTTGCACATTGGTTTTTTTGTAATTAAAAAAAATAACTCAACTCGAGCTTCGGGAGAAACAGTTGCTTTAAACTTATTTTCCATTTAATGCTGTTGTTGTTTTACTTCCTGGGTTCTGTGGAAGTCTTTCTGCTGTTCAGCAAAAGTTTTTGGGCATTTTTGCGTATTATGCATACCCTTTCAATTTTAAAAAACTTCTTCCCGTGAACATTTTTCCCCCCTTGTGTTCACCTAAACCTTGTGCATCCTTTTTAGTGATTAACACGTTGTTTAAAGTGCCCCTTATGTTTTATTTTAATACAATACTGTCCCAATGTGTTCCATCACCAAAAATACACATTTTTGGGGTACGTTTTTTGTTTTTGACAGTTTTTTTTTTGTCTGTTTTTATTCCCCAGCTTGATAAATGCCTTATGGGATTTCCCATTTTGTGGTTTTTAAGGATTTGGATACCCCTTTTTATACGAGTTTAAGGTTTGTTATCCACTGGATTTGGGGATTTTTCATCTTGTCTCGTTTTTGCTCATTTAAAAATATTTTGTAAAAACCCTTGCAAAATTTTTCCCCCAATTTAAAAAAGCGTTTTTTGAAAATAATATTTAATCTTCCAAAAGTTTTTTGGTGACAGCTATCCCCGTACAAAAACCACTGAAAACCAAACACATTGTCTTAAGGGCATATTTAGCTCTAGAATCTGAGGGCTAAGTCAATGTAAATTTTAAAAGCCTGTAAGGGCTGGGAAAAAAAATGGGTTTTGGGGGGCTTCAAGCTTGAAAAATTTTAAAGGGCTGCAAGTCTAAATCAAACCTTGTTTAGCAAAAGAAATTTTTCTGTAAAACACCCAAGGGGTATTTGATAAATTTCCTTTTTAAACCCCCGGAAATGACTTTTAACATTTTATAGGGTTTTTCCTTCCCCCCAAGACATTTAAGGTAATTGAACTTAGGGAATCTCATCTATTGGGGGGCAGTTTGGGGAAATTTTCTATGGATTGAAAACCAAAAATGAATTTCTTCAAAAATTTGACCCTTTAAAATAGGTAATGACAATGTAGGGGAAGCTTGGTAAAAAAACACTTGTTTTTTTACAGGTGAAAAAAGGGGTTTTTTTTCCATGTTAAAAAGTTGGTCCCCTGTGACAGAGTTTTTCGGGCCCGATAGCCTGTACCCTGTCCCCCTTTAAATTTTTGCCCCTAAAAAATAACCAAAACATTTTTTTAATTTTTTCCCCAGATGGATCCCGATTCAGGGAAATTTTTTTTTATAAAAAGGGGGGTATATCTTTAATTAATTATTTCCCCGACGTTTTGTAAATAATTTAAACTTGACCTCAAGATCATCAAAAAAACTATGTTTGTAAATTTTAGTTAAACCTAGACAGACTGAAATTAATTTTTTTTAATTGTGTATTCTTAGTCCCGTAAAAACGAAAATGGTTTTCAAACAAGCCATTTTAATTTTATACTGAAAATTCTAGCCCACCCCTTAGGAAATGTTTAAAAAAAAATTTTACGCTTTAAAAAAGCTGAGTTTTTTTTTTATTTCTTAAGTCACAAAAATTTGAGTCAGACATATGGGCCCACTAAACTTAACCTCAGGGGGAAGGACCATGAAAGGGCCCCCCTAACCCGTTCTGGGTTTTTAAAGGGTTTAGTCCCCCCTACCCTTAATTTAAAAAAAAAACGTATTTACCCCCAAATTCCCCTAAACACTATAAATGCCCGTAAACTGTAAATCACCTGAAAAATACTTACCCCTTTTTATTTAAATTTTTACTGTTTTAAAATATTTTGAAAACTTACAATTTAAAATAAATCCTTTTTAAAATAACAGGAAAAACCCATAAGAAAAAACTTTAACACAAATTTTTCTCTTAATTTTTTGTCTAAAAACAAAATAAACACTATGGTAAATATACACTCAGACAAACAACATCACTTGGGGTGTTTTAAAATTAAAACAGGATTTTCCAATTTTGGGGCATTGATGGGGGGGGCAGGTACCAACCCCCGCTTTTTTTTGGGGAGCCCCAGCTCCCGTTTTTGTTGGGTGACCCGGGTGAGCGCCCGTTTTCCCCTTTTGGCTGCCCATTCCTGTGAAGAGTCTGGGGGGACCAATTTTTAAATGATTTAAAATTTTAAAAACCTAGTTTTTCAGTTTTTTCGAAGGAACCTTTGGGTCATAGGGTTTTTTGTACACTGTAGTAAACATATTTTTGGGCCAAAAGGGGTGGTCTTTATCCGGTTTGAAACAGACCAAAACTCTGTTGAGAAATTTTTTTCCCTTTCCCGCCGTGTTTTTTATAACTATATATATTGAACCCCTTAGGGGAAAAAGGGCAGCAAAACGTTACACAGCCGCCCCCGCAGACGAGGTCTAGAACTGTCGGGAAACCATCACAACAGTGGGCTGTCAAGAGATACAATTTGTAGTTTTTAAAATTTCCCCTAGGGGGTGTTTTTGTCAGCATATTTCCAAATTTGATTTAAAAACCCGGGCGAAAAAACTTACTTGTTTTTGGGCTCAAAAAGTCCACACCTTACTGCCGATTTTAGGGTTTATTTTCAAACTCCTTTTGGGGCCAAGAATTGCCAATCCCCCGATCTACAAGAAATTCTAACATACCTTGCTCTTTTTAACGTGAAAACTATGGTGTTCTCAACACCCTTTGACTGATACGGTGACTTGATAGAAGCTGAAGTGCCTTGGATGTCCAGCTTCCAATTTTCAGGGGAAAAGCAAAACTGGTACACTTTGTTCCACAAATTTGTCTTTATTGTTTCACAATGTAAACACAAGAGAAAACTTTATCACACTTCTCCTATGTTTTTTCGTGTTTTGTGAGACAAATCTGTCCACACTAACCCCCCAGATCAAATGTTTTTTGCTGGGTTTTTTCCTAGCTCAGTGTCATCGTAATAGAAATCAAAGATGTCTGCCAAGCGCTTTCAGCGTCCTTTCCGTTCCCCTTTCCCCCCCGCACAAAAAAAAAAACGCCCCGACCTAGTACCTTGCAACCCCGTCACCTCCTCGAGAAAACAAAGCAAATGTTTGTTTTTTGCTGTCTTATAGACAACAATGAAAACTATCTTTACTATGGTAAAAAGTGGGGGGCAGGAAATTTTTCCCTTTAAATTTTCCGCTAAAAAAGAATTTTCTGTCTCTTATAAAAATACCCCGTTTCAAAAAACCGCTGCAAGGAAAGAGGTCATTTGGGCTACGTGGCATTTGCAACTTTTGTTTAAAATTAAATCACTTAGCATAAACAAGACCTTTGGGCCCCTTCTGAGTGGCTTGGACTTTAGGGCTGAAAAGGGGGCCCCGAAAAGGGGCTGGGAAAGGGGGGTGAAGGGGGTGATACCCCCCCCCTGGGGAAAATTTTCCACAAAATTTTTTTTTTAGACTAATTTTCCCCACTCGGAAAAAAGTTGTGGGGGAAAACCCAAAACACCTACCTACCCCTAGTTAGGAATTTCCCCCCTTTAAACCCACCCAAATAATTTTTCGTCCCCTGAAGTCGGGGCCCAAACCCCAAAATCGGGACAGAGAATTTTTATTGCAGTTATCTGGGTAAATTCCCAAAATTTTTTTGAAACTTTAATGAAATTTTTGATCACTTTCCCCAAGCTCTTTATTAAACCCCCCAAAAATTTTTTA
Source organism: Cherax quadricarinatus (assembly GCF_026875155.1). NCBI lineage: Eukaryota > Metazoa > Arthropoda > Malacostraca > Decapoda > Parastacidae > Cherax > Cherax quadricarinatus. The sequence continues at coordinate 53,878,325 of NC_069415.1, forward strand.
ATTTGGAATCTTTTTTTGGGAAGGGAAACCCAAGGGCAAGCAGATTGTTTCCTCAGTTGGGTTTTGTCACAAATTTCAAAAAAACAATCCTGAACCGTAAAAGAAAGTCACTAGACTCAAGATTTCCCTTTCCCTATTTTTTCCCAAACAATTTGTCCTAAAGTTTTAAAAACTCCCCTTTTAACAACATTTTATATCTAATGCCTTTGAATTTGTCCCCCAAAAAAACTTTCGGGACTCCCAAACAAGGGTTTTGGGGCCTAGTCCACTCGTTCCCCTTACTATCTCTCTTGTTTATCCCTTGATTTCCATTACTAGCAACTTTATTTTTTAATAATTTTTTTTTAAACATATCCCTGAAAGGGATCCTTTGGGAAACTGCTGTTTTAACCCCAATACCGGGAGCCGATTGTTTCCCCCAAAAAACCCTTACCTCTATAATTATCAATTTAAATTCCTAACCAAAATCATCAATTACCCTCTCAAATGAAATTTTCTAAAGAACCACTCCATCCCCAGGAGATGAACCCCCTCCCTTGCATACATACAATTTTTCCAAAAAAAGGTCCCAGTTTTTCAATGAATGGGGTTTAAGTTCCTTTTTAGTAAACCCGTCTAGGCCCGCGATTTATTTCCAAAGGGCCCAACATCCCTTCATTGCAAATGCTACTTAGAAAAGGGGGTCCCTCCCTTAGATCTAAAAATACTTCTATGGGGACCTGTAAATTATCCACAGTCCTCTCTCCTGCCCTTCCCCCAAAAGTCAATTTCCCCCCCGCACAAAAACAGATAATGGGGGGTTTTTCCCATTACCTCCATAATATTATCCCAAACCCGCCCACTATGTCCCAACACCACTCCCGGAAAACCCCATTTCTGTTGACCTTTCTGTCTCCCGGTTTCAAAAAAGCACGGTCCCCAAAATCTTACCCCGAGAAACGCCTACTATTAAAATATTCTTACCTTTTATTAGCAAAGGGGAAACAGGGTACCCCCAACCTCACTAACCACTGAAGTTAAAAAACTCGGGCTTTGGGGAACAAGAAATTATTTCCCACCCTTTACCCTCTTCCCCTATTAACTCTCCCCATCTTTCCCTTTTTCCTGAACTGTGAACCACTTGCCACTTAAAGCAGCTGCCACTATCACTGCTGGTGACCATTCCTACCTTACCAGCTAAATCCTTCTCACACTCGCTTCCCAAACTCATCTATGCGAAGCTTCAGCTTCCTATTTTCCTTCTGAAGAAGTAGAATTTCCTTCAACACATGAACCTGAGATTCTAAAGCACTACAACAAGCCATGGTATGGGTATCAGCCCACACTAACTCCAAGAGCTTAGCGGTATGACCGCACTTGACCACTGACCTCAGCATACTGCCCTATGCCAGCCATGTTCTCATCTTTATAATAGCTTATTTTAACCTAACTCTTTTTAAATCTCTTTTCCTAGATTTCTGCTGTTAGTTATCAGAGATGTGGAGTAAAACTATTTTCTTAACCTGTGATCTACCCTAATATCCTTTATTTCTAACCAATAACTTTCTAAATTATCTTTTATGTTAATACTCTTTTATTAAATATCTATTACTTTTGCTTAGCTATGTTTGTTTTCTGTAATTTGCCTGTTACTTGTAACTTAACCTAGCATATCTGTATCTTTGCTATCTTGTACCAATATTTTATTTCCTTCCGACTTATCATATTCATGCCAGCCTATGTTTCATGTTTTATTTTGTACATTTGTCCAATATTTTGTATATATGTCCATTCTTTTGTGTCTTATGTGTTAAGTTTTATTGGGTGTTTACTCTAGTTCAGCTAGATTTTTTTTTTCTGAGTTATATAAGTGAATTATTTTTGATATGCCATTTTTATTGTCTTGATGAATGTGAAGTAGTGTCTTGTTAATTATGTTCCTCTCATATTTTTATATAAGATCTTCAAATTTTTTTTTGTAGTGGGTTCTTGCTTGAGTTTTGTGACCAAACCAGAAAAATATTCTTATAGGGTTTAGCAGCAACCAGCCCCCCTCCCCGCTCCCAAAAGATGCCTAAGAATTAGCAGAAGTTTGCAGATAGGCCAAACCAGGGACCCCTGAGGAAATGCCTGACAGCAGACTCTTTCAGAGATACTGAGGAAAGGATATAGTTGCTAGAGACCTTGAAAACCCTACCCCTGGAGGATCAGTCCAGGCTTGTAATCTGGGATTTGGAAGATCTCAGTAGCAGCTCGGAAAAGGAATGCACCAAGGCATGAAATCAAGGGAGGTAACCCCAGAGAGAATGGTAAAGCAAAGGAGTTCCTTGGGAACTGTGAGGGGTGGTAGTTCTATTATCAGTAATCATGTTTTGCCATAATATGATCCTAACTCTTTGGAGCCTAACAAGTTCAGATTCCCTTGTACTGTGTTTATTAAATTTTAAGTGGTTTTATCTGGGTATGTTTTACTTCCCCCTTTGAGCCATGTATTTAGGGTACATTGTTCAGAGATTAAGCGAGAGTATACTGTTAGTTTTTTTTCTGGATAGAGTCAAGCCCATGATAAAGTGCCTACTGCTCAATTTTCAGGCCAAGCTACTCTAAGAGCCAGTACTTATCAAGACCACTATCTTATTATATCTATCCTCTATTATTTTCCACTGGGTTTTCTCCTGCTCTAACTCAAATCAGTGTCTCCCCCTTCTCCTATTGCCTATAGCTACTTTTATCTCTTCCATTATTAAAAGAGCAGGTAGTGGTAGCATACTTCTGAGAGAATAGAGTGCTACCTTCTATTCTCAAATTCTAGTAATTTCCACTTGGTATTTATTTCCTATATTCTCATACTTTTGTTCATTCCGAGTCTCTACCTGAGGGAACAGACAATATGTCATCGTCCGGTGCTCTGTCGACCATATGGGGGGACTGGTGTGGGGCTGGGTTTCAGTCGTCACTCTGAAGGAAGTGTGAGGATGTTGCTTCTCTGATGATCATCTACAATGTAATGTCTGCACACTTCTGGAAGCTTTTAAATAATTAGAGGTGAATGTGTTTTCTTTTTTATGAGTCATCCTATCATGGTGGAAGATGATCGATGTTGTAGAACAATGTGAGCCTTAAACATAGCAGAAATTACCTCGATGTGCTGGAAATTCAGAGAGTCACCCACTGGTGTACGTGGCAGAAGTTGTACGATGTGTACACACATCACCTTGCCCATGTCCAGCACCCACCATGGATAGATGTCGCTCGGGTTGGAACAGAACCAAGTACTCAGGGACGAGTCCACAGCATAAAACGACGTATAGAAGCTGTTGGATGATAAGAAGGCAGAATGAAAACGTAAGTAATGATTTTGAGTAAAAATTGTTGCAGGTGCAACAGGGCAAGATGAAGAAGGAGAACACTTTGTTAAAGCACTAGACAAATGTTTTAAACTAAATGTGTTGAAAATGTGACTAGTGCTGAAAATGTGTCTAATTCATTATCTGGCTGGTATTGTATACCCGTAACAATGTGTACTTTAGCTGACACAGCAGCACCAAGGTATCTTGGGACACAGGAACCCTTACATAACTGATATCATAGGAGAGAGTGACCAACTAGTGGTCACTCTCTCCTATGATATCACCTCCAGTTACTTTACCTAGCTTCTTCAGTATATAAGGTATGGCTGCATACCTATGCATTAGGTTTGAGAGGCTGACCCCCTCCTACCAAGGCTGAGAGATTGATTACATCAAAACAAATTCTTCTGCTGTTTCCAGTGATATATTTGCATGTATTCGACTGAGGAAGGCTGTTGTGCAGACCAAACGTTCTGACACTGAAGATACCTAAGTGCTGCACTTATTGTATATCAACAACAAAATTCGTTGTGAAGGTATTTAGAGTATTTTTGGGTTGCTGAATTTTAAAACAGCAGCAGGTTTTACAGTTTAGCTCTGGTTTATGAGATATTACATACCTACCCCTCAATTAACAGGGAAATTAGCCATGACGAATGTATATACAGATAGTTTTAATAAAGATTAGAATTTTATTTTGAAATTAGTTAATATTTAACGAAAGTAGTTGTATCAACAACGACCACGTGACAATATTGTAACCATTGTTTTTTGTTATTTTTTCCAGATAAACCTAAGTTCTTCACGAAGAGTCTGCTTAAACAATCTCAATGAATTTTGCAAAAACAAAGAAAAAACATCACAGATTTTGTAAAACAAGCTTACCTTGGTTATTCTGGAGTGGCGCTTGGAGATCAAGACAAGTCTTGGGTTCCCTAAATGGTTTGCAAACCTGTGTAGAATGCTTACAACAGTGGAAAATTATGCAAACGAAAAGTTTAAACTTTGGCATGCCTATGGTGTGGAAAGAGCCGAAGAACCACCACGACGATTGATATTTCTGTATGGTGAATGTGAAAGGTTTCAATCGATATAAGAAAAGTTAGGTGGGAATATCCTGATTTGGAGTCAGCAAGGAGAATTGTGCCACACAGTGTTTACAACACTGCCTGACCCTAGCAGTTCTCCCAAGAACTCAGTGACCTTAGTCTGTCAAAGCAAGTATCTGGACAAAAAGAAAAAAACTGTCTACAACAAGAAGTTAAAATAAAAGCTTATCAGGCAAGAGAGGCTGAAATCGTTCCTTACTTCAGCCGAGATGAAGAGCTTATAATACTGCAATAACATCCCTGGACTTCTTCGAATGTGACTTGAATGCCGACCAGGATACTGGGGGCTGTTTATAGAGAGCTCTATCAGCAGATTAAAATGTGTTCTAATGCAGAATGGTAACCAATATGCATCTCTTCCTGTTGCTCACTCAATAAAACTTAAAGAAGAATACTAAAATTTCAAAATGGTATTGCAGAAGTTTTGCTATCATGAGCACAAGATGTCTGTTTGTGGTAATGAAAAGATGGTAAAATTCTTGCTTGGGCAACAGAGTGTATTTACAAAGTACCCTTGTTTCATTTGTTTGTTGGAAGGTTGGGAGAAGGCAGATCATTGGACAAAAGGGACATGTTCTTCAAGAGAAAACATGACTAGGTGCAGCAAACATCATTAAAGAGCAGTGGTTGACAGGAATAACACTATTCTACCGACACTCTACATAAAGTTAGGGCTAATGAAGCAACTTGTTAAAGCCATCGACAAATACGGCAATTGCATCAAATACGAAGTATGGAGAAACTGACAGCAGGAATCTTTGATGGTCTTCAAATTCTGAAGCTTATCAAAGATTCTAATTTCACAAAATGTATGAAAGGTGTTGGAGTTTCTGCATTGTGCAGCCATGTGTAAGTTGTCAATAATTTATTAGGTAATCACAAACAGAATATTATGTCGAATTGGTGCAGAACATGCTGACAAGCTTTAAGAATTTACTTACTAGAATGAGCATAAAGGTCCACTTTCTCCATAGCCACCTAGACAGATTTCCACATAATCTTGGTGAGGTCAGTGAGGAACAAGGGGATAGGTTCTGTCAAGTTATAAAGGTGATGGAGCAAAGGGTGTCATCATGAGAGACATGATGACACCCTATTCCTGGAGCCTCCAACGGGAGTGTCCTGATTTTCGCTTACGTTATGGTGAGTGAAAATCATATGATGCTGTAATCCACGCTCTAACCCTGCGTGGTCCCGTGGGTTAGAGCGTCATGTGATTTTCGCTCACCATGAGGTGGGCAAAAACGACAAGGGTTCTAATTCTCGGCTTGTCTCGGTGAAGTTATTGATATATGTTATGCAGGGTTCTGCATGACATTGTAATGTTGTTATGCAGGGATCTGCATGACATTGTAATGTATATACAGGAGAGAAGGGTGTCATAATAGTATGAATGTTATAATTGTAGAGAATAATTTTATAATTCATAATGTACATTTGGGGGTACTGTAAAGTACTCTAACGGTAATTATAAAGAAATCCTGCTAGGTATTTATTTTCGAACTGTGTTTGGGTATGCGGGGGTAAGCGTGGCTTGGGGGCAGTCACATGGAGTCAGCATAGTGTGGAGGCTGGTGTCGGAGATGCTGTGTATTTAAGCTAAGTTTGAAGTTGTGTACTCCTTTTGTTTAGCTAACTCAAGCCATAGGCTCTTCTATGGCATACCTGTATGCTCATCTAGGCACTGACATGGTCAGAGTGCTGTGGAAGGAGTGAGAAAATAAGAATTGGGGTGGTAGTAGAGTAGTGACGGCCTGGCGCTGAATAGGCCTAGTGGTTATGGTGGCTGGACCTCCAGCCAGCTGTTTCTTGTGTACCCTCATTTGGGCGTTTAGGATTAAAGTGTTTCTAGAGTGTGTATATAGAGTTATGTTGAATAAATAGATATATTTTCCTAACTAGGATTTTTGCCTAACCCTGTTAACCAACCCATTGAAGTAACACATTCTGATTTAGCGGTTTCTGTTTTGACGGGAATAGCCCTGGGTGGCCTGTTTATGCTTGAGATGTGTGTAACTTTTACATTTGCCCTTAGACAAAGCTCTAGCCCCCAGCTGTCCCACCTTTCTGCATAAGATGGGGGCCTGTCCGGGTGAATTATCAAATTTTATGTGGTAATTTAAGTTTGCAACCTGGAAAGCCAAAAATCATTCTTTACTGTGTTGGTTAGAGGAAGCATTCACTATAGCACTCACCCTAAAATAACAATTTACCCTTGTTTGCAATATTGCTGGTTGTTAGGGAGTTATTATTAACTAATACCCTGTGCATAATTTACCTTTGTTTGCAATATTGCTGGTTTTTAGGGTGTTATTATTAACTAATACCCTGTGCATAATTTACCTTTCTTTGCAATATTGCTGGTTTTTAGGGTGTTATTATTAATTTATTATTAATTTACCTTTGTTTGCAATATTTCTGATAGTTAGGGTGTTATTAACTAATACCCTGTGCATAATTTACCTTTGTTTGTAATTTGCTGGTTTTAGGGGGTTATTAACTAATAACCCTGTGCATAATTTACCTTTGTTTGCAATATTGCTGGTTTTTAGGATGTTATTGTTAACTAATACTCTGTGAATAATTGACCTTTCTGTGCCATTTGTTGATTTTGAGGTGTACTAATACCTGATTTTGTGCAATAATTTCCCCTTTCCAGGTGCAATCTAGTGTTTTTGAGGAGGTTTTGCTTACCTAGTTTTTGGGTAAAAATTTTTTTGCAGGTTTCAATAGCTCCATTTTTCTGCCAGGATTTTCTTTTTGGTGGCAATCTTTTTTAATTTTTTGGAATCACATGACAATCATCCTTGTGATTATACTGCAGTGTATGTACTTTGCTGTGTGCCTTTATTAATTTATATTCAGTAAATTCTGTGGGATAGCAAGATTTGGGCTTCATTTCCAAAAAGCTGACACAGTGAAATTCTGGGGATGTCATGCATTTTGGAAGGTGACATTGAATCAAATTCCATTTAGGGAACTGGATAAGGGAAGTAGTAATTTTACAAAGGAAATTAGCCCTAGTTGTGGAAGAAAAGGAATGGTTAAGGGTTGAGCATAAAAGATCAGGACAGAGGCCTTAGAGGACTAGGGCTCAAGAAAAAGCTAAGGGGAGGAGCTTGCTTTCACCCCCACAGACACGAGGGTAAATGTTTTTCATTTGGTAAAGCCATAAATTTGTGCCAAAATTTCTAGAGAAAGATCCAGACCAGTTTTTTCTGTTATTTGAAAGTACGGCCAAATCCCAAGTTTGGCCCGGAAAAGGAATGAGCAACATTAGCAAGAACCCAATTAGTTGGTAAAGGGTTACAGGCCTGTTTTAAAATCCCCTTTTTTTTTTTTTCCCCCCCCCTTTTTTTCCTTTTTCCCAAAGGGGGTTTAAGGGTTTTTTCCCCCCCCTTTAAAATTTTTTTTTTTTTTCCCCCCCCTTTTTTTTTTAAAAAAAAATTTTTTTTAAAATTTTTTTTTTTTTTTTTTTTAAAATTTTAAACCCCCCCAAAAATTTTTTTTTTTTTTTTTCCCTTTTTGGGGGGAAAAAAAAAAACCCTTTTTTTTTTTGGGGGTTTCCCGGTTTTAAATTTTTTTTTTAAAAAATTTTTTTTCCCCCTTTTTCCTTTTTTTAAAATTTTTTTTTTTTTTTTTCCCTTTTCCCCCCCCCCCCAAAAAAATTTTTTTTGGGGAAATTTTTCCTTTTTTTTTTGGGGGAAAATTTTTTTTTCCCCCTTTTTCGGGGGGAATTTTTTTTGGGAAAAACCCCCCAAAAAAATTTTTTTTTTCCCCCCCTTTTTTTTTTAATTTTTTTCCCTTAGTTTTTTTTAAAAATTTTCCCTTTTTTTTAAAATTGGCTAAAAAAAATTTGGGGCCCCCAAAAAATTAACCAAACCCCAAAAATTTTTTAAAAAAAAAAAATTATTTTTGGGGGGTTTTTGGTTAGGTTTTTTTTTTAAAAAAAAAGGGGGGGGGTTTTTTTTTAAAAAAAAAAACCCCCCCCCAAAAAAAAGGGGGGGTTTTTTTTAAAAAAAACCCCCCCCAAAATTTTAAAATTTAAAAAAAATTTCCCCCCAAAATTTTTTTAATTGGGGGGCCCCCCCCAAAAAAAAAAACCCTTTCCCCCCAAATTTTTTTAAAACCCTTTTTTAAAAAACCCCCCTTTTTTTTTTAAAAAAAAAAAAAAAATTTTTTTTTTTTTTCCGGAAATTTAAAATTTTTTTCCCCGAAAAAATTTTGGGGTTTTTTAAAAAATTTTCCCCCAAAAAAAATTTCCCCCCGGGGGGGTTTGGCCGGGGGGGGGAAAACTTTTTTAAAAAATTTTTTTTAAAAATTTTTGGAAAAACCCTTTTTTTTTAAAAAAAAAATTTTTTTTAAAAAATTTTTTTGGGGGGGTTTTTTTTAAAACCAAAAATTTGGTAGTAACTACCACCCCCTACCTCCCAATAATGGTAAGTTTTCTCCACCCCCAATAGGAATAAGGGAAAATTTTAGAATTTTTAAAAAACCCCTTTTAAAAAAACCCCCGAGTTTTTAAAAAGCCTAATTTTTCGGTACCTACCCAAAAATTTTAAGCCCGTTTCCCGGGGCCGGGAAAAAAATTTTAAAAAAAATTTTTTTGGGCCCCCCCAAAAAATGGAAGGGGGTTTTAAAAATTATCACTGTACTTTTTGCAATTTAAAAAGGGCCCCCCCTTTTCGACAGTTTCTTTTAAACCCCCTCCCCTTTTTTTAAAAAAACCCCGGTTTAAAAAAAATTTTTTTTTTCCCTTTCCCCCCCCTAACCCAAAAAACCCCCTTTTTCCCCCTTTTTTTTTTTTTAAACCCCCAAAAAAAAAAAAAATTTTGGGGGGGGTTTTTTTTAAAGGGGGGCCCCCCTTTTTTTTGGGGGGTTTTTTTTTTTCCCCCCAAACCCCCCCCCCCTTTTTTAAAAAAACACACCCCCAAAAAAAAAAAAAAAAAAAAAAAAAAAAATTTTAAAAATATATAAAAATATTTTATTATTATTTATATATATTTTAAATATTTAAATTAAAAAAATATAAATATATATATTTAAATATTAAAAATTTTTTATAAAAATATATATAAAATTTTTTATATTTTTAAAAAAATATAAAAAAAAAAAGGAAAAAAAAATTCCAATTTTGGTTTTTTTTTAAATTTTTTTGATAAAGTAGTCACGGGGGGTTTTTTTTTTTTGGGGGGGTTTTTTTTTTAAAACCCCGTTTACTGTGTTTTTATTGCCCCCAAAAAAAAAAAAAAAAATAAAAATTTTTTTTTAAAAATTTAAAAAATTTAAAAATAAAAGGGAAAAAAAACCCCCAAAAAAACCAAAAAAAAGTTTCCCCCCCCTTTCCCCCGGGGCAAACAAAAAAATTTTTTTTTTTTTTGGGGGGGGTTTTTAAAAAAAAACCCCCCCCTTTTGAAAAAAATTTTTTTTTTTTGGGGGGCCGGGGGGTTTTAAAAAATTTTCCCCTTTTTTTTTTTTTTAAAACCCCTTTTTAAAAGGTTTTTAAAAAAAATTTTAAAATCCTTTTTCCCCAAAAACCCCTTTTGGGGCCCCTTTGGGGGGGGGGGGAAAAAAAATTTTGGGGGTTTTTTTTTTTGGTTTAAAAAATTTTTGGGGGGGGCCCCCCCAAAAAATTTTTTTAAAAGGTTTTTTTCCTTTTCCCCTTTTTTCCCCCCCCAAAACCCAAAAAATTTCCAAAGGGGGAAAAAAAAAAATTTTTCCCCCCCTGGGAACCCCCCCGGCCCCACCCCCCTTTTTTTTAAAAAAAAACCCCGGGGGCCGGGTTTTTAAAAACCCCCTTTTAAAAGGGGGCCCCTTTTGGAAAAAACCCCAGGGGCCCCCCTTTTTTTTTTTTTTTAAAAAATTTTTTTTTTATTTTTAAAAAAATTTTTTTTTTTAAAAAAAAAAGGGGGAAAAAAAAAAAATTTAAATTAAAAAAAAAAAAGGGGGGGGGAAAAAAAGGGGGGGTTTCCCCCCCCAAAAAAAAGGAAAACCCCCCCCCTTTTTTGGGGGGGGTTTTTTTCCCCCCCCAAAAAGGTTTTTTTTTTTTAAAACCCCTTTCCTCCCTTAAAACCCCCCCAAAAACCCCCCCATTTTTTGGGCCCCCCCAAAAAAATTTTTTTTTTCCCCCCCCCCCAAAAAAACCCCCCCCCCTTTTTTTCCCCCCTTTTTTTTAAAAAATTTTTGGGGCCCCTTTTTAAACCCCCCAAAAAACCCCCCCCCGGGGGAAAAAAAAAAAAATTTTTTCCCCCCAAATTTTTGGAAAAAAAAATTTTTTTAAAAAAAAACCCCGGGCCCCCCTTTTGGTAAAAAAAAAAAAGGGGAAAAGGGGGTTTTTTTTTTTTTTTCCCCCGGGGGAAAAAAATTTTTTAAAAAAAAAGGGGGAAAAACCCCTTTTTTTAATTTTTTTTTTTAAAAAAATTTTTAAAAGTTTTAAAAATTTTTTCAAAAAATTTTAAAAGGGGGAAAAATTTTTTTTTTTTTTAAATTTTCCCCCTTTTTTTTAAAATTTTTTTTTTTCAACCCAAAATTTTTAAAAAAATTTTTTTTTTTTTAAAAAAAAAGGGGCCCGGGGAAAAAGGGGAAAAAATTTTTTGATTTTTTTTTTTTCCCCCTTTTTTTAAAAAAAAAAAATTAAAAAATTTTTAAAACCCTTTAAAAATTTTTTTTAAGGGGAAAAAAATTTTTTTAAAAAAAAAAATTTTTTTTTTTTTTAAAAAAAAATATTAAAATTTTTTTTTTTTAATTTTTTTTAAAATTTTAAAAAAAAAAAAAAAAAAAAAAAAAAGGGAAAAAGGGGGGGGGGGGGGGGAAAAAAACAAAAATTTTTAAAAAAAAAAAAAGGGGGAAAAAATTTGGGGGGGTTTTTTAAAAAAAAAAAATTTTTGGGGGGTTTTTTTTAAAAAGGGGGGGGAAAAAAAAAAAAAATTTGGGGAAAAAAAAGGGGGGGGTTTTTTTTAAAAAAAAATTTTTTTTTTTTTTGGAAAAATTAAAAAAAAAAAAAAAATAAAAAAATTTAAAAAAAAAAAAATTTCCCCAAAAAAAATTTTTAAAAAGGGGGGGGGTTTTTTAAAAAAAAAAAAATTTTTTTTAAAAAAAAAAAAAAAAAAAATATTTTTTAAATTTTAAAAAATTTTTTTTTAAAAAAAATTTTTAAAAAAATTTGGGGGGGGAAAAAAAAATTTTTTTAAAAAAAAAAAAAAAATTTTTTTTTTTTTTTTGGAAAAATTTTTAAAAAAAGGGAAAAATTTTTTTCCCAAAAATTAAAAACCCCCAAAAAAAAAAAACCCAACCCCCCAAAAAAATTTTTTTAAAATTTTAAAAAAAAACCCCCCCGGGGAAAATTTTCCTTTTTAAAAAATTTTTTGGCCTTTTTCCTTTAAAAGGGGGGGGGTTTTTTTTGGGCGGAAATTTTCCCCCCCAAAGGGGGGGGGTTTTTTTTTTTTTTTTTCCCCCAAAAAAAAAAAATTAAAAAAAAGGGGGGGGGGAAAAAATGAAAAAGGGGGTTTTTAAAAAGGGGGGAAAACCCTTAAAAAATTTTGGGTTTTTAAAATTTTTTTTTTAAAAAAAAGGGGGGGGTTTAAAAAACCCTTTTTTTTGGGTTTTAAAAACCCCTTTTTTTTTAAGGGGGGTTTCCCTTTTTAAAAAAAAAAAAGGGGGGGGGGGTTTTGGGGGTTAAAAATTTGGGGGGGGGGGCCCGGGGGGGGGTTTTTTTTTCGGGGGGAAAAAGGGGGGGTCCTTTTTAAAAAAAAAAGGGAAAAAGGGTTTTTTTTTTTGGGGGGGGGGAAAAAAATTTTTTTAAAAAAAGGGGGGAAAAAAATTTTAAAAAAGGGGAAAAAAAAAAAAAAAATTTTTTTTTTTAAATTTTTAAAAAACCCCGGCCAAAGTAAAATTTTTACCCCCCGGGGGGGGTTAAAAAATTTGTTTTTTTGGGGGGAAAGGGGGGGGAAAAAAAAAAAGGAAGGGAAAAAAAAATTAAAGGGGGAAAAAGGGGTTTTTTTTGTTGCCTTAAAAAGGGGGGGAAAATTTTAGCCTAACCCAACTAAATATATTTTAGATTTGTTTACAAAATTTAATACCAAACAAACACAGTGAAATATATTACGTGTGGGGAAGCATTCTGGAATCATTAAGTCTTGTGCTACGTGAGGATGGTGATGTTTCCCCCGCGGTGCTTTTTCTCAGTTTCAGAAACTGCTTGGCTAAGATGTGGGCGATGGCACTAGTGCACCAGCCTGCCAGTCTGCCTGGGATGACGTGGGACCATGAGGTAGTGCTACATATTCTGGAAGCTGGAGTGATGGAACTGGCATTGGAGCGGGTCCTGGGAAGGCTATGATGGAACTGTGTGGTGACTTCAAAATGATGGGGGATAAGGTCCCTGAGAAAGATAATGTAAGCAGGAAAATTGTAAGAGACTGTGGAAGATTTGGATCTTCTGAAAGACGGGTTGTAGTGTTGGCTCAGCCATGGTGCACCTTAGTGAAAGAGTTTTGGGATGCTGAAAATGGGGCCACGTTAACCCCCATGAGGTAGAGGTTTCGGAATTTGCGCAACGTCAGCAGGCCTGGCATGATGTAAGCTGGGGTGAAATAGGTTCCTTGAAGGAAGTGAAGTGTTTATTTCTAGAGACTGTGTTTGTATCCAGCGAGAGTCCGTGGACGTTGTCTTTTACTGGTCTCACACTAGGTGATACCTTGAACACGTGCACTGACTACCGCCAGGTACAGTTAAGAAATAAGGTTTTGTCTCCTCTTTATGAACTACATGCAAAGTGTGTGAATGAACCATGGGGGGATTATCTGATTCCCATGACCATGTGTGCCAAGGACATACCCATATATGTAACTTTAATATCTCTGTATATGAACCTTTTGTATGCCATTAACCCTCAAGATCTTTTATGTATAATCCTGAGTTACCCACCCTGGGTTTTGCAAAATGATACAAGGGTTGGGGCAGTCTTGTTGCAGGGTAGAGCGGGGCAAGTAATGCCACTCGGCTGCTTCTCAGCAAAAAGTAACAGGCACCAAAGAAGTTATACCACCATAGAAAAGGAGGATCTTGCTTTAGTGTTGGCCGTGCAAAATTTTGAGGTGTATATATCATCATCAGTTCACCCTATAACTGTGTATAGTGATCATAATCCTTTACGTTTCCTTCACTTAATGAGGAACCACAATCAGAGACTTACGAGGTGGGCCTTGTTTCTCCAACCTCTTAATCTTGTGATTCATTATGTGAAGGGAGTGGAGAATGTGGCTGCTGATGCATTGTCTCACTTTTAAAGTGCACGATTGAAGTGTATAGAACACTTATCTTATTTTATTTTGCAAGTGATTTGCAGTAGCACGAGTCTAGGAACCCTGGACACACCAGGATGAAGGGCAGGTTGAGCCCTGGAGTTGGAAGGTATCATGGAATTCCTTTAGTTTTGGTGTTGATTTCTGGGGGTAGTCACATCATATGCCATGCTAGGTAAGTATGCTATGTTTTTTAAAGATGTTGGGGCTAATAGCCTCACTTGTTTTTATGTGGTATAGGCGATGTTGGATCCTAACTTTTTTTAGTGAATGTGGGGCGGTGGTGATGCCCTCCACTGTTTGGGTCATGTTGGTATGATCCTGAGGTGTTTTGGGTTCTCAGTGCCTCTTTTTCAATTTTTACGTTTTTGGATCCACCGTTTTGGGGTGATCACAGGGTCCTACTTTGAATGACATGTAGGTGTCGGCCTGGGAGGTCCACCTTTTGGGGTCTTCATGATGCTCCGGTTTACGGCCACAGTCCCACAACAAGATTTATGTGACTATCCACCTTTGTTTTTGGGGCCTGATATTTTTCCCTTTCCTGTGCTTTCCTGATTCTCGCAGAGGTGTGTCATGGGGAACCGGTTTTGTTTACTAAAAATTGCTGTGAGATGGGAGTGAAAATGTGATGTTGCTTTCTAAGTAGAATTTAACATGTAAAATCTGTTTTCCTTTTCTTTGAACTTCTGGAAAATGTATTTACTGTTTAAAAGTTGTTTTTGGTGGCATACAGTTTGGTCTGCCTTGCAACATATTGAACTCTGGTGTTACTTCATAAAACGGCATTCCTCAGGGGCACTTTTGTACAAAGTTAACTTGCTCGTTTATAAGTTTACTTGATGTAATTTAGGTAAAATGTATCAACGCCAGTGCCTGGCCAGCGCTGTTGTGATGGTGCCTTTTCCTAACACAGTTGTCTAAGAGTGTGCCTGTGGGCTCATTTGACATAGAACTTGATCACTTTTATGCTCAGCGAGTTTCACATGTCTGCAATCTAGTACCTCAGTTTGTTAATATTGCATATTTGTAGTACCCAAAGAACGTGATTGTATGGTGGTCATTCCCCAGTTATCATTCATTTTGCCCATTGCCTCAGACCTTAATGCGTGGGTTTATTGTCTTTCTTTTTCCTTTTGTCTAGCGGTGTCCGTAGGGACCCCACTAGCAGAGTGAGACCTATGGTCTGGGGGTGGGGGTGTTATGTAAAGTTCTGCATGACATCGTAATGTACATATGGTGGAGAGGTGTGCCATAATAGTATGAATGTTATAATTGTAGAGAATAATTTTATAATTCATAATGTGCATTTGAGGGCACTGTAAAGTACTCTAACTGTAATTATAAAGAAATCCGGCTAGAGATTTATTTTCCAAGGGTGTTTCGGTATGCGGGGTAAGCGTGGCTTGGGGCAGTCACGTGGAGTCAGCATGGTGTGGAGGCTGGCATCGGAGCTGCTGTGTGTTTAAGCTAACTTTGTAGTTGTGTACTCCATTTGTTTAGCTAACCCAAGCCATAGGCTCTTCTATGGCGTACCTGTATGCCTACCTAGGCTCTGACATGGTCAGGGTGCTGTGGGATTGAGTGAGGAAATAAGAAATGGGGTTGGTAGTGGAGTAGTGACGGCCTGGCGCTGACTAAGCCTAGTGGTTATGGTGGCTGGAACTCCAGCCAGTTGTTTCTTGTGTACCCTCATTTGGGCGTTTAGGATTAAGGTGCTTCTAGAGTGTGTATATGGTGTTATGTTGAATAAATAGATATATTTTCCTAACTGGGATTTTTGCCTAACCCTCTGATAACCAACACATTGAAGTAACACTTACTGGTTTAGCGCTTTCTGTTTTGACTGGGATAGCCCTGGGTGGCCTGTTTATGCTTGAGATGTGTGTAACTTTTACCTTTGCCCTTAGACAAGGCTCTAGCCCCCAGGTATCCCACATTTCTGCGTAACAGGGCTCATCCTGGTTTTTTCATTATTCCTGTTACCTTTGGGTACAAACGTCTCCTCAGCCTCCTTGCACATTGTTGTTACGTATTCCATCATCTCATTAACTGGCTTCCCTGCCAGTTCTCTGTCCCACTGAACCCCGTTCAGGAAGCTCCTCAATCCCGTGTAGTCCCCTTTCTTGTAGTCTGGCTTCATTCGCCATGGCCTTCCTGCCTCCCCCTCCACTTGTAGCTCTAGTGTGTATTAGAAGCTTAAACAACATGATCGCTGGCCCCAAAGGGTCTTTCATAAGTGATGTCCTCAATATATGCACTACTCAAGGTGAATACTAGGTCCAGTCTTGCTGGTTCATCCTCTCCTCTCTCTCTTGTAGTGTCCCTTACATGTTGGTACATTAAGTTTTGCAGTACCACCTCCATCATCTTAGACCTACATATATCTTGGCCGCCATGTGACTCCAAGTTCTCCCAATCGATTTCCTTGTGGTTAAAGTTACCCATGATCAGGAGCTTTGCCCTGCATGCATGAGCTCTTCTGGCCACTGCAGGCAGCCATTGTGTCAACCATAGCTCTATTGCTCTCATCATACTCTTGCCTTGGCCTCCTGCTGTTCTGTGGTGGGTTATTCATCACTGCAATTACCACTTTGGGACCTCCAGAGTGAAGTGTTCCCACTATGTAATCGCTGGCTTCTCCGCTGTCTCCTCTCTCCAGCTCATCAAAATTCCATCCTTTTTTGATAAGCAGTGTCACTCCTCCACTTCCTCTGTTCCCTCTGTCTTTCCTCAAGATGTGGTATCCCGTTGGAAAGATGGCATCTGTTATCATACCTGTAAGCTTGGTTTCTTTGAGAGCTTCAATGTCCGGTGATGCCTCTTTGACTCTTTCTTGCCACTCCTCCCACTTATTTGTTATTCCAACAGCGTTTGTTTACCATACCTTCAGTTTCCTCTCCAACACTGTGGTTTGGGGGCCTATGAGGGTGGGGGACCTGGTAGCGTACTGTGGGATTCTATAGCTAGGTGTTGGGTGGAAGCTGTGAGTATGGACTGTAGTTTGTGTTGGGATGGTGTGATAGGTTTGAGCTTCTGAGGATGGTTCTGTGTGTGCTTGCCCTTGCTGCTGTGTGTGTGTGTGTGTGTGTGTGTGTGTGTGTGTGTGTGTGTGTGTGTGTGTGTGTATGTGTGTGTGTGTGTGTGTGTGTGTGTGTGTGTGTGTGTGTATGTGTGTGTGTGTGTGTGTGTGTGTGTGTGTGTGTGGTGTGTGTGTGTGTGTGTGTGTGTGTGTATGTGTGTGTGTGTGTGTGTGTGTGTGTATGTGTGTGTGTGTGTGTGTGTGTGTGTGTGTGTGTGTGTGTGTGTGTGTGTGTGTGTGTGTGTGTGTGTGTGTGTGTGTCATGCCAAACAGCTAAAATTGATTAATTAGCAAGAATTCGTATAAAATTTAGTCCTTTCTAACATATTTTTTTTCATTTGTTATAAAGTAAAGCCAATAATTTTGTGCAAAACAACCTAAGAAAACTTACGTAACCCTATAACAAGGCAATTAAATTTAGCCTAATCCAACTAAATATATTTTAGATAATTTTAAATTAATTTAATAAAAAACAAACTCAATGAAATATATTTTTCTCGTTAAGTTGAGAGTGATTGTTTTTAAATTATTGCATACACAAATTTTCGCTAGACCTATTTAGCAAGAAGAGCTTTGCTACACACACACACACACACACACACACACACACACACACAAACACACACACACAGTCAGTCAGCAGACGTGGGTTACAAGGCTCCGAGAACTTTAGTGGTTTTTAAGGTTTGCAACAACTGCTAGCAGTAATCAGCGGTAGTGACAACGTCAGTGAACAATCCTACGAGTGATAACCAGAGTTATTAGTTAAAAAAAGTCGAGAGGAAACCTGAAATCTTTAATATTTCAAAGTGTCAAACCGTTATTGGATAGTAGGCTTCTGTTGCTACACAGATTCAAATATACAAAGATTCAAGTGAGTGTGGAAGCGGGTGTTCAAGAATTTCGAGAGATTGGATAACAAGTGAAATTTGGGGCACCATACAGTGAGAGTGAAAAAGTTAATAAGCAAAAGTAGAAAGGAAAAATATAATATATAACAAGGGAAGGTGGCATTAGGCCTGCTGAAACAGTGACGTCACAACAGTTGTGTGACATTATACATATCAAGTGTAACACCGAATGTGAAGTGTATTCCAATATAAGTGAAGTGTATTCTATCATAAGTGACACTGAGGGACGCGGGATGCATGAGCATATACGGTTATAAAGATCACAGGTGAAGAATTTTCAAAATAGTGATAGAAGGCGTGTGTACGGCGACTACGTCATCAGCATCTGGCAACTTGTCATCCCATCACTGCCAGCTTAAGTATCACTCACCTGTTGGGGTTGTTTTTTTTGGGGGTTCTGAATCCTGCCTTGAGTCACTGTTAGATACTGGTCACTCACTCCTGCAAGCTATTACCAGAATTAGAGCAGAAATAGCATAGATAAGGTGAAGATAGGGTTGACTAGCGAGGAGCAGCCTAGCGAGGGGAAGCCTAGTGAGGGTGACGTCAGACACTCCTAGAAGCTCAGACAAGCTAAATTTTACAACCTAATTACTTTCTGTGTTTTATAAGTAGAAGTGATAAGTGCTAGAATCACTGTTGGTAGTTTTAGAAATATGGTATTACTACTGATATTTTTGCAATTTAATACTT
>NC_069415.1:53897250-53924953 GCF_026875155.1 Cherax quadricarinatus
CTGTTATCTGAGATTGGGTGGGAAGTGGTTGTCAGAGTGAGGGATGTGATGGAAGATGTGAGGCGATGGTGGGGGGGTAGGGACTTAGAGGAGTGTATGAGTATGTTGAGATACTTATTACAAGTAAGAAATCCGGAAAATGTAACGGCGTGTGTTTTGGGGAGGTTGGTAAGGGTTCAAGAGGTGTTGGAAGGGGAGACTGTTTTTCCATTATATAATTGGACATGAATCTGGGGAGACTTCAGTAAGTTACGGGTGAAGTCAAGGGTGATAAGATAAGATAAGATTTCGTTCGGATTTTTAACCCCGGAGGGTTAGCCACCCAGGATAACCCAAGAAAGTCAGTGCGTCATCGAGGACTGTCTAACTTATTTCCATTGGGGTCCTTAATCTTGTCCCCCAGGATGCGACCCACACCAGTCGACTAACACCCAGGTACCTATTTGCTGCTAGGTGAACAGGACAACAGGTGTAAGGAAACGTGTCGAAATGTTTCCACCCGCCGGGAATCGAACCCGGGCCCTCCGTGTGTGAAGCGGGAGCTTTAGCCACCAGGCCACCGGGCCACCGGGAAACTATGTATAGGTTTTTACATGGGATTTTGCCAATAAAGTAGACTGTATCAGATGGGAATTTTTGCAGTTCAATGTTGTGTTTTGTGTGGGGGGGAGGAGGAACAGCATATCATGTGGTGTATTTCTGTGAGCATATCGAAGAGGGCACGTCTATGGTTTCGCAGAGTGTTGGATATGGTGGGTGGAGTAGGTTAGTGGTATTAAGGGCACTGAGTTTGGATATAGAGGGAGTGGGAGATAGTGTGAGGAGGGCCGTCATGTATTTAGTGGAGATTATGTCTATATATCGTGGGCGATGAGGAGGTGGGGGAGGTGGGGGAGGTGGGGGGGAGAGGAACGAACAAGGGCTTTGCAGGAACATTTCTATAAAACAAAGTGTATAATTGAGGTAGTGTATGGACGTAGAGGGCATATAGATTTTCGGAATCGTATAGACGGTATGACTGTGAGAGGGTTTGAGCGAATTAGTGTTGTAATGGCTGGGAGGATGGTCTCTGTAAAAGGGGGGAGGGAAAAATGAATTACATGGATATAGAATATCATGATTATTAAGATAGTTTCCTGAGAAGCAAGAGGCGGCTTATCAATTCGACTGGGGGCTATAATGTTTGTATTATTAACCATAGTGTGTGAAAGGCAAGTCTAAAATTGCTCTGAAACATGTCAATAAACATCTAGAATTTGTTGAACAAGAACAATACGTGTTTAATAATATACATTCTTGGTATATGTAATACAAGTGTGTTTTTCAATATCAGTGTACAGTTATTCATATTGTTTGACATTGTTCACTATAGTAAAGCAGTGTTATTATTCATATATTGTCATAAAGTATAATAGTTGTCTAGTATTTTAAAAGTTCTTTGATATTTTTAAGATTTGTGGAGTCTATATTTCTATGTCAGTCATTGATAAACGTTCAAATGTATTGCGAATATGTAATTTCATTTATTTCTGTGGAGGACCTGCTAAGGCTTCTTTTATTTATTAATGCATTGTAATGTTTTAAACTAAAAATGAGATGTTATGGAGTATATAAAACAGTTTAAAAGTACATGTTCACCATTGTGGTTCAGCGCAACTTTTTGAGTATAATAATAACAATAATGTAAATGTTGGGGGGGGGGGGGGTGAGTCACCAGTATTGTAAGTGCTTTGTGTCATTTTACATTATGAGAAAAAAAACAATAATGGAAGCACTGTATATTTTGAAGTAGTGTGTTAGTTATGTAGTTAGGTGTATATCAGAATCATTATGAATAGTGTTACTTAGTGGACCGGAACACACCCACTGATAATGCCTCTTTTTATATATATTTATATCACATTTATATACATAACCATCTATGTATATTGTATGAACTGCTTTAAATAAAATAAAAAAATAATGAAGGTTACGTATCTTTGCATGCCACAGGAGGCCTGTAAATCACACCCAAGATTAGTTTTTCATGGACCTCGAGAAGCTGTAACCAAACAGATTCAGTGGCTGACGCTTCTAATTTAATATCTTGTCTAACACAACAATTTAAATTGTCTCTGATATTACATCGCTACTTCACCACCATTCCTGTTGACCCTATTAGTGTGGAATAATTTTAAGTCCTTGTATGTGACATTCAGAAGGCATTTCTCTTTCTTTCAGATTGAGCCAGGCCTCTGTTTAGCAATAATACCTATGCTTCCTCCACTTGCAATTAATCTTAGTTTATCTATCTTATTTCTTTACACTCCTGCTATTAGTATAGCAAACTTTATGGGAGCAAGTCTTTTGCTGCCCTCTGCTGTCTCCCTTTGCTTGCTGACCTGATCATTGTATTTATTTCTAACTTTATGACGAATGTCTTTAAACATTTACTGTTTTGAACCCTAGTGTTGCAATCTATTTTCTATCAGTTTAAAATCTTAGACATGTCAGTAATGGGCCTCTCGATCTAGTTGGCAAATTCTACCACCCCTGCCCCAGAGAGGTGTACCCCATCCCTTGCTTACATATCATGTTTGCCATCCTCAACAAAACCCCATGGAACTATCCACCAAGCAGATTTTAGTACTTTCTAGAGGGGATCTAGCCAGGATCACCAACCAATCAGGTGCCTCCCAGAAGCAATATCAGCTTACCTACCACGTCTGCATTTTCCATAAGAAGAGAAGCGTGGTCCTACGCTCGTTACTTCCACTATGTAACTTACATCTCACTTTTTGCCTAAATATTTTTTTACTTATAACCATTTATTAGAAGTTATCAAGATCTCAGAACTCAAACCTATTTCAAGTAACTATTCCCGGGTACTTGCTTACCAGCCTTTTTAAACCAACAGGAAAGTTGATGAATTTTAAAGGACTGTTAATAAGTTTCTCCTGAAACATTTGTCCCTTAGTTATTGCTTTCATATGTCCATATTCATTTTTTGTTTTTAATATCATCACTTGTTCAATATGCGTTAAGCGTGTAAACCCTGGAAATAATTTTTTTTTTGAAGTTATATCAGAATATTTTTAAAGTCTGGTAGCCAGTTTAGGGTTGAGACACAAAAGCAATGGGAACTAAATATTGCTTCCACCCCAGTAACCTCTAGAGATGTCATCACAACTGCCATTATAAAATTAACTCCTATATCCTGGTATCGTGACAATATCTTGCCCACTGATCAGATCTAATCTGATTTTTTTCCGATTCAGATTTTTCTCTTTCCTCATCACAACTTTGAT
The DNA here is from genome assembly GCF_026875155.1 of Cherax quadricarinatus. NCBI lineage: Eukaryota > Metazoa > Arthropoda > Malacostraca > Decapoda > Parastacidae > Cherax > Cherax quadricarinatus. The sequence goes on from NC_069415.1 coordinate 53,900,538, forward strand.
TTTGCTCTTGACACCATCAGAGACATTTCTACGTTTCTGAAAAAGTTTGCTGGTGAGTTCCTAATGGCAGAAGAATTCTTCAGGAAAGTTATTACTGCATATTGCTTCTGGGGCTTCAGATGGAGCCTCTGTTAAAAACATACAATATTCTCTTACGAGATACTGAAACATTATCTTTGAATACTGAAAAATGCAAGAGCTCCTACATAAAATCAACCGCATAAAACCAACCATCAAGTTTACTCTTGATATTAAGTTTTCGTTGCTTAACACTTTCCACTGCTGGACACCTCTGAATGATACACTCTCCTTCAAGGTTTATAGAAATTTTCGATTAAAATGGACTGCTTAAAACACTTATTGTCGCACAACTATTCTAGCACTAATACCAATGTTACAGCTATTACTACTACCGTTACTATTATCAATACCACTACCACCACTAGTACTACAACGACCCTTTCCTCTCTTGCCTCCCCTTAGACGACTTCTCATGTATTTAAAGAGAATAAGGTTCAAGGAACGAATCGTCTTCAATAAAGGTATCTAACTGAATGCATTCTTGTCCATTTCCATCATCTCTTGTCAAGGATGTGGAATGATCGCTTCAAACTTCTTTATCACGCCTATCACAGTCTCCAGTAATTTTGTCTCTGATGGAGCAAGTGGGTGGCGAAGTGTCTCAATAGTCTTTGCTGTGGCTTACTGTTGAAGTTGTAACTCCATAAATGCAATAGTCTAAAATGTATGTATTTGAAATCACAGAGGAGGTGGGGTTTGAACCCATGGCAGGTGAATCCTGACACTCACACGCCAGTGTGAGGATTCACCTGCCGTGGGTTCCAACCACATAAGTTCTGTGTTTCATATGCTATCGTGCTATTAAGATTTAGTAACAGCATGTATTTAAAGCTATCGATGTCCAAGGAAAGAAACGACTTCACTGAGTTTATGCATTCGTGTCAGTTTGAATCTACTCTAGAATAATTATCGTAAAAATGCTATATATAGTTATTTTATATAAAAGTTATCCTCCGGAAGGAAATACCTGTAGTGGTTCTGAAAGTTCTTGTCCCTCCATCAAGGTTTCTTTGTGATAATTAGAAAAACACCTTTTCTAATCAAAAATACTTTTATATAACGAATTAAAATATAGGTTTCAGTATGATAACCTGAAAATGAAAACAAACAAAACACGATGTGCACAATGTTTCATTCAATAAGTGTACAGAGATTACATCATTAGACAATAAAGGTTGTCAGGGTAAATAGGACACGTAACACAACAGAAAAGGGTAAACGCATTAAGTTCACTGGCCTGCACAAGGTACAAAAAAGGGGAAAACGGATAGAGAAGAAAAAAGAAAGAATACAGTAGTAGGCTTGATAGTTTACTTCGGTTTCCTTTGTTGATCTAGAACGATGTGAGAGATGAGTCAAGTTGAGACACACACATCCCCCTGCTAGATACATGGACAGAGGCAACTAATGTGACATTTTATTGTGGCAACGTTTCCCTCTCCAGCTATTATAAAACGTCACATTAGTTGCTTTTGCGTTCATTTACCTAACATTTTGTCGGTAATTTTAGCATTATTATTGTTTATACATCCCGTAGCTCGATCACTATCGCACTCAGCTCACACACTGAGGTCAGGAGTTCGAATCTCCTCCGGTACGACTGGAAAACATTAGGGACGTGTTTCCTTAAGACATCTGCTGTCCCTGTTCACCCATCAGTATAAAATGGGTACCTGCATGTTAATCGACTGGTCTGGGTCGCATCCTGGGACAAAACTGATCTAATTTGCCCAAAATGCTCTGCACACAACAAGCGGCTTTCTATATAATAGTATGACACTGATGTCAGTTGGGCCTGTATACCTTGTACATGTACTTGTAGTAAATAAAGATATTATTATTATTATTATTATTATTATTATTATTATTATTATTATTATTATTATTATTATTATTATTATTATTATTATTATTATTATTATTATTACTATTATTATTATTATATGGTTGGCTAGTACTGCTGATGCTCCCTCTCCCTTTTCCTGGGATACTGATGAGAAAATAGAAAAAAAAATCATATTAAAAACAGCGAATAATTTTAATAACATTTTGGAAATTTTTATATTGCTCTCCGAATTTTCTGAGCCGAGGTAAGGCAATTTTATCTTAGGAAATATGACGTCATAGATGGTACGCCTTTACGTTAGTTAGGATATATCAGTAGATTGATATTATTTCCTACGTTTTCTTATTTTTCAGATTAGATGCATAAAAATATAGCTAAATGAGAACAGGGAGGGTGAAAGGAATATAATATACTGGGATCAGAAGAAGGTAATATACTGGGCTCAGAGGGAGATAATATACTGAGCTCAGAGGGACGTAACATACTAGGCTGAAAAGTAGGTAATATACTGGACTCAGAGGGAGGTAATAAACTGGACTCAAAAGGAGGTAATATACTGGGTCCAGGAGGTAATACACTGGAATCATAGACAGGAAATAGACAGGACTCAGAATGTGTCTCTGAGACCAGGCTCAGAGACAGGTAATGTATAGAACTCAGAGGGAGGTACTGTACTGGGCTCAGAGGCAGGTAATATGCTGGCCACAGAGGGAGATTTAATACTAGCCTCAGAAAAAGGTAATATATACTGGGCTCAGAAAGAGATAACATACTGAACTCAGAGTGAGGTAATATACTGGGCTCAGAGGGAGGTAATGTACTTGGCTCAGACAGAGGTAATATACCGGGCTCAGAGGGAGGTAATAAAATGGGCTCAGAAGCAGGTAAAATGCTGAGCTCAGAAGAAGGTAACATACTGGATTCAGAAGGAGGAAATTGTAATAAGGTCAGAGGGAGGTTTTATACAAGGCTCAGAGGCAGGTAATATACTGAGCTCAGAGGCAGGTAACATGCTGATCTCAGAAGCACGTAATATACTGACCTCAGGGGCAGGTAATGTACTTGGCTCGGAGGGAGGTAATGTAAAGGGCTTCGATGGAGGTAATATACTGGACTCATAAGGAGGTAATATACTGGGCTCAGAGAAAGATAATATAATGGGCTCAGAGGAAGGTAATATATTTGGCTTAGAGAGAGGTAATTTTACGAGGCTCAGAGGCAGGTAATATACTGAGCTCAGAGGCAGGTAACATGCTGATCTCAGAAGCATGTAATATACTGACCTCAGAGGCAGGTAATGTACTTGGCTCAGAGGGAAGTAATGTAAATGGTTTCGATGGAGGTAATATACTGGACTCATAAGGAGGTAATATACTGGGCTCAGAGAAAAATAATATAATGGGCTCAGAGGAAGGTAATATATTTGGCTTACAGAGAGGTAATTTTACGAGGCTCAGAGGCAGGTAATATACTGAGCTCAGAGGCAGGTAACATGCTGATCTCAGAAGCATGTAATATACTGACCTCAGAGGCAGGTAATGTACTTGGCTCAGAGGGAAGTAATGTAAATGGTTTCGATGGAGGTAATATACTGGACTCATAAGGAGGTAATATACTGGGCTCAGAGAAAAATAATATAATGGGCTCAGAGGAAGGTAATATATTTGGCTTACAGAGAGGTAATTTTACGAGGCTCAGAGGCAGGTAATATACTGAGCTCAGAGGCAGGTAACATGCTGATCTCAGAAGCACGTAATATACTGACCTCAGAGGCAGGTAATGTACTTGGCTCAGAGGGAAGTAATGTAAAGGGCTTCGATGGAGGTAATATACTGGGCTCAGAGAAAGATAATATAATGGGCTCAGAGGAAGGTAATATATTTGGCTTAGAGAGAGGTAATTGACACTGCTCAGAGGCAAGTAATATACTGAGATCAAAAGGTGATATGCAGGTCTCAGCGGAAAGTAATGTACTAGGCTCAGAGGGAAGTAATATATCTGGCTCAGAGGGAAGTAAAATACTATGCTAAGTGGTATACAATATACTGTGCACAGAGGCAGGCATTATGCTGGGCTCCGAGGCAGGTAATACACACGGCTCGGAAGGTAGTAATATACAAGGGTCAGAGACACGTAATATACTGGGATCAGAGGGAGGTAATATACTGGGTTCAGGGCAGGTGACGTACTGGGCTCAGAGAGAGGTAATATACTGCTTTCAGGGCGGTAATATACTGGGCTCAGAGGGAGCTAATATACTGGACTAAAAGAGAGGTAATATACTGGGCTCACAAGGAGGTAATATACTGAGTTCAGAGGCAGGTGATATACTGAGCTCAAAGGCAGGTAAATAAGCTCAGAGGCAGGTAATATGATGAACTTAGACAAAGGTAATATACTGGGCTCAGAGGGAGGTAATATCTGGGGCTCAGAGAGAGGTTATATACTGGGCCCCGAGGCAGGTAGTATACTATGCTTGACGGTAGGTAATGTACTGAGATAAGAGGGATGTTATATACTGAACTCAGAGACAGGCAATATACTCGGCAGAGAAAGAGGTAATATAGTGAGCTCTAAACAAGGAAAGGTATAGTGCTCAGAGGGAGGTAATACACTGAGCTCAAAGGCAGGTAATATGCTGTTCTCAGATGGAGGAAATATGCTAGAATCATAGAGAGGTAATACTGGGCTCATAGAAACATAATATACTGGGATCAGAGGGAGGTAATATACTGGGCTCAGAGAGATGGAATATACTGAGCTCAGATGCAGGTAATATAATGAGCTCAGAAGCAGGTTATATACTGGACTCAGAAGTTGGTAATATACTGGCCTCAGTCGGAGGTAATATTCTGAGCTCAGAGGGAGGTTATATACCGGGCTCAGAGCAGGAAATATACTGAGTTCAGAGGCAGGTAATGTACAAGGCTCAGAAAGACGTAATTTACTAGGCTCAGAGAGAGGCAATATACTGGCTAAGAGGCAAGTAATATACTGAGGTCAGAGAAAGAAAATATACTGAGCTCAGAAGTAGGTAATATACTTAATTCAGTGGGAGGTAATATATTAGGCTAAGACAGAGGTAATATATTGATTTCCGAGGCAGGTAATATACTGAGCTCAGAAGGAGGTAATATACTGATCTCATAGTGAGGCAATATACTGGGCTCAGAGTGAGGTAACATATTTGGCTCAGAGGCAGGTAATATACTGGGCTCAGAGGAAGGTAATTTCCTGGACACTGAGGGAGTTAATATACTGGGATCAGGGGAGGTAACATACTGGACTCAGAGGGAGGTAATAGACTAGGCTAGAAACAGGTAATACATTGGACTCGGAGACAAGTATTATACTGTGATCAGAGGGAGGTAATATACTGGACTCAGAGGGAGGTAATATACTGAGCACAGAGGGAGGTAACATACTGGGCTCAAAGACAGGTAATATACTGGGCTCAGAGGGAGGTAATAAACTGGGCTGAGAAAGTGGTAATTTCCTGGGCTCAGAGGCAGGTAATGTACATTGCTCAGAAGGAGGTACTATATTGGGATCAGAGGCAGGTAATATACTAATCTTAGAGGACGGTAAAATAATGAGATCAGAGGCAGGTAATATGCTAGTTTCAGAGAGAGATAATATACTAAGCTCAGAAGGAGGTAATATCCTGAGCTCATAGGGACGTAATATACTGGGCTCAGATGTAGGTATATACCGGATTCAGTGGGAGGTAATATACTGGGCTCAGAAAAAGGTAATATACTGGGCTCTGAGAGAGGTAATATGCTGGGCTCACAAGGTAATATTCTGGACTCAGGTGGACGTAATATACTAGGCTCAGAAGAACGTAAAAAACTGGGCTCAGAAGGACGTAATATACTGGCCTGAGAGGGATGTAATATACTGGGGTCGGAGGAAGGTTATACTAGAATCGGAGGGAGGTAATATTCAGGGCTCAGAGAGAGGTAACATACTGCAACTCAAAGACAGGAAATATACAGGGCTCAGAGGGAGGTGGTTATATACTGGGCTGAGAAGGAAGTATTACATTGGACTCAGAGGGAGGTAAAATAGTGGGCTCATAGTGAGGCAATATACTGGGCTCAGAGTGAGGTAACATATTTGGCTCAGAGGCAGGTAATATACTGGGCTCAGAGGAAGGTAATTTCCTGGACACTGAGGGAGTTAATATACTGGGATCAGGGGAGGTAACATACTGGACTCAGAGGGAGGTAATAGACTGGGCTAGAAACAGGTAATACATTGGACTCAGAGACAGGTAATATACTGTGATCAGAGGGAGGTAATATACTGGACTCAGAGGGAGGTAATATACTGAGCACAGAGGGAGGTAACATACTGGGCTCAAAGACAGGTAATATACTGGGTTCAGAGGGAGGTAATAAACTGGGCTGAGAAAGTGGTAATTTCCTGGGCTCAGAGGCAGGTAATGTACATTGCTCAGAAGGAGGTACTATATTGGGATCAGAGGCAGGTAATATACTAAGCTAAGAAGACGGTAATATAATGAGATCAGAGGCAGGTAATGTGCTAGTTTCAGAGAGAGAGATAATATACTAAGCTCAGAAGTAGGTAATATCCTGAGCTCATGGGGACGTAATATACTGGGCTCAGATGTAGGTAATATACCGGATTCAGTGGGAGGTAATATACTGGGCTCAGAAGGAGGTAATATACTGGGCTCTGAGGGAGGTAATATGCTGGGCTCAGAAGGTAATATTCTGGACTCAAGTGGACGTAATATACTAGGCTCAGAAGAACATAAAAAACTTGGCTCAAAAGGAGATAATATACTGGCCTGAGAGGGATGTAATATACTGGGGTCGGAGGGAGGTTATACTAGAATCGGAGGGAGGTAATATTCAGGGCTCAGAGAGAGGTAACATACTGCAACTCAAAGACAGGAAATATACAGGGCTCAGAGGGAGGTGGTTATATACTGGGCTGAGAAGGAAGTATTACACTGGACTCAGAGTGAGGTAAAATACTGGGCTCAGAGGTAAGTAGTATACTGGGCTCAAAGGCAGGTAATGAACAAGGCTCAGGGGGAGGTAATACACTGAGCTGATAGGCAAGTAATATACTACACACAGAAGTAGGTAATATACAGAGATCAGGAGAAAATATACTGGAGTTAAAGGGAGGTAATATACTGGGCTCAGGCTCAGAGAGAGGTAATATTCTGGGTTTAGAAGGTAATAAACTGGGCTTAGAAGGCGGTATTATACTGGGCTCAGAGGCAGATAGTATATTGGGCTCAAGGGGAAGCTACATATTGGGCTCAGAGGCAGGTAATGTACAGGCCTCAGGGGAGATAATATACTGGTATCAGAGGCAGGTAATATTCTGGAATCACGGGGAGGTAATATACTTAGACCACAGGCAGGTGAGCTCAGAGGCCGTTAATGTAATGAGCTCAGAGGCAGATAATATGCTAGCTTAAGAGGGACATAATATACTAGGCATAGGAAGTAATATACTGAGTTCATAGGGAGGAAATCAAAAGAGCTCAGAGGCAGGTAATATACTGACCTCAGAAGCAGGTTATATAACGGACTCAGAGGCAGATAATATTCTGGGATCAGAGGGAGGCAAACTGAGCTCAAAGGGAGGTTTTATACGGGATCAGAGGCAGGTAATGTACTGAGCTCAAAGCCAAGTAATATACTGTCCTCAGAGGCAGGCAATATACAAGGCTCAGAGGGAGGTAATATACTGGTTTCAGAGACTGTTAATATACTGAGCTCAGAGAAAGGTAATATACTGTGTTCAGAGGTAGGTAATGTACCTGACTCAGAAGGAGGTAATATACTAGGTTCAGAGGGAGGTAATATACTGGGGTCAGAGGGCGCCAATATACTAAGTCCTGAGGCAGGTAATATACCGAGCACAGAAGGAGGTAATATACTGGCCCCATAGGGAGGTAACCTACTGTACTCAGAAGGAGTTAATATATTTGGCTCTGAGACAGGTAATATACAGGGCTCAGAGGAAGGTACTATACTAGACTCTGAAGGAGATTAATATACTGAGCTCAGGGACAGGTAGCATACTGGATCAGAGGGAGGTAATATGCTGGGCTAAGACGGAGTCAATATGCTAAAGTCAGAGGGAGGTTTTATACTGGAATCAGAGAGAGATATTATACTGGACTCAGAGGGAGGCAATATGCTGACCTCAGACGGAGGTAATATACTGAGACAAGAGGGAGGTAAAATACTGGGCTCCGGAGGTAATATGCTGATCTCAGAGGAAGGTAGCATACTGGGCTCAGAGGCCGTAGATATATTGGGTCGGAGGGAAGTAATATACTGGGCTCAGAGGCAGGTAATGTACAGGGCTCAGGGAGAAGGTAATATACTGGGTTCAGAAGGAGGAAATATTCTGGGCTCACATGGAGGCAATATACGGGGATCAGAGCCAGTTAATACGCTAAGCTCAGAGGCCGGTAATATACTGAGGTTGAAATGTGGTATTATAGTAAGCAAAGAAGGAGGTAATATACTGAATATATTGGACTCAGAGGGAGGTAATATACTGAGCTCGGAGGGAAGTAATGTACTGGGCTCAGAAAGACGTAATTTATGGGCTCAGGGCGAGGTAATATACCCTACTCAAAGGGAGGTAATGTATTCGGCTCAAGAGGTAATATACTGGAGTCAGAGGGACGTAATGTACTGGGCTCAGAGGGTGGAAATAAACTGGGCTCAGAAGGAGGTAATTTACTATGCTCAGAGGGAGGAAATATACTGGACTCACAGGGATGTAATATACTGGGCTCTTAAGGAGACAATATACTACCTTGAGAGGGAGGTAATAAACTGGGTTCAGAGAGAAGTAATATGCTTGGATAGAGAGGTAAGTAATAATCGTTGCTTAGAGGGACGTAAAATATTAGGCTAAGAGGTATGTATTATATTCAGCTAAAAGGAATGTAAAATACTGAGTTCAGAGACAGGTAATATACTGGACTAGAAGGGAGGTAATTTACTGTATTCAGATGGAGATAATATTCTAAAATCAAGAGGCAATATTTAGGCTCAGAGAGATTTAATATACTAAGCTCAGAGGGAGGTAATATACTGGCCTAAGAGGGAGGTAATGTACTGTGCACAGAGGTAGGTAATATTCTGGGGTCAGAGTCAAGTAATGTACTGTACTCGAATTGAGCAATATACTGAACTCATTGGGAGGTTGTATACTGGGCTCAAAGGGAGATAATACACTGGGCTCAGAGGCAAGTAATATACTGGGTCTGATGGAAGTAATATATTATGCTTAGAGGCAGGTAATATACTGATCTCTAAAGTATGCAATGTACTAGGCTCATAAGGAGGTAATTTATTTGGCTCAGACGGCGGTATTATACTACGCCCAGAGGGAAGTAATATACCGAGCTCAAAGAAATGTAATACACAGACATGGAAGTCAGGTAATATTCTTAGCTCAGAGGAAGGTTATATATTGATCTCAGAAAGAGGTAGCATACTGTTCTCAGACAGACGTAATATACGGGGTTCAGTGGCAGGTAATATAGTGAGGTCGAAGGCAGGTATTATTCTGTGCTCAGAGGCAGGTAATACTGGGTGCAAAGAGACTTAAAATATCAGGCTCACAGGGAGGTAACATACTAGACTCAGAGACAGGTAATATAGTGGGCTCAGAAGGAGCTAATATACTGAGTTTAAAGGTGGGTAATATACTGAGCTCAGAGGTGGGTAAAATATTAGACTCAGTGGGATGTCATATACTGGGCTCAGAAGCAGGGTTAATATTCTGGGCTCAGAGGGAGGCAATATACTGGATTCAAAAATAGGTAATGTACAGAGTTCAGAGGGAGGTAATACACTCGGCTCAGTGAGAGGTAATCAACTAGGCTGAGAGGGAGGAAATATACTGGACTTTAAAGGAGGTAATATATTGGGCCCAGCTGGAGGTTATATTCAGGTCTAGGAAGAGGCAATATACTGAGTTCAGAAACAGAAAATATACTTGGCTTACAGAGAGGCAATATAATGCATTCAGAGCGAGGTAATATACTGGGATGAATATACTGGGCACAGACTGAGGTAATAAACTGGGCTCAGAAGGAGGTAATATACTGGGCTCACAGTCAGATAATATACTGGGCTCACAGTCAGATAATATGCTGGGCTCAGAGGTATGTAATATACAAAGCTCACAGGCTGGTAATATACTAGGCACAGAGGGAGGTGATATAATGGGCTCAGATGGAGGTAATATGCTGGGTACAGAGGGATGTAATAAACTGGGCTCAGAAGATGGTAATATACTGGGCTCAGAGGCAGATAATATATTGGGCTCAAGGGAAAGCTATACTGGGCTCTGAGGCGGGTAATGTACAGGCCTCAGGGAGAGGAAATATTCTGGAATCAGAGGCAGGTAATATTCTGGGATCAGAGGGAGGTAATACACTGAGCTCAGAAGCATGTAATATGCTGGCTTCAGAGCGACATAATGTACTATGTTTAGAAGGATGTAATATTCTGAGTTCAGAGGGAGGAAATAAAATGAGCTCAGTGACAAGTAATATGCTGACCTCAGAAGCAGGTTATATACTGGACTCAGAGGCAGATAATATACTGGGATCAGAGGTAGGTAATAAACTGAGCTCACTTGGAAGTTTTATACGGGGTCAGAGGCAGGAAATGTACTGAGCTCAAATCCAGGTAATATATTGACCTCAGTAGCAGGTAATATACAAAGCTCAGAGGGAGGTAATATACTGGGCTCAGAGACTGATAATATACTGAGCTCAGAGAAAGGTAATACTGAGTTTAGAGGTAGGTAATATACTTGACTCAAAGGGAGGCAATATACTGGGCTCAGAAGGAGGTAATATTTAGGGCTCATAGAGAGGCAATACTGGGCTCTGAGGCAGGTAATACACTGAACTCAGAAGGAGGTAATATACCGGCCTCATTGGGAGGTAATATACTTGGCTCAGATGAAGATAATATACTGGGCTCAGAGGTATGTAATGTACTCGGCTCAGAAGGAGGTAATGTAATGGGCTCAGGGGAAGTTTACCTGGAGTTTACCTGAAGAGGGTTTTGGGGGTCAACGCCCCCACGGCCCGGTCTGAGACCAGGACACATGGTGGATCAGGGTCTGTTCCACTGGTCTGAAATGCAATATGCTGGGCTCAGACAGAGGTAAATATACTGGATTCAGAGGAAGGTAATAAACTGGGCTCAGAAAGAGGTAATATACTGGGCTCAGATGAAGATAATATAGTGGGGTCAGAGGTATGTAATGTACTGGGATCAGAGGCAGGTAATGTTCAGGGCTCAGAGGGAGGTAGTATACTGATCTCACAGGCAGGTAATAAACTAGGCACAAAGGGAGGTAATATATTAGCCCAGAGGGAGGTAATATATTAGGCACAGAGGGAGGTAATATATTAGCACAGAGGGAGGTAATATATTAGGCACAGAGAGAGGTAATATACTGGGATCAGGAGGTATTATACTGGAATCAGAGGGAGATGATATACTGGGCTCAGAGGGATGTAATGTACTGGGTTCAGAAGGAGGTAATAAACTGGGCTCAGAAAGCAGTCCTATACTGGGCTCAGAAAGCAGTCCTATACTGGGCTCAGAGGCAGATAATATACTGGGTTCAAGGGGAAGCTATATACTGGGCACAAAGGCAGGTAATGAACAGGCTTCTGGGAGAGGTAAAATTCTGGGATCAGAGGCAGGTAATATTCTGGGATCAGAGGCATGAAATATACTGACCTCAGAGGCCAGTAATATACTGAGCTCAGAGGCAGGTAATATGCTGGCTTCATAGGTACATAATATACTACACTTAGGAGGTAATATACTGATTTCAGAGAGAGAGGAAATGAAATGAGTTCAGAGGCAGGTATTATACTGACCTCAGAAGCAGATTATATACTGGCATCAGAGGGACGTAATAAACTGAACTCAGAGGGAGGTTTTATACAGGGTTAGAGGCAGGTAAACTACTGAGCTCAAAGCCAGGTAATATATTGACCTTAGAGGCAGGTAATATACAAGGCTCAGAAGATGGTAATACACAGGTTCAGAGATTTTTAAAATACTGAGCTCAGAGAAATTTAATATACTGAGTAGAGGTAGGTAATATTCCTGACTCAGAGGGAGGTAATATACTATGTTCTGAAGAAAGTAATATTTTGGGCTCAGATTGAGACAATATATTGGGCTCTGAGGCAAGTAATATACTGAGCTCAGAAGGAGGTAATATACTGGGCTCAGAAGGAGTTTATATATTTGGCTCAGTGGCAGGTAATATACTGTGCTCAGAGTAAGGTAATATACTGGACTCAGAAGGAGTTAATATACTGAGCTAAGTGGGAGGTAACATACTGGGCTCAGAGGGACGTAATATATTGGGCTCAGAAGGAGAAAATGATATTGAGGTAAGAGGGAGGTAAAATTCTGGGCTCATGAGGTAATGTACTTGGCCTATAAGGAGGTAACATACTTGGCTCAAAAACAAGTAATATACTGGGCTCAGAGTCCGATAATACAGTATATTCAGAGGGAAGTAATATAATGAGCTAAGATGCAGGTAATGTACTGGGCTCAGAAGCAGGTAATGTAATGGGCTCAGGGGGAGTTTATCTGGATTTACCTGGAGAGGGCTTCGGGGGTCAACGCCCCCGCAGCCCGGTCTGAGACCAGGCCTTATGGTGGATCAGGGCCTGAACCACTGGTCTGAAATGTAATATGCTGGGCTCAGACAGAGGTAAATATACTGGGTTCAGAGGGAGGTAATAAACTGGGCTCAGAAGGAGGTAATATTTCTTGACTCAGATGAAGATAATATACTGGGGTCAGAGGTATGTAATGTACTGGGCTCAGAGGTATGTAATGTACTGGTTCAGAGGCAGGAACTGTTCAGGGCTCAGCGGAAGGTAATATACTAATCGCACAGGCAGGTAATATATTAGGCACAGAAGGAGTTAATATACTGGGATCAGGAGGTAATTATTGGTCTCAGAGGGATATAATATACTGGGCTCAAGGGGAAGCTATATACTGGGCACAGAGGCAGGTAATGAACAGGTTTCAGGGAGAGGTAATGTTCTGGGGATCAGAGGGAGGTAATACACTGGGATCAGAAGCAAAAATATACTGATCTCAGAGGCCTGTAATATACTGAGCTCAGAGGCAGGAAAAATGCTTGCTTCATAGGGATGTAAGATACTATGCTTAGGAGGTAATATACTGATTTCAGAGAGAGGAAATGAAATGAGTTCAGAGACAGGTAGTATAATGATCTTAGAACCAATTATATACTGGGATCAGAGGGACGTAATAAACTAAGCTCAGAGGGTAATATACTGGGCTCAAAGGGAGGGAATGTACTCGGCTCTGAGGGAGTAGTAAACTGGGCTCAGATGGAGGTAGTTGTCTGGGCTCAGAGGGAGGTTTAAAACTTGGATACAAAGGTAACTAATATACGGTGCTTAGAGGGAGGTAACATACTAGGCTCAGAGGCAGGTAATATACTAAACTAGAAGGGAGGTAATATACTTTATTCAGATAGAGATAATAAACTAAACTCAATAGGTATTATATTAGGCTCAGAGAGATTTAATATACTGAGCTCAGAGACAGAAAACATAATGTGCACAAAAGGAGCACTAGTGTCAGAGGGAGGCAATATACTAAGCTCAGAGGGAGGTAATATACTGGCCTAAGACGGAGGTAATGTACTGAGCTCAGAGAGGTGTAATATACTGGCGTCAGAGTCAGGTAATATACTGAACAAGAAGGGAGACAGTAGTGGAGAAAATGCCTTAGTGTCATTTGCCGAGCACCGCAAAATGGCGGCGGTTACCCCCCCCCTCCCACTTCCGGTTCAGCTTTCCAGCCCGCAAGCCCTTGCCCGCCCACCCGTGCTGACCCGCGCCGACCCTGCGGCACCTTCTGCAGCGACTTATGCTCTTCTGCTGCATCCCCCTTGTCCCAACCTCTCTAAGACTTTACCAACATTTCCAAAATTTCAGAGTGTTAACAGATTTCGGGAATGCTAGCAAATTTCCATTTTTTTTCGAATTTTTGTCTTCACCCCCAACTCTTCGGATCAACACCTCCCTCTCCATTTCACCCACACTTCCCACCATCCACTTCTATCTCCTCTACCCTCTAAACCCAACATTCCTGCTCTATCTCCTTGGATCAAGATTTACCCTCCGCTTCCTCAGATCAAAGACCTCCCTCTCCATATCAACCACACCCGCCATCCACTTCCATCTAACCAAAATCCATGTATCACCTCCTCAGATCAAGATCACCCACCATCTCCTTGGATCAAGATCACCCTCCTCATCTCCCAGAATCTCACTCCTCCTCACTCATAACCCACAACATTACCAACTCCTAATTACATGTCACATTACACACTATAGCACCATACTGTACAAATCCACCCAACAATTCATAACTCACAATTTTTCGGTAATACAAAAAAAATTTTTTTTACTCATAACATTCACAACATTTCACATTTTTATACACATCTCTTCAGAAAACAAAAAAAAATCACATTCACCAACTCCACATCATGTTTACCTACACACACACACACACACACACACACACACACACTTCATACACAATACACACTTTGAGGACTGCCTGTGCTACATTCTCAAACTCAGATCTGATCTCAGATAAAGTGACAGGTCATCCCAAGGAGCGCTGAGGCCATAATCCGCTCTCTACTTCCTTCACTACCACAACCAACATCAACACCCACACTCAATTCTATCATAGAGAGAATTAACGCATAGATATATAAAATATGCAACTTAATCAATTTCTTTAAATATTCAATACCCAGGATAACCCAAAAATTCCCTCTTTTTCGGTAAATTCAGCAAATAAAGAAAAAGATTCACGTGTCTTAAAAATATCCACAACAAATCTCTTATTTTTACATATCGCGAATATTTCCTCGTTTCATTATTCAGCAATATAATGGTAAATACATCAAAAGATCTTTATTTTCATTAAAATTTATGAAAAATACACATTATTTCATAAAAATTCACACAAAAACCCACATTCTCGAGACTTAATGAACATAACTCATCCCAAACCCTCCAACAACTCACAATTTTCACTTGTTTTTCACTCAACCCACAATTTTCCCCATTTTTACTAATTCATCAATTTTTTTCTTGAATTCAATAATAAATATTTTTATTCAATATGTTCTCAATATCCACAACAACCACAAACACCCACAAACAATCACAATTTCTCCATACTTCACTACCACCACCACTATGGTCTTATCTGAGTTATCTCAGATAAGATCACAGGTCACCCTACTCCATGACCACCACCACCACTACCTCATAACCCATTTTTTTTCTCATTTTCGTAATATAACAAAGGATTTCACTTGTCTCAATAATATCCACAAAACCAGGACACCCACAACATTCATAATTTTTCCATAACTTACTACCACCAACACCCTCACTCAGTTCTCCCATAGAGGGAATTAAAGCCTAGTTATAAAATATGCGTGCTCAATCCATTCTTTTTTTTTTTTTTAAATATTCACACAATATCTTTAATTTCACGAAAATTTATGCAAAATTCCAATTAACTCAACCCACTTCACCCAATTTTCTCGTTTTTAATAATAAGCTATGCACTTCTCTTGCCACAATTTTTCGCCAATACAATAAAAAAGATTTTTTTTTTTTTGCACTCATAACCCACATCACCCACAACAATTACATTTTATTCTCTTACAACCTTACATTGTGAGTGTTTTGGGTGTTTGGGGGTTGTGGATATTGAGAACATTATGAGTAAAAATTGATGAATTAGTAAAAATGTGGGTAATGAGTGAAAAACAAGTGAAAATTGTGAGTTGTTGGAGGGTTTGGGATGAGTTATGTTAATTAAGTCTCGAGAATATGGGTTTTTTTGTGTGAATGTTTATGAAATAATGTGGAATTTGCGTAAATTTGATTGAAAATAAAGATCTTTTGATGTATTTACCGATGTATTGCTGAATACTGAAATGAGGAAATATTCGCGATATGTAACTATTAGAGACATGTTGTGGATATTATTGAGAGAAGCGAATCTTTTTTTGTTGTTGTTGTTGAATTTACCGAAAAAGAGGAAATTTTTTGGGTTATCCTGAGGTATGAATGTGTGAATATTTTAAAGAAATGGATTGAGTATGCATATTTTATATTTCTAGTCGTTAATTCTCTCTATGATAGAAGTGAGTGTGGGTGTTGATGGTAGTGAAGGAAGTGGAGAGCAGGTCAAGGTCTCAGGCGCTTCCTTGGGATGACCTGTCATCATTATCTGAGATCAGGATCTGAGTTTGGGGATGTAGCACAGGCAGTCCTCAAAGTGTGTTTGTGTGTGTGTGTGTGTGTGTGTGTGTGTGTGTGTACTCACCTAATTGTACTCGCCTAATTGTGGTTGCAGGGGTCGAGACTCAACTCTTGGCCCAGCCTCTTTACTGAGTGCTACTAGGTCCTCTCTCTCCCTGCTCCATGAGCTTAATCATTCTTCATCTTAAAGCTATGTATGGTTCCTGCCTTCACTATCTCACTTGCTAGGCTATTCCACTTCCTGACTATGACTGAAGATATACTTTCTAACATTCCTTTGACTCATCTGGGTCTTCAACGTACAATTGTGACCCCTTGTTTCTGTGTACCCTCTTTGGAACATCCTGTCTTTGTCCACCTTGTTTATTCACGCAGTATTTTGTATGTCGTTATCATGTTTCCCCTAACCCTCCTGTCCTCCATTGTAGACAGGCCGATTTTCCTTAACCTTTCTTCGTAGGACATTCCCCTCAGCTCTGGAACTAACCTTGTCGCAAATCTTTGCACTTTCTCTAATTTCTTAACGTGTTTGATCCGGTGGGGGTTCCAAACAGGTGCTGCATACTCCTGTATGAGTCTTGAATGATTCCTTACTAAGGTATCGGAACGCTATTCTCAGGTTTGCCAGGCGCCCATATGCTGCAGCAGTTATCTGGTTGATGTGTGCTTCCGGAGACGTGCTCAGTGTTATATTCACTACAAGATCTTTCTTCTTGAGTGAGGTTTGCAGTCTTTGGCTACCTAGCCTATACTCCATATTCGGTATTCTTTGCCCTTCCCCGATCTTCATGACTTTGCATTTGTCGGGGTTAAATTCGAGAAGCCAGTTGCTGGACCACGTGTCCAGCCTGTCCAGATCTCTTTGAAGTCCTACCTGATCCTCATCTGATTTAATTCTCCTTATTAACTTCACATCATCTGCAAACATAGAAACTTCTGAGTCTAACCCTTCCATCATGTCATTCACATATACCAGAAATAGCACTGGCCCTAGGACCGACCCCTGTGGCACCCCGCTCGTCACAGGTGCCCACTGTGATACCTCATCACGTACCATGACTCGTTGTTGCCTCCCTGTCAGATATTCTCTGATCCACTGCAGTGCCCTTCCCGTTATATGCCCTAATATGCACTAATCTCCTATGAGAAAATGTGTCTAAGGCCTTCTTGCAGTCCAAGAAGATGCAACCAACCCACCCCTCTCTCTCCTGTCTTACTTCTGTTACTTTATCATAAAACTCCAGTAGGTTTGTGACACAGGATTTGTTTTCCATAAATCCGTGCTGGTTGGCGTTTATACTCTTGTTCCATTCCAGGTGTTCCACCGCTCTCCTGATAATCTCCCTGACTTTGCATACTATACACGTCAGTGACACTGGTCTATAGTTTAGTGCCTCTTTTCTGTCTCAGTTTTTAAATATGGGTACTACATTTGCCGCCTTCCATACCTCAGGTTGTTGCCTAGTTTCAAGGGATGTGTTGAAGATTTTGGTTAGTGGCACACACAGCATTTCTGTTCCTTCTCTACGGACCCACGGGGAGATGTTGTCTTGTCCCATTGCCTTTGAGGTATCACGGTCCCTTAGCAGCTTTTTCACCTCCTCCTCAGTTGTGTGTATGTCATCCAACATTTGTTGGTATATTCCTTGTTGGCATCCCCCTCTGTTCTATCCACCCAAAGGCCTTCCTGTCTCCACTGTAAATACTTCCTTAAATCTCTCGTTGAACTCCTCACATACCTCTTGATCATTTCTGGTGAGTTCCCCACCTTCTTTCCTCAGCCTGATCACCTGGTCTTTGACTGTTGTCTTCCTCTTAATGTAGCACAGCAGTTTCGGGTCAGACTTGGCTTTCGATGCTATGTCATTTTCGTACTGTCGCTGGGCCTCCCTCTTTATCTGTGCAGTCTCATTTCTGGCTCTTCGAATGGTCTATTTTCCTGGTTTTTTGGCTTCTGTACCTTTTCAATTCACTGGTGCACTTAGTTTTTGTCTCCCTACACCTTCGGGTAAACCAAGGACTCGCTTTGGTCTTCCCATTTTTTCTATTGCCTTTGGGAGCAAACCTTTCCTCTGCCTCCCTGTATTTTGTTGTTAAATATTCCATCATTTCATTTACTGTCTTTCCTGCCAATTCTCTGTCCCACCGAACCTCCTGCAGGAAGTTCCTCATACCTGTGTAGTACCCTCTTTTAAAGTTTGGCCTTTCCCATCCAACTCCTGTTACCTTCTCCACTTGTAACTCTACTATGTATTCAAAACACAGAACCATGTGATCACTAGCTCCAAGGAGCCTCTCATATGTGATGTCATCAATGTCTGAACTGATCAGGGTGAACACAAGGTCCAGTCTTGCTGGTTCATCCTCCCCTCTCTCTCTCTCTGGTAGTGTCCTTAACATGTTGTTGCATGAGGTTTTCCAGTACCACATCCATCATCTTGGCTCCCCATGTTTTGGGACCCCCATGTGGCTCCAGGTTTTCCCAGTCGATCTCCCTGTGGTTGAAATCGCCCATAACCAGTAACTTTGTTCTGTTCGAGTGAGCTCTTCTTGCCACCTCGGCCAGTGTGCCCACCATTGCTCTGTTGTTCTCTTCATATTCCTCTATTGCCCTCCTGCAGTTCTGTGGTGGATTATACATCACTGCAATGACTACCTTATGTTCCCCAGACTGAAGTGTACCTACTATATAATCTCTTCCTCCAATCTCGTCCATGCCTTCCATTTCCTCAAATTTCCATCGATTTTTTATGAGCAGTGCAACCCTCCTCCCCCTATGCTCATTCTATCTTTCCCTAGGATCTGATATCCTGGAGGGAAGATTGCATCTGTTAGTATCTCAGTGAGTTTCGTTTCTGTGACTGCTATGATGTCTCGAGACTTCTCATTGATTCTTTCATGCCACTCCTCATATTTATTTGTTATTCCATCTGCATTCATGTACCAAACCTTCAACTTCTTTTCTAAAACTGTGATCCTTGGAGAAGATTGGTGCTGGAGGATCGGGAGCCTTGGCAGGGGCTTAAGGGGGATTGCAGTGGGGGTGGGGGCAGAGTTCCCATAGGGTGTTGCTGTAAGGGTGGGGTTTGTGGTGTGGGGAAGGGGACAGCGGCATCAGTGTGTGAGTGTAGATTTAGAGTGATCAGTTGCCTTGGGGTTGTCGCGGTTGGAGTCCTTCTGCGGATGTTTCTGGAGGGTGTGTTTGCCCTTCCACCTGCGTCTGAGTTCTTCTGCTAATTTTTGTCATTTCCCCTCGTTCCTCCTTTCGTTTTTGTACTCTCTCTTTCAGTATCAACCTTTCGTCTTGTGTTCTGTCTCTATCGAAGTACACACTGTGGTACTTATGTTTGTCTCTCAGTCGTGCTTTCTCCTGCAGAATCATGCTTCGAGTTGAGTCTGCCTTGAAAATTACTTTGAGAGGCCGTTTCTGTCCCTTTGCAAACCACCCAACTGTTCAAAAATTTGCCACCTGGTTAATGTCGCCCCCACCTATTGCTTTCAAGACACCTTCAATCACTTTTTTCTCCTCCTGTTTCCTTTCATCGTAGGTTTCCCCTTCAACTTCCTGGAGCCTGTAGACAAAAATTTATCTAGCCTTTTCGTCCTCCCACTGTATGTGTGTGTGTACTCACCTATTTGTACTCACCTATTTGTGGTTGCAGGGGTCGAGTCATAGTTCCTGGCCCCGCCTCTTCGCTGATTGCTACTAGGTCCTCTCTCTCCCTGCCCCATGAGCTTTATCATACCTCGCCTTAAAACTATGTATAGTTCCCGCCTCCACTACGTCACTTTCTAGGCTATTTCACGGCCTGACTACTCTAGGACTGAAGAAATACTTCCTAACATCCCTTTGATGTGTGTGTGTGTGTGCAATAGTGTGTAATGTGACATGTAATTAAGAGTTGGTAATGCTGTGGGTTATGAGTGAGGAAGAGTGAGGTGCTGGGAGATGGGGAGGGTGATCTTGATCCAAGGAGATGATGGGTGATCTTGATCTGAGGAGGTGATGCAAGGATTTTGGTTAGATGGAAATGGATGGTGGGAGGTGTGGGTGAGATGGAGAGGGAGGTCTTGATCTGAGGAACAGGGGGAGGAAGACAAAATCCGAAGAATAAATGGAAATTTGGCAGTATTCTCGAAATCTGGCAACACTGTAAAATTCTGGAAAAGTTGGTAAAGTCCTTAGAGAGGCTGGGACAAGGGAACGTCTTACCACGCCCAATAAAGGGGTCCTTCAAAAAATTATGAAATTCGAAACATAAATGAATAGTTGGCAACCTTGTCATCTTGATCCGAGGAAAACATTTGAACTAAGGAGATGGAACAGGGATAAAGAGAAATTTCAAAGGGAACCTATAGGGGCAACCTTTACCAAAATCGAAAAAAGATCGGAAATTCAGAAATAAAAACCGAAAAAACTGAGGAGCAAAGGTGATCCGGGGGATGCAACAGAAGTCGCTGCAGAAGGTGCAGCAGGGGGCTGCACCTTCTGCAGCGACTTCTGCCGTATGCCAGACCGCCGCCATTTTGCGGCGCTCTGGCATACGGCACTGGGGCATTTTCTCCACTAGTGGAGACAATATACTGGATTCAGAGAATATGCTAGGCTCAAAGGGAGGTAATACTGGGCTCAAAGGGAGGTAATATCTTGAGATAAGAGGCAAGAATACTAGGTTCAGAAGCAGGTAGTGTATTGGGCTCTGAGTGAAGTAATATCTTATGCTCAAAGGCAGGTAATGTACTGAGCACAGAGGCCGGTAATACACTGATCTCAGTAGGATGTAATATACTAGGCTCAGAAGGAGGTAATTTATTCGGCTCAGATGGAGATAATATACTGAGTTAAGAGAGAATGAATATACTGAGCTCAAAGGGAGGTAATACACTGACATAAATGACAGGTAATATACTGAGCTGAGAGGCAGGTAATATTCTGTGCTCAGAAGCAGGTAGTATATTGGGTGCAAAGGAACTTAAAATGTCAGTCTCAGAGGGAGGTAATATACTAGACTCAGAGACTGGTAATATAGTGGGCTCAGAAAGAGTTAACATACTGAGGTCAGAGGGAAGTAATATGTGGGTTCAGATGCAGGTAATATTCTGAGCTCAGAGGTGGGTAATATACTGAGCTCAGAGGCATGTAATATACTAGGCTCAGAGAGATATAATATACTGGGCTCAGAGGCAGGTAATATACTTGGCTCAGAGGGAGGTACTGTACATGACTTAGAGGGCGGTAATATACAGGGCTTAGAGGGAGGCAATATACTTGATTCAGACGGAGATAATATACTGAGATGAGAGGGGGTAATACACTGAGCTCAGTGAGAGGTAATATATTAGGCTCAGAGGGAGGAAATATACTGGACTGGCAGGGAGGTAATATACTGAGCTCAGATAGAAGTAATATAGTGGTCTAGAAGGAGGTAATATTCTTGGCTCAGAAAAAGGTAATATTCTTAGGTCAGAGGGAGAAAATATACTGGACTAATATAGGTAATATACCGAATTCCGAAATAGAAAATACACTAAGCTTAGAGAGAGGCAATATAGTGGATCCAGATAGATGTAATATACTGAGTTCAGACAGAGTTAATATACTGTCCTGAAAGGTAATATACTGTGCTCAGAGGAAAGTAATATACTGGGCTAAGAGGGAGGTAATATACTGTACTTAGAGATAGGTAATATACTGAGATCAGAGGGAGGTAATATGCTGAGATCATAGGGAGGTTATATATTGGGCTCAGAGGTAGGGAATACTCTGAATTCAAAAAGAGGTAATATACTGGGCACAGATGGAAGTAGTATATTGGGCTTAGAAAAAGGTAATATACTGGGCACAGAGGGAGGTAATATACTGAATTCAGAGGGGGATAATATACTTGGCTCAGACCGAGGTGTTATTCTGAATTCAGAGGGAGGCAATATTCTGTTCTCAAGGAGAGGTAATGCACTGGGCTCAGAGGAAGGTAATATACTGAATTCCGAGAGTGATAGTATAATGGACTCAGAGGGATGTAATATACTGAAACCAGAGGGTGGTAACATACTGAATATAGAGAGTGATAATATACTGAATTCAGAATGAGATAATAAACAGCGCTCAGAAGGAGGTAGAATTCTGTGCTCTGAGGGAGGTAATATAACGGGCTTAGGGAGATGTAATACACTAGGATCGGAGGGAGATATTATACTGAGCTCAGAGGGAGGTAATATACTAGGCTGAGAGAGACGTAACATAATGGACTCAGAGGGAGGAAATATACTGGGCTCAGAGGGAGGTACTGTACATGACTCAGAGGGAGGTAATATACAGGGCTTAGAGGGAAGCAATATACTGGATTTAGAGGGAGGTAATATACTGAGTTGAGAGGGGGGTAATACACTGATCTCAGTGAGAGGTAATATATTAGGCTCATAGGGAGGAAATATACTGAACTGACAGGGAGGTAATATACTGGGCTCGGATAGAAGTAATAGAGTGGTCTAGAAGGAGGTAATATTCTTGGCTCAGAAAAAGGCAATATTCTGAGGTCAGAGGGAGAAAATATACTGGACTTAGAAGGAGGTAATATACTGAGTTCCAAAATAAAAAAATTACTAAGCTTAGAGGGAGGCAATATAGTGGATCCAAATGGATGTAATATACTGAGTTCAGACAAAGTTAATATACTGTCCTGAAAGGTAATATACTGTGTTCAGAGGAAGGTAATATACTGGGCTAAGAGGGAGATAATATAATGTGCTGAGAGATAGGTAATATACTGAGATCAGAGGGAAGTAATATAGGACACTCACAGGTAGGTAATATACTGGGAATATACTGGGAGGAAATATATTGAGCTCTGAGGGAGGTAATATACTGGGCTCAGAGGTAGGCAATATACTGAGCTCAGAGCCAGAAAGAGTTTATGTACTGATCTAACAGGCAATGGGCTCAGAGGGAGGTAAAATGCAAGTCTCATAGTGAGGTAATAGAGAGGGCTGAGAGGGAGGTAATAGACTGGGCTCAGACGGAGGTAATATACTGGACTAAGAAGGAGCTAATATCTTCGCCTCAGAAAGAGGTAATATACTGGCCACGGAAGGAGATAATATACTGGACTCAGATGGAGGTAATATAATGAAAATAAAAGGGGGAAATATACTGGGCTCAGACTGAGGCAATATACTGCATTTAGACAGAGGAAATATACTAAGTTCAGAGGGAAGTTGTATACTGGACTCAGAGGGAGATAATAAACTGGGCTCAGAGCGAAGTAATATACTGGGGTCGGAGGGAGGTAATATACTAAGCCCAGTGGGAGGTAATATACTGAGCTCAGAGGGAGGCAATATACTGAGCTCAGACGGAGGTAATATACTGTTTTCAGAGAGAAGTAATATAATAAGATGTGAGTGAGATATTGTATATTGTACTGGGCTCAAAGGTAGGTTATATTCTGATCTCATGGAGAGTTAATATACTACGTTCAGAGGGAAGCAATATACTGGGCCGTGAGGGAGGTAATATGCTGGGCTAAGAGGGATGTAATACTGGTCTCAGAGGGAGGTAATATACGGAGTTCAAAGTGAGGTAATACAATGGGTTGTGATGGAGGTAATATACTGGACTAAGAGGGAAGTAATATACAGGGCTCAGAGGGAAGTAAGATACTAGTCTCAGATGGAGACAATGTACTGGGCTCAGAAAGATGTAATATACTGGACTCAGAAGTAGTGAATATACTGGGAGGCAATGTACTAGCATCAGAGAGTGGTAATACACTGGGCTCAAAGGGAGGTAATATACTGAGTTCAGAGGGAGATAGTATAATGGGCTCAGAGGGAGATAATATACTGGGCTCAGAGAGAGGAATATACTGAGTTCAGAGAGAGGTAATATACTGGGCTCTGACAGAAGTAATTTTCAGGGATCACGGGTGAGGTAATATTCTGAGTTCAGAGGGAAATAATATACTTAGCTCATATCGAGTTAACATACTGAGATCAGAATGAGATAATATGCTGGGCCCAGATGGAAGTAATATACTAAGTTTGAGGGAAGCAATATACAAAGTTTGGGGGGGGAAGCAATAT
>NC_069415.1:53925453-53958564 GCF_026875155.1 Cherax quadricarinatus
CAGCACCTTAAACTATAAAAAAAAATTTTTTCCCTTTCACTTCAGCCTGTGTATAAATAAGTCAGGTGTATTCTCAACTCTCTACCACTGAGAACTTCCTGTACTCTCCCTCAAACAAACCCTTAGAAGAACAATCTCATCACCTCTTCCACCTCTTCCTCAATTTATTCACCCCGTTTGCCATCCTACTCATCTCCAACCTTTCTAAATACATAGCTAAACGCCTCTTCCACTTCCCTAAATGATACATTTGAATTCTCACAGGTTTTTAATTTCTGTGCTTCTAATTCTATATTTAATATTCACACCCTACTTGGCTAAAGATGAAATATTTCATGATCATACTTCATACTCATAGAAAAAGTGTTGATCACTATTCTTTGGTATATTCACCATTTTGCCTCAATGGATAATCTTCTTTCATTTTATAGATGCCTCAATACACCACCTACCTTTGTCTTCTGGTCTATTCAATGGCTCACCTTGTCTTACATCGACCCTATATGTCAACACGTCCAGTTTCAAATATCTAAATGAATTCACTTTCTCTAGTCTCCCTCCTTCAGTCTGATATTCAATACGTCAATACCTAAACTTTTTATTACTCTCATCAAGTAGCTCTTTTCTATGTCCACTTTTTATTTCCTTCCTTTACCAAAATCTACCCCACC
Source organism: Cherax quadricarinatus (assembly GCF_026875155.1). Classification (NCBI taxonomy): domain Eukaryota; kingdom Metazoa; phylum Arthropoda; class Malacostraca; order Decapoda; family Parastacidae; genus Cherax; species Cherax quadricarinatus. The sequence continues at coordinate 53,926,125 of NC_069415.1, forward strand.
AAAATCCCATACCAGAATCTACCCACCAAGAAAGTCATCGGAAAAGATTATCTGTAATAATTCTTAGTTCGTATCAGACTCATTATCTTTCAAAAACCACACCGCTCTTCATGCACAAATCAACATAACTTTTCTCTTACCTTCCTCATTATAACATTCAAATCCTGGTCCTGTGGTTCCAATATCTCTTTACATTTACACATATCTCCTCAAGATTATCCTAGACAGAGATAAAGGTACTGAAACTCAGAGCGAAGACCAGCACATCTTTTCTAGTTGCTTCCTCAAGGCACACTAACTCAAAGAGCGTCTGCTTGACTCCCCACATCTTCCAATACACATTTTTTTTTATGTATCACCTAGTTGAAGTTGTCTCCCTATAAGTACTCTGCTGAGGAGGCCAAGGAGAGTGGCTCTGCCACTTCTCAAAACATTTCTGGAGTTCTTCTTTCTAACGTCGTCTAGCACGTCTGCAATTCTGATTGGATATTCTCCACATCTTTAATTATTTTTGGGAAGAGAAATAAGTCACAGGGAACTAGTTTCTGGGGAATAAGAAGGGTGGGGAACGATCACCACGTTGTTCTTGGCCAGAAAACGATAGTCTTTCTGGTCTTGAGTCAACAAGTGGGGCACAAATTTCACAATCACTCGCCTCATGTTCAAATTTTCAGTCAAAATTCCTGAACACGACCCATAAGAAATTTCTTCTGCACTAGTAACGCTCAGGATATTCTGACGATGATCTTCATGAATAACCTTTCTCACTTTTTTAAAGTTGGCGTTGTTTGTGACGCTGATGGACGACAAGAATGTTCATCAAACTCTCCTGAAATTCGTCCTACAATGAATCAAGAAAAAATAACGTTAAAATACTGTGTCCGACCCATTGCTTCTTCGCCAAATACTTGCTGAAGCATTTTGTTAGCTTCACTGTCCATTTTCCAGAGCTAGAAACAGAATTTCGTTTATACACACTATTCTTTCTTTTAAAAATTCCATTTTTTAATACAAAAAAAAAAAACAGCACTGCACTGACAGCAAGACAAAAAATGCCCACTAACTTTAACAGAATGACTAAGGACACTGAAAGTCACCATAATACTTCACAAAGAAGTGTACTGCGCAGCATGATCTACACCGCCGCCTTATTTCACTCAGGAAGTGCGCGAAAATTAGAGTCCAGGAGCTTACTGACAGCACCTGGTATATATGTATCCATACTGTGAGCGTCAGAGAACCCTATAAATTGATTCAAACACTTCCAAATATCAAGATAAAGATAAAACAATGTTATTCTTCCGCATGACATAACTTACTCCTCACTAGAGCATATTGTTGACTCTACAGCCACTCCTTAACTGAACTCATCTGACTGGCTTCTCAATTTTCACCACTGGTGTGGTTTCTTGCTACCAGTGGGTGTCCCAGTCCCAATTTGTCACTTTTATTTACCAAACAATAATATTCATTGTTTCTTAATTAACTAATGTTTCTGGTTGGCTTCAAAATATTATTTTGACGATGCATTCAGTAATAAGGATGATATTCCATAAGTTTAGCTCAAAAAGATGCAAACTTGAAATTTTAGTGATATAGTTAATAGGCCTGAAATCGTTTTAATCACATCACATACTCGAGAATACCTTTTCCGAGGGGCTTCAAACTTTTACTATTCGAGAGGTTTACTAAAACATAGTTTGTCACTCTTTCTTTGAGCTGTGCAAATTTCATTTTGTTAAGTTTATTAAGCAAATCGTTTCCAATATAATAACTAGTGAATGTCTCTTCTGATCAGCTTCAAACTCATGGTGCATCATGATAAAAAACTGAGCTTTGTGAGTGCTAGTGTGCCATTTGTGGTCACAAAAGTCAGTGCCGGATCAGCCGGGCTGTGGCTCGTACGTTGGACTGCGTGCGGCCAGCAGTAACAGCCTAGTTGATCAGGCCCTGATCCATCGGGAGGCCTGGTCATGGACCGGGCCGCGGGGGCGTTGATCCCCGGAATAACCTCCAGGTAACCTCCAGGTAACAATGGTGGCCCATGCTAACCTCTCTATCGAGTACAGAAAAATTCATAGTTGGATGAATCATACTGTAATCAGCTGACCAAGTTGTTAACGCACTGGCCTGTGAGTTTTAGCACTTGCATACCATGGGTTCAAACCCGAACCATTCTCTGAGTTATTTAAAAAGCAATATGATTATCATGCAAATTAAAATAATTTTTATTGCAAATCACCGATAACTTTTTAAAAAAAAAAAAAAAATGTTAGTTAAGATTCATTGTTACGTAAGTTAACAATACTTCACTTGATAATAATAATAATAATAATAATAAAATAATAATAATAATAATAATAATAATAATAATAATAATAATAATAATAATAATGATAATAATAATAATAATAATAATAATAATAATAATAATAATAATAATAATCTTTACCTCTACAAGTACATGTATAAGGTATACAGGCCTAGATGACATTAGTGACATACTACTATACAGAAAGCTGCTTGTTATGCAGAGCATTTCGGGCAAATTAGGTTAGTTTTTCCCAGAATGCGACCCACACCACTCGACTAACACCCAGGTACCCATTTTACTGATGGGTGAACATGGACAGTGTCTTAATGATTCAAACCGTACTGGGAATCCATCCCCGGACCTCAATGTGTGAGATGAGTGAGCTTGCAGTCGAGCTAACGATCCCATAAATGTTGAAACAACGTAAAAAATGAGAGATTTGTATCCTTGTATTGTATAAAATCATACCTGGAGTTTACCTGGAGAGAGTTTCGGGGGTCAACGCCCCCGCGGCCCGGTCTGTGACCAGGCCTCCTGGTGGATCAGCGCCTGATCAACCAGGCTGTTGCTGCTGGCTGCACGCAAACCAACGTACGAGCCACAGCCCGGCTGATCAGGAACTGACTTTAGGTGCTTGTCCAGTGCCAGCTTGAAGACTGCCAGGGGTCTGTTGGTAATCCCCCTTATGTGTGCTGGGAGGCAGTTGAACAGTCTCGGGCCCCTGACACTTATTGTAAGGTCTCTTAACGTGCTAGTGACACCCCTGCTCATAGAAGAATTGCTAAAAATAAAAATAAGAGTTTTTTCTGGATAACTAAACTTTTTACACATAAAAACCTTTTTTTCTAAAGCAGATTGTTTGAGGCAGTATTAGTAAGTTCTTGTCTTAACCATAAAAGCTATAATTAATCTTAGTTATATTGAGAGAATAAGATCAACTTGATCGAGGTAACGTCTATGATGCTCTCTCATACGCAGACAAAATAAACAACTGAACTCAGAATATTACCTCCTTATGAGCCCAGTACATTACCTCTCTCTGAACTCAGTATCTTACCTCTTTCTGAGAAGTATAATACCTACATTTGAGCCCAGTATATTACCTCCATCTGAACTCAGTATATTACCTCCATCTGTGTCCAGTATATTACCTCCCTCTGAACTCAGTGTATTAAATACCTCTGAGCAAAGTATATTGACACCCTCTGAACTCGTTATATTAAATCCCTCTGACCCCATAATATTACATCTCTCTGAGCCCAGTATGTTACCTCCATCTGAGCTTAGAATACTGCATCCACCTGAAATCAGTATATTACCTCCCTTTGAGAACAGAATATTACCTTCCTCTGAGCCCAGTATATTACATCCAACCAGTATATTACATCCATTTGAATCCAGTATATTACCTCCCTCTAATCTCAGTATATTAACTCCCTCTGAATATAGTATATTCCCTCACTCTAAGTCCGGTACAATATCTCCCGTGAGTACAGCATATTACTTCCTTCTGAACACAGGATGTTGTGTCCCTCCGAGCCAGGTATATTACATAGCTCAGAACCCAGTATATTACCGCTCTCTGAGTCCAGTATATTACCTCCATCTGAGCCCAGCATATCACTTCCCTTTGAGCCCAGTATATTATCTCGTTCGGAACTCAGTAAATTATCTTCCTCTGAGCCCAGTATACTCCTCCTCTGAAGTCGTATATTACCTCCATCTGACTACAGTATATTACCCCCCTTTGAGCTCAGAATATTACTTCCCTCTGAACTCATTATATTACTTCCCTTTGAGACCAGTATATTACCTCCCTCTGAACTCAGCATATTACATCTCTCCCTATAAGCAAAGTATAATACTTCCCTGTGACCTTAGTATAATACCTCCCTCTGATCCCAGTATATTACTCATTCAGAATTCAATAGATTACCTCCTTCTGAATTCAGTAGATTACCTCCCTCTGAGCCCAGTTTAATACCTCGCTCTGAAACCAGTATATTACCTCCCTTAGAGAACAATATACTACATCCCTTAGAACACACTATACTACCTCCCTCTGAGCCTAGTATATTACCTCCTTCTGAATTCAGTAGATTACCTCCCTCTCAACCCAGTTTAATACCGCGCTCTGAAACCAGTATATTACCTCCCTTAGAGATCGATATGCTACACCCCTTAGAATACACTATATTACCTACCTCTGAGCCTAGTATATTACCTCCCTCTGAAATAACAATATTAACTCCCTGTGAGCGCAGTTTATTACCTCCCTCTGAGACCAGTATATTGCTTCTCTCTGAACTCAGTATATTACCTCTCTCTGAACTAAGAATATTACCTCTATCTTAGACCAGAATATTACCTCCTTCTGAGCCCACTATATTACCTTACTCTGAATTCAAAATATTGATTTCCCTCGGGCCCCAGTATTTTTTACTTCCCTCTGAACAATTTAAAACATCCCTGGGGGCCCAGTATTTTACACCCTCTAAACTCATTTTTAAAAATTACCAAAACCCTCTAGCTCAGTATTTTACCTCTGGCTCAGATTTTACCTACCCTGAACTCAGCATATTACTCCGATATGAGTCCAGTTTATTACCTCCCTCTGATCCCAGTATATTATCTCCCTCTGGGCCCAGAATATTGCCTCCTTCTGAACTCAGTATATTACCTCCGTTTGAGTCCAGTATATTACCTCCTTCGGTGCCCATTATTTAACTTCCCTCTCAACACAGTGTATGACCTCACTATGAATCAAGTATTTTACCTCCCTCTGAGCCCAGTATATTATCTCCTGCTGAGCCCGGTATATTGCTTCCCTCAGAACTTAGTATATTGCTTCCCTCAGAACTTAGTATATTACTTCCATCTGGGCCCAGCATATTATCTCATTCTGATCTCAGTATATTAACTCGATATGAGCTAAGTATATTATTTCCCTCTGAACTCAGAATATTACCTCACCCGTGATCCCTGAAAATTACTTCTGTCAGAGCCCAGTATATTACCTCTCTCTGAACTCAGTATATTCCTCTCTCTGAGCCCAGTATATTATCTCCCTCTGAGCCCATTATACTATCTCCCTCTGAACCAGAAATTTTAAACCCCCTTTTAAAGCCCAGTGTATTACCACTCTTTTGATGCTAGTACATTGCCTCCCAGTTATATTCACTACTTCTGAGTCCAGTATATTACATCTTTCTGAGCCCAGTACATTGTCTCCATCTGAGACTAGTATCTTACTTCCCTCTGAGCCCTGTATATTACTTCCCTCTTAGTCCAGTATATTACCTCCATCACAACCCATTGTATTACCTCACTTTGAACTCCGTATATTACCTCCCTCTGAGACCAGTATTACATCCCTCTTAGCCCAGCATATTACCTCCCTCACGGCCCAGTATATTGCTTCCCTCTGAACGTAGTATATTAACTCTCCATGAGATCAGAATATAACCTACCTTTGAGCCCAGTACAATATACAATATCTCACTCACATCTTATTATATTACTTCTCTCTGAAAACAGTATATTAACCTCCTCTGAGCTCAGTATATTGCCTCCCTCTAGCTAGTATTTTTTTACCATTCCCCTTCTTAGTATATTTTCTCCCCGACCCCAGTATATTGCTTTGTTCTGACCCATTTTTTATCTCCTCCCAGCCATTTTTACCTTCCCCCCAGAAACTTCAGTATATATTTCCTCCCGGCTAAATATTACCTCCACTGAGCCCAGTTATTCCCCCCTTTTAATTTTATATATTACCTCCTCTAATCCAGTATATTTCTTCCCTTCCTGGCCCGTATATTACCTCCCTTTTTGAGGCAGTAAGTCCTTCTTACCAGTATATTCCTCCTCTGAGTCCATTATTTTCTCCCTCTCAGCCTTTTATTACCTCCCTTGAGCTCATTTTACTCCCTCTCCCATCCTGTTAATCATTCCCCCAAAAATTATTTCCCCTCGAGCCAGATTCCCTCCTTTTGAGCCGTTTATTACCCCCTAATTCATATATTTCCTCCATAATTCAGTATTTTACCACCTTGAGTGTCGTATATTACTTCCCTCTGGGTCCAGTATATTTTACTCCCCGGAATTCATATATTACCTTCCTCTGAGCCCAGTGCATTTCCTCTCCTTGAGAACAGAATATTGCCCTCCCCTGAATTCAGAATAACACTCCGGCTGAGCCAAGTATATTATCCCCCTCTGAATCAGTATATTACCTCCCTGTGCCAGTATATACCTTTTTTCTAAGCCAATATACTACTTCCATCTGTGCCCAGTATATTACCTCTTTTGAATTCAGAGTATTCCCTACCTCGAGCCCAGTAAAATAACCCTCCCTATGATTTTCAGCATATTACCTTTTCCCCCTGATCTCAGTATATTACCTTTTCTCAAGTACAGTATTTACCTCCTCTTAGCCAGTATATACTTTCCCCTTGGCACAGTATATTACCTTTTCCCGGACAGTTTTATTAACTCTGTCTGAACTCAGTATATACACTACGGATTCCATATATTCCTCTCTCTAAGCTAGTGTATTTTCTATTTCGGAATTTGGTATAAATTTCCTTTTATAGCCAGTATATTTTCTCCCTCGACTAAGAATATTACCTTTTTCTGAGCCAGAATATTATTTCCTTTCTAGACCACTAATATACTTTTACTGAGCTCAGTTAATTACCCTCCCTGCCAGTCCAGTATATTTCCTTTCCCCTACCTAATAATTACCTTCTCATGAGCTCAGTGTATTTCCCCCTCCTCACTCAGTATATATCTCCGTCTGAATCAAATATTGCCTCCTTTTAAGCCCTGTATATTCCCGCCCTCTAATCATGTACAGTACCTCCCCTGAGCCAAGTATAATTACCTGCCTCTGAGCCCAGTATATTATATCTCTCTGAGCCTAGTATATTTCAAAGCCCCCTGAGCTCAGTATATTTCCCCACCTCTGAGCTCAGAATATTACCTGGACTGAACCACATATTATCCCTCTGACCTCATATGTTAACTCTTTCTGAGCCCACATATACCATTCTCTGAGTCTAGTAATTACCTCCCTTTTGAGACGGCATTTTAAGTTCCTTTGCACCCAATATACTACTGCATCTGAGCACAGAATATTACCTTCCTCTCAGCTCCAGTATAGATTACCTTCATATTATGTCTGTGTTTACCTCCCCGTTGAGCTCAGTAATATTCATTCTCTCTGAATCAGTTAAATTATCTCCCCATCTGAGCCGAATAAATTACCTCCTTCTGAGCCTAGTATACTACACATACCTAACACTGAGATCAGTGTGTTACCGGCCTCTGTGCTCAGTACATTACCTGCCTTCGATCACACTAAAGAGCATATTACTTTTCACTCAGATGCCCAATACACTACCGCTTCTTGAACCTAGTTATTCTTTGCCTCTTATCTCAAGATATTTACCTTCCCTCAGAGACCCAGTAATACATACCCTTTGAGCCTAGCATATTCTCTGAATCCAGTATATTGTCTCCAATAGTGGAAAAAATGCCCCAGTGGCCGTATGCCAGAAAGCGCCGCAAAAGTGCGGGACGTCTGGCATCACGGCAGAAGTTCGCTGGCAGAAGGTGGCAGCCCCCTGCTGCACCTTCTGCAGCGACTTCTGTTGCATCCCCCGGATCACCTTTGCTCCTCAGTTTTTTCGGTTTTTATTTCTGAATTTCCGATCTTTTTTCGATTTTGGTAAAGGTTGCCCCTATAGGTTCCCTTTGAAATTTCTCTTTATCCCTGTTCCATCTCCTTAGTTCAAATGTTTTCCTCGGATCAAGATGACAAGGTTGCCAACTATTCATTTATGTTTCGAATTTCATATTTTTTGAAGGACCCCTTTATTGGGCGTGGTAAGACGTTTCCCTTGTCCCAGCCTCTCTAAGGACTTTACCAACTTTTCCAGAATTTTACAGTGTTGCCAGATTTCGAGAATACTGCCAAATTTTCCATTTATTCTTCGGATTTTGTCTTCCTCCCCCCTGTTCCTCAGATCAAGACCTCCCTCTCCATCTCACCCACAACCTCCCACCATCCATTTCCATCTAACCAAATCCTTGCATCGCCTCCTCAGATCAAGATCACCCATCATCTCCTTGGATCAAGATCACCCTCCCCATCTCCCAGCACCTCACTCTTCCTCACTCATAACCCACAGCATTACCAACTCTTAATTACATATCACATTACACACTATTGCACACACACATCACACATCAAAGGATGTTAGGAAGTATTTCTTCAGTCCTAGATTAGTCAGGCCGTGAAATAGCCTAGAAAGTGACGTAGTGGAGGCTGGAACTATACATAGTTTTAAGGCGAGGTATGATAAAGCTCATGGGGCAGGGAGAGAGAGGACCTAGTAGCAATCACCGAAAAGGCGGGCGCAGGAACTATGACTCGACCCCTGCAACCACAAATAGGTGAGTACAAATAGGTGAGTACACACACACATACAGTGGGAGGACGAAAAGGCTAGATAAATTTTTGTCTACAGGCTCCAGGAAGTTGAAGGGAAACCTACGATGAAAGGAAACAGGAGGAGAAAAAAGTGATTGAAGGTGTCTTGAAAGCAATAGGTGGGGGCGACATTAACCAGGTGGCAAATTTTTGAACAGTTGGGTGGTTTGCAAAGGGACAGAAACGGCCTCTCAAATAATTTTCAAGGCAGACTCAACTCGAAGCATGATTCTGCAGGAGAAAGCACGACTGAGAGACAAACATAAGTACCACAGTGTGTACTTCGATAGAGACAGAACACAAGACGAAAGGTTGATACTGAAAGAGAGAGTACAAAAACGAAAGGAGGAACGAGGGGAAATGACAAAAATTAGCAGAAGAACTCAGACGCAGGTGGAAGGGCAAACACACCCTCCAGAAACATCCGCAGAAGGACTCCAACCGCGACAACCCCAAGGCAACTGATCACTCTAAATCTACACTCACACACTGATGCCGCTGTCCCCTTCCCCACACCACAAACCCCACCCTTACAGCAACACCCTATGGGAACTCTGCCCCCACCCCACTGCATCCCCCTTAAGCCCCGCCAAGGCTCCCGATCCTCCAGCACCAATCTTCTCCAAGGATCACAGTTTTAGAAAAGAAGTTGAAGGTTTGGTACATGAATGCAGATGGAATAACAAAAAATATGAGGAGTGGCATGAAAGAATCAATGAGAAGTCTCGAGACATCATAGCAGTCACAGAAACGAACCTCACTGAGACACTACAGATGCAATCTTCCCTCCAGGATATCAGATCCTAGGGAAAGATAGAATGAGCATAGGGGGAGGAGGGTTGCACTGCTCATAAAAAATCGATGGAAATTTGAGGAAATGGAAGGCATGGACGAGATTGGAGGAAGAGATTATATAGTAGGTACACTTCAGTCTGGGGAACATAAGGTAGTCATTGCAGTGATGTATAATCCACCACAGAACTGCAGGAGGGCAATAGAGGAATATGAAGAGAACAACAGAGCAATGGTGGGCACACTGGCCGAGGTGGCAAGAAGAGCTCACTCGAACAGAACAAAGTTACTGGTTATGAGCGATTTCAACCACAGGGAGATCGACTGGGAAAAACCTGGAGCCACATGGGGGTCCCAAAACATGGGAGCCAAGATGATGGATGTGGTACTGGAAAACCTCATGCAACAACATGTTAAGGACACTACCAGAGAGAGAGAGGGGAGGATGAACCAGCAAGACTGGACCTTGTGTTCACCCTGATCAGTTCAGACATTGATGACATCACATATGAGAGGCTCCTTGGAGCTAGTGATCACATGGTTCTGTGTTTGAATACATAGTAGAGTTACAAGTGGAGAAGGTAACAGGAGTTGGATGGGAAAGGCCAAACTATAAAAGAGGGTACTACACAGGTATGAGGAACTTCCTGCAGGAGGTTCGATGGGACAGAGAATTGGCAGGAAAGACAGTAAATGAAATGATGATATATTTAACAACAAAATACAGGGAGGCAGAGGAAAGGTTTGCTCCCAAAGGCAATAGAAAAAATGGGAAGACCAAAGCGAGTCCTTGGTTTACCCGAAGGTGTAGGGAGACAAAAACTAATTTCACCAGTGAATTGAAAAGGTACAGAAGCCAAAAAACCAGGAAAATAGACCATTCGAAGAGCCAGAAATGAGACTGCACAGATAAAGAGGGAGCCCAGCGACAGTACGAAAATGACATAGCATCGAAAGCCAAGTCTGACCCGAAACTGCTGTGCTACATTAAGAGGAAGACAACAGTCAAAGACCAGGTGATCAGGCTGAGGAAAGAAGGTGGGGAACTCACCAGAAATGATCAAGAGGTATGTGAGGAGTTCAACGAGAGATTTAAGGAAGTATTTACAGTGGAGACAGGAAGGCCTTTGGGTGGATAGAACAGAGGGGATGCCAACAAGGAATATACCAACAAATGTTGGATGACAATACACACAACTGAGGAGGAGGTGAAAAAGCTGCTAAGGGACCGTGATACCTCAAAGGCAATGGGACAAGACAACATCTCCCCGTGGGTCCGTAGAGAAGGAACAGAAATGCTGTGTGTGCCACTAACCAAAATCTTCAACACATCCCTTGAAACTAGGCAACAACCTGAGGTATGGGAAGGCGGCAAATGTAGTACCCATATTTAAAAACTGAGACAGAAAAGAGGCACTAAACTATAGACCAGTGTCACTGACGTGTATAGTATGCAAAGTCAGGGAGATTATCAGGAGAGCGGTGGAACACCTGGAATGGAACAAGAGTATAAACGCCAACCAGCACGGATTTAAAGGAAAACAAATCCTGTGTCACAAACCTACTGGAGTTTTATGATAAAGTAACAGAAGTAAGACAGGAGAGAGAGGGTGGGTTGGTTGCATCTTCTTGGACTGCAAGAAGGCCTTAGACACATTTTCTCATAGGAGATTAGTGCATATTAGGGCATATAACGGGAAGGGCACTGCAGTGGATCAGAGAATATCTGACAGGAAGGCAACAACGAGTCATGTACGTGATGAGGTATCACAGTAGGCACCTGTGACGAGCGGGGTGCCACAGGGGTCGGTCCTAGGGCCAGCGCTATTTCTGGTATATGTGAATGACATGATGGAAGGGTTAGACTCAGAAGTTTCTATGTTTGCAGATGATGTGAAGTTAATGAGGAGAATTAAATCAGATGAGGATCAGGTAGGACTTCAAAGAGATCTGGACAGGCTGGACACGTGGTCCAGCAACTGGCTTCTCGATTTAACCCCGACAAAATGCAAAGTCATGAAGATCGGGGAAGGGCAAAGAATACCGAAAATGGAGTATAGGCTAGGTAGCCAAAGACTGCAAACCTCACTCAAGAAGAAAGATCTTGTAGTGAATATAACACTGAGCACGTCTCCGGAAGCACACATCAACCAGATAACTGCTGCAGCATATGGGCGCCTGGCAAACCTGAGAATAGCGTTCCGATACCTTAGTAAGGAATCATTCAAGACTCATACAGGAGTATGCAGCACCTGTTTGGAACCCCCACCGGATCAAACACGTTAAGAAATTAGAGAAAGTGCAAAGATTTGCAACAAGGTTAGTTCCAGAGCTGAGGGGAATGTCCTACGAAGAAAGTTTAAGGAAAATCGGCCTGTCTACAATGGAGGACAGGAGGGTTAGGGGAAACATGATAACGACATACAAAATACTGCGTGGAATAAACAAGGTGGACAAAGACAGGATGTTCCAAAGAGGGTACACAGAAACAAGGGGTCACAATTGTACGTTGAAGACCCAGATGAGTCAAAGGAATGTTAGAAAGTAATATCTTCAGTCATAGTCAGGAAGTGGAATAGCCTAGCAAGTGAGATAGTGAAGGCAGGAACCATACATAGCTTTAAGATGAAGAATGATTAAGCTCATGGAGCAGGGAGAGAGAGGACCTAGTAGCACTCAGTAAAGAGGCTGGGCCAAGAGTTGAGTCTCGACCCCTGCAACCACAATTAGGCGAGTACAATTAGGTGAGTCACACACACACACACACACACACACACACACACAAACACACTTTGAGGACTGCCTGTGCTACATCCCCAAACTCAGATCCTGATCTCAGATAATGATGACAGGTCATCCCCAAGGAAGCGCCTGAGACCTTGACCTGCTCTCCATTCCTTCACTACCATCAACACCCACACTCACTTCTATCATAGAGAGAATTAACGACTAGAAATATAAAATATGCATACTCAATCCATTTCTTTAAAATATTCACACATTCATACCTCAGGATAACCCAAAAAATTTCCTCTTTTTCGGTAAATTCAACAACAACAACAAAAAAAGATTCGCTTCTCTCAATAATATCCACAACATGTCTCTAATAGTTACATATCGCGAATATTTCCTCATTTCAGTATTCAGCAATACATCGGTAAATACATCAAAAGATCTTTATTTTCAATCAAATTTACGCAAATTCCACATTATTTCATAAACATTCACACACAAAAAAACCCATATTCTCGAGACTTAATTAACATAACTCATCCCAAACCCTCCAACAACTCACAATTTTCACTTGTTTTTCACTCATTACCCACATTTTTACTAATTCATCAATTTTTACCTCCATAATGTTCTCAATATCCACAACCCCCAACACCCAAAACACTCACAATGTAAGGTTGTAAGAGAATAAAATGTAATTGTTGTGGGTGATGTGGGTTATGAGTGCAAAAAAAAAAAATCTTTTTTATTGTATTGGCGAAAAATTGTGGCAAGAGAAGTGCATAGCTTATTATTAAAAACGAGAAAATTGGGTGAAGTGGGTTTTAGTTAATTGGAATTTTGCATAAATTTTCGTGAAATTAAAGATATTGTGTGAATATTTAAAAAAAAAAAAGAATGGATTGAGCACGCATATTTTATAACTAGGCTTTAATTCCCTCTATGGGAGAACTGAGTGAGGGTGTTGGTGGTAGTAAGTTATGGAAAAATTATGAATGTTGTGGGTGTCCTGGTTTTGTGGATATTATTGAGACAAGTGAAATCCTTTGTTATATTACGAAAATGAGAAAAAAAATGGGTTATGAGGTAGTGGTGGTGGTGGTCATGGAGTAGGGTGACCTGTGATCTTATCTGAGATAACTCAGATAAGACCATAGTGGTGGTGGTAGTGAAGTATGGAGAAATTGTGATTGTTGTGGGTGTTTGTGGGTTGTTGTGGATATTGAGAACATTATGAATAAAAATATTTATTATTGAATTCAAGAAAAAAATTGATGAATTAGTAAAAATGGGGAAAATTGTGGGTTGAGTGAAAAACAAGTGAAAATTGTGAGTTCTTGGAGGGTTTGGGATGAGTTATGTTCATTAAGTCTCGAGAATGTGGGTTTTTGTGTGAATTTTTATGAAATAATGTGTATTTTTCATAAATTTTAATGAAAATAAAGATCTTTTGATGTATTTACCATTATATTGCTGAATAATGAAACGAGGAAATATTCGCGATATGTAAAAATAAGAGATTTGTTGTGGATATTTTTAAGACACGTGAATCTTTTTCTTTATTTGCTGAATTTACCGAAAAAGAGGGAATTTTTTGGGTTATCCTGGGGTATTGAATATTTTAAAGAAATTGATTAAGTGTGCATATTTTATATATCTATGCGTTAATTCTCTCTATGATAGAATTGAGTGTGGGTGTTGATGTTGGTTGTGGTAGTGAAGGAAGTAGAGAGCGGATTATGGCCTCAGGCGCTTCCTTGGGATGACCTGTCATCTTTATCTGAGATCAGGATCTGAGTTTGAGAATGTAGCACAGGCAGTCCTCAAAGTGTGTATTGTGTATGAAGTGTGAGTGTGTGTGTGTGTGTGTGTTGTGTGTAGTAAACATGATGTGGAGTTGGTGAATGTGATTTTTTTTTTTTGTTTTCTGAAGAGATGTGTATAAAAATGTGAAATGTTGTGAATGTTATGAGTAAAAAAATTTTTTTTTGTATTACCGAAAAATTGTGAGTTATGAATTGTTGGGTGGATTTGTACAGTATGGTGCTATAGTGTGTAATGTGACATGTAATTAGGAGTTGGTAATGTTGTGGGTTATGAGTGAGGAGGAGTGAGATTCTGGGAGATGAGAGGGTGATCTTGATCCAAGGAGATGGAGGGTGATCTTGATCTGAGGAGGTGATACATGGATTTTGGTTAGATGGAAGTGGATGGCGGGTGTGGTTGATATGGAGAGGGAGGTCTTTGATCTGAGGAAGCGGAGGGTAAATCTTGATCCAAGGAGATAGAGCAGGAATGTTGGGTTTAGAGGGCATGGGAGATAGAAGTGGATGGTGGGAAGTGTGGGTGAAATGGAGAGGGAGGTGTTGATCCGAAGAGTTGGGGGTGAAGACAAAATTCGAAAAAAAATGGAAATTTGCTAGCATTCTCGAAATCTGTTAACACTCTGAAATTTTGGAAATGTTGGTAAAGTCTTAGAGAGGTTGGGACAAGGGGGATGCAGCAGAAGAGCATAAGTCGCTGCAGAAGGTGCCGCAGGGTCGGCGCGGGTCAGCACGGGTGGGCGGGCAAGGGCTTGCGGGCTGGAAAGCTGAACCGGAAGTGGGAGGGGGGGGGGTAACCGCCGCCATTTTGCGGTGCTCTGGCAAATGACACTAAGGCATTTTCTCCACTACTGTCTCCCTTCTTGTTCAGTATATTACCTGACTCTGACGCCAGTATATTACACCTCTCTGAGCTCAGTACATTACCTCCGTCTTAGGCCAGTATATTACCTCCCTCTGAGCTTAGTATATTGCCTCCCTCTGACACTAGTGCTCCTTTTGTGCACATTATGTTTTCTGTCTCTGACTCAGTATATTAAATCTCTCTGAGCCTAATATAATACCTATTGAGTTTAGTTTATTATCTCTATCTGAATAAAGTATATTACCTCCCTTCTAGTTTAGTATATTACCTGCCTCTGAGCCTAGTATGTTACCTCCCTCTAAGCACCGTATATTAGTTACCTTTGTATCCAAGTATTACCTCCCTCTGAGCCCAGACAACTACCTCCATCTGAGCCCAGTTTACTACCTCCCTCAGAGCCGAGTACATTACCTCCCTTTGAGCCCAGTATATTACCCTCTGAGCTTAGTTTATTACGTCCCTCTGATCCCAGTATATAATATGGTTCTAAGATCATTATACTACCTGTCTCTGAACTCATTTCATTTCCTCTCTCTGAAATCAGTATATTACCTCCTAAGCATAGTATCTTACATCCCTATGAAGCAAGCATTTTTCCTGCCTCTGAGCTCAGTATATTACAGGCCTCTGAGATCAGTATATTTTTTGCTTCTGATCCCAGTGTATTACCTCCCTCTGATCCCAGAACATTACCTCTCCCTGAAACCTGTTCATTACCTGCCTCTGTGCCCAGTATATAGCTTCCCCTTGAGCCCAGTATATTATATCCCTCTGAGACCAATATATTACCTCCTGATCCCAGTATATTAACTCCTTCTGTGCCTAATATATTACCTGCCTGTGCGATTAGTATATTACCTTCCGCTGAGCCCTGAACAGTTCCTGCCTCTGAACCCAGTACATTACATACCTCTGAGCCCAGTACATTACATACCTCTGAGCCCAGTATATTATCTTCATCTGAGTCAAGTATATTACCTCCTTCTGAGCCCAGTTTATTACCTCCCTCTGAACCCAGTATATTTACCTCTGTCTGAGCCCAGCATATTACATTTCAGACCAGTGGTTCAGGCCCTGATCCACCATAAGGCCTGGTCTCAGACCGGGCTGCGGGGGCGTTGACCCCCGAAGCCCTCTCCAGGTAAACTCCAGATAAACTCCCCCTGAGCCCATTACATTACCTGCTTCTGAGCCCAGTACATTACCTGCATCTTAGCTCATTATATTACTTCCCTCTGAATATACTGTATTATCGGACTCTGAGCCCAGTATATTACTTGTTTTTGAGCCAAGTATGTTACCTCCTTATGAGCCAAGTACATTACCTCATGAGCCCAGAATTTTACCTCCCTCTTACCTCAATATCTTATCTCCTTCTGAGCCCAATATATTACGTCCCTCTGAGCCCAGTATGTTACCTCCCACTTAGCTCAGTATATTAACTCCTTCTGAGTCCAGTATATTACCTTACTCTGAGCACAGTATATTACCTGCCACTGAGCCAAATATATAAACTCCTTCTGAGCCCAGTATATTACCTCCTTCTGAGCTCAGTATATTACTTGCCTCAGAGCCCAATATATTGTCTCAATCTGAGCCCAAAATATTACTTTCTTCAGAACATAGTATATTACCTCCCTCTGAGTCAGGAATATTACCTACCTCTACTCAGTATATTAAATTTCTCTGAGCTCAGTATTTTAAAAATCTCTGAACCTGTGTATTACCATCTTCTGAGCCTTGTATATTACCTGCCTCTAAGGTCAATATATTACCTGGCTTTGAGCTCAGTAGTTTACCTGCCTCTAACCCTGTATAAAACCTCCCTCTGAGTTCAGTTTATTACGTCCCTCTGATGCCAGTATATAATCTGCTTCTGAGGTCAGTATAATACCTGCCTCTGAACTCATTTCATTTCCTCTCTCTCTGAAATCAGTATATTACCTCCTAAGTGTAGTATATTATGTACCTATGAAGCCAGCATATTACCTGCCTCTGAGCTCAGTATATTACTGGCCTCTGAGGTCAGTATATTTCATGCCTCTGATCCCAGAATATTACCTGCCTCTGATCCCAGAATTTTACCTCTCCCAGAAGCCTGTTCATTACCTGCCTTTGTGCCCAGTATATAGCTTCCCCTTGAACCCAGTATATTATCTGCCTCTGAGCCCAGTATAGGACTGCTTTCTGAGCCCAGTTTATTACCTCCTTCTGAACCCAGTACATTACATCCCTCTGACCCAGATATCATCCCCCTTGATTCCCATAAAACCCTCCTATCCCAAAATTTTAAACCTCTCTCGTCCCCTAAAAAATTCCCTTTCCCTCTGCAAATATTACCTCCCTCTTGCCTAAATATTACCTCCCCTGGGCAATATTTTACCCCCCTTTTTGTGCCATTTATTCCTGCCTGGAGATCAGTATACTACCTCCCTCTAGCCCTAACTTACCGCCCTGATCCCAGTACATTACATACCTCTGACCCCATTTAAAAATTATCTTCATCTGACCCAGTATATTACCTCTTTCTGGCCCATTTTTTACCTTCCTCGAATCCATTTATATTTCCCGTCTGACCCAGCATATTGCTTTTTCAACCAGGGGAACAGACCCTGACCACCATGTGTCCTGGTCTCAGACCGGCCGTGGGGGCGTTGACCCCCAAAACCCCTTCAGGTAAACTCCGGGTAAACTTCCCCCTGAGCCCTTAATTCCCTCCTTCTGAGCCGAGAAATTACAAACCCTGAGCCCAGATATATCTTCATCTAAGCCAAGTATATTACCCCCAAAGAGGCCGTATATTCCCCTCCTTCTTTTTTCATGTAACCTGCCCAGACCCGTATTTGCCTCTCTATGACCCAAAAATATTACCTTCCCTTCTACCCCCATATATTGCCCCCTTTGAGTCAAGTATTTTACCTACCTCTAAACTCGTTTACCTTTCCTAGCTCAGAAATTTAACATCTCTAGCCCAGTATATTACCTCCCCTGAGCTTTGTATTTTACCTGCACTGGGGTAAATAAACCTGGATTTGAGCTCAGTACTTTTCCTGCCTCTGCCCCTATAAAACTTCCAAGTGAGCTCATTTATTACCTACCCTGCCCCAGTATATTATCTGCCCTGAGTCCATATAAAACCCCTGCTCTGAGGTCACATATTACTTGTCACTGAGCTCATTTTTTTTCCCTCCCTCTGAATCAAAAATTTTACCCCTTTTCTAAACATAGTACATTATGTCGCTCTGAAGCCAGCTATTACATGCTTCTGAGCTCAGTGTATTACCTCCCTCTGATCCCAGAATATTACCTGCCTCTGATTCCAGAAATTTCCTCTCCCGGGGCCTTACATTACCCGCCTAGAGCCCATATAGCTTTCCTTGAGCCCAATATATTTCTGCCTCGAGCCCAAAATTTTTACCATCTTCTGAGCCCGTTTTTTTTACATCCCTCTGTACCCACATATTCCTCCTCTGACCCATTATACCCCCTCCCTCTGTCCTAATATTACCAGCCTGTGAGCTTTGTATATTACATACCCGACCCCAGCATATATCTGACGTGACCCCGAAATTATCTGACGTGAGCCCAGTATATTACCACCTTTCTGAGCCCATTTTATTACCTCATCTGTGCCCAGTATTTTCATCCCAATATTACCCCCCGCCTGAATGCATTAATTGCCTCTCTGTAAGAAAAGTAATTTTTTCTTTTCAAACTCAGTATATGCCTCTTCCTAACCTAATATAACCTCCACTGGCCCAATATTTTCCTCCTTTAAAGCCCATATTTTTCCCTCCCTCCAGCCTAGTTGTTTACCTCTCACTAGCCGAGTGTTTTACCTCCCTCTAAACTCGACTTACCTTTTTTTGAACCCAGTATATTCCCCTCCCCTGAGCCCAAATTTTAACCCTGTTTCTGACCCAGTAATAATCCCACGAGTCCTAATATTTTACCCCCCGACTCATAATTTACCCACCCTTTAAACTCAGTATATTACTCCTTCTGAGCCCACTATTTTACCTGTCTCTGAGTCTAGTATGTACCTCCCTGTGAGCCTGATATTTAAGTCTTTTTTGGCACCCAATTACCTGCCTCTGAGCACAGAAAAAATACCTCCCTTTCGACCCACTATATTACCTCCACTAAAACCCCGAATTTATCTGTCTGAAACAGATCACCTTTTTTCTGAGATCAATAAAACCTTCCTCTGACTAAAAATATTCCTGACTTCCATGTCTGTGTATTACTTTTTCTTTGAGCTCGTATTTTCTTCCCTCGGCGTAGTAAAAACCGCCGTCTGACCAAATAAATTACCTCCTTAGACCAGTACATGCATATTTTTAGAGATCATTATATTCCTGCCTCAAGCATAATATTTTTATTTCCATCAGACCCGTATATTACTTCCTCTAAACCCCAGTGTATTATCCCCCCTTTGAGCCCAATACAACCTCCCAATGATTTCATAATTGCTCAATTCGATACGTACATTACTTAAACTCTGCCCCCAGAATTTTACCTACCCTGTGCACGTACATTACCTCCCTCTTAGGCCCCGTATATTACCTCCCTCTGAGCTTAGTATATTAAATCTCTCTGACCCAAAAATTTTGCCTCTGTTTTTGAATATTATCTCCTCTGAATCAAAAACCCACCCCCTTCTAGTCCATATATACCTGTCCGAACTCAGTATTTTACATTCCTTTTAGCTAATATAATACATACCTCTTACCTAAATTTTACTCCCTCTAACAAAGATTATTACTTACCTCTCATCCAAGCTATTTTTTCTCTCTAACCCAGTTTTAAATTTCCTCCCCTCAAGGGAGTATATTGGGGTCCTTAAGACCCATAATTACATCCCGTGATCCATAATTTCCCCCTCTGAGCATAGTAAATTACCTCCTTCGAGCCCCTTTTTTTCCCCCCTGAGCCCAGTACATTACGTCCCCCCCTTTTACCCATATATTACCTCTTTAGCCGAATACATTACCTCCCTTTGAAGGGGATATTACCTCCCCTGAGCCCATAAATTAAAGTCTTTCTGAGCCCCGTACATTACTTCCCTCCGACCTCATATTTACCTCCCCTGGGTTCCAATATATTCATATATTACCTCCTTCTTTGCTTACTATAATACCCCATTTCAACCTCAGTATATTACCGGCCCTGACTTAGCGTATTAACGCTCGATCCCCATATTTCCTCCATGTGAGCCCCGAATAATTTCCTCCTTTTGACCCCGTTATTTCCTTCCCTACCCGTACATTACCTCCCCTGAGCCCATAATTACTTCCCTCCGACCCAATATATCTACGGCCTTGACCCAGTATGCTCCTTCCCCCTGAGATCAGCATATTACCTCCGAGCCCAGTAATTTTTACCTCCCTCTTGTCTCAGTATATTACCTCCGTCGAGTCACATTTGGGCTCCCTCTGAGTCCATATAATATCTCCCCTCTGATTCCAGTATAAACCCCCCCCTTTACTTTTGCATATTACTCCGTCTTTTCCCGCATATTTCCTCCCCCCGATCAGTAGCTACCTGCCCCTGAGCTCAGTATATTAATCTCCTTCAGAATCTAGTAAGCCTTCCTCAGCCCTGTATATTACCGTCTCAGAGCCAAATAATTAAAACTCCTTCGAGTACAGTGGTTACCTCCCTATGGGGGCCCGTATATTACCCCCTTCTGTGCTCGATATTACCCGCCTCAGGACTAGTATAGGCGCCCTCTGACCCCGTATATTACCCCCTCTGAACCTATATATTACCTCCTTTTTGATCAGGTAAATTTCCTACCCCTGAACACAGTAAATTTTACCTTTCTCTGAGCTCGTATATTTAACATCTCTAAAAACCATAAAAAACCTCCCTCTGAGCCTTGAAAATTGCCTGCCTCGAGGACCGTATAAAATTTCTTGGGTTTGAGCTCTACATTACCCTGCCCCCTGATCCGTATAAAACCTCCCTTTGAGCTCAGTTTGCCCCCTCGATCCCCAAAAATTACTGCCTCTGAGTCCTTTATAACCGCTTCTGAGGGGCAGAATTAACCCCCGCCCTGGCTCTTTTTTATTTCCCCCCTAGAAACCCAGTATATTTCTTCCATGCCTAGTATATTATGTCCCCCCTTTTAAACTAGCATATTATCTGCCTCGAGCTCATTACATTAACGGCCTCTGAGCCACCTGCCGTGGTCTAAATATATTAAAACCTCCCCGTATTCCCCGAATTTACCTGCCTCTGATACCAATATTATCCCCCTGAGGCCTGAATTACCTGCCTCTGAGCCCAATAGTACTTCCCCTTGACCCAATTACTATCTGCCCCTGAGCCCATAAATACCGCCTTCAAAGCCCAGTTTATTACCTTCTAAACCCCAGAATATTACCTCTCTCTGAGCCTGGCCCAGTAATTACCTCCCTTTTAACCCATAATTTTTCCTGAAACTCTTTATTACCTACTTCTTGTGATATATTCTTGCCTATCACTCAGTGTATACCCCCCCTAGCCCCTTTTTCATTTCCGCCTTTGAGCCCCCCTATACTACTTACCTCTGAGCCCATATTTACCCCACTCGATCCGGTAATACTTCCTTCTCAGCCCAGTAAATAACCACCTCCCTCTGAGCCCTGATATTTCCTGTCTTTGAGTTGCAGTAGTTACCCCCCCTCTGCCCTGAATATTACCTCCCTCCGAAATTCTAGTAATAACCTCCCTCCGACCCCAGTAATTACCCCCTCCTCCCCAGGCCATATATTTCTCCTTTTTAGCCAATTTTTTTTGTTCTTCTGAGCCTAGTATATACGTCCCCTTGAGTCCAGAATATTACCTTCTGAGCCCAGCATATTACCTCCCTCAGAGCCCAGTATATTACCTCCTTCTGAGCCCAGTATATTACCTCCCACTGAATCCGGTATATTACCTACATCTGAGCCCAGTATATTACGTCCCCCATGAGCTCAGGATATTACCTACTTCTGAGCTTAGTATATTATCCCTCTCTCTCTGAAACTAGCACATTAACCTGCCTCTGATCTCATTATATTACCGTCTTCTTAGCTTAGTATATACCTGCCTCTGATCCCAATATAGTACCTCCTTCTGAGCAATGTACATTACCTGCCTCTGAGCCCAGGAAATTACCACTTTCTCAGCCCAGTTTATTACCTCCCTCTGAACCCAGTATATTACCTGTCTTGAGCCCAGTATGTTACCTCCCTCTGTGCTCAGTATATTACCTCCCTCTGAGTCCAGTATATTACCTCCCTCTGATCACAGTATATACCTGTCTCTGAGCCAATGTATTACACTGTTTCTAGCCCAGGTCTATTACCTCCCTCTGAGTCCAGTATGTTACTCTCCCCTGATCCCAGTATATAACTCCCTCAGTGTCCAGGAAATTTCTTCCCTCTGAGCCCAGTATAATTACCTGCCTCGAGCCAAATATGTTACCTCACTCTGAGCCCAGTATATTGCCCACTATGAGTCCCCACTATTTTACTCCCTCTGAGTCCAATGTAAATACTTTCCTTCTCAGCCCAGTATATAACCACCTCCCTCTGAGCCCTGTATATTTCCTGTCTTTGATTGCAGTATGTTACCCTCTCTCTGAGCCCTGAATATTACCTCCCTCCGATTCTAGTATAACCTTCCTCCGACCCCAGTATATTACATCCCTCTCAGGGCCCCTATATTAAAGTCCTTCGAGCCCATTTTTTACGTTCTTTTGAGCCTAGTTTTATTAAAGTTTCCCCCCTGGGGGCCCGAATATTTTCCTTTTGAGGCCCCGCATATTTCCAATTTTCTCAGAGCCCATAATTCCCCTTTTTTTGACCCAGTAAAATTAAACCCCCCCAAAATGAATCCGGTATATACCTACATCTGAGCCCAATAAAAATTTCGCCCCATGAGCTCAGGGTATTACCTCCTTCTGAGCTTAGTAAATTAACTCTCTCTGAAAAATAGCATATTTCCCCCGCCTCGATCTCATTATTTTTTCCGCCTCTAAGATTGTATATTTCCTGCCTCGATCCCAAAATAGTAACCCCCTTCAACAATGTACAAATTTCCGCCTTTTAAGGGCCCCGAAATTACCACTTTTTTCGCCCAGTTTATTACCTCCCCCTGAGCCCAGTATATTCCTGTCCTTTTACCCCTGTAGTTACCTCCCTCTGTGCTCAGTATATTCCCCCCCCTCTGAGTCCCCGTAAAATTCCCTTCCCCCCTTTTCACAGTATAAATACTTTTCCCCCGAGTCCCCCGTATTAAACCCGTTTTTTTAACCTATCTATTACCCCCCTGGTTCCCCGTAAAGTTTTCCCCCCCCCTGATCCCATATTTTAAATCCCCCAGTGTCCCCGGGAAAATTTCCTTTTCCCTTAGCCCAGTATTTTACCTGCCTCTGACCAAATAGGACCCTCAAATCTGAGCCCAGTAAAATTTTCCTCACTAAAGAGAAACCAGTTTTAAAATTTCCCCTTCCACTTTTTATTACCCCTGCCTCGGAAATCAATATATTACCTTGTTTAGCCTAATATATTAACCCCCCACTGAAAAATTTTATTAAACCCACTTCGAGCCCCCAGTAATATTTTCTTTCTCTGACCTATATATTACTTTTCCCCTTAACCATTTTAAATTTCCCCCCCTGACCTATAAATTTCCTTCTGGGGCCCCTTGGGCCCTTTCCCCGCCCCCTGAACCCATATATTTCCCCGCTCTGAGCCCGTATAAACCTCCCTCTGACCCCCAATATTACCCCAAAAATTTTCCCCAAATGGGCCAAATATAAAACCCAACTTCTGAGTTCCCGGTTTTAAAACCCCTTCTGAGCCCCATTATATTACCGCATTTTGAGCCATTAAAATTCCATCTCTCCCGACCCATATATTACCTCCCCCCCCTATCCCCCTATATTATGTTTCTATGAGCCCCGGGAATTAAACCTTTCTCTATGAATTTTAGCATATTTCCCTCCATCTGAGAACAGCATATTACCTGCCTTTGAGCTAGTGTAAATTCCTCCCCTGAGCACTATAAACCTTTTCCCCTTTTTTAGACCCCCACTATATTACCTCTTTCCGCCGGGGTATATTCCTGTTCCCCTGAGTTTAGTATATTTAAAATCCCTCCCTTTTCTCAGTACATTACCTACCCCTCCAAGCCTAGTATAATACCGCCTCGGGGGCCCCGTATAAGAAACCTTTTCTCTGAGCCCCAGATAAATTTCCCCCCTTGAGCCCCGTAAAATTACCTTTTTCTAAGTTTTCCCCTATTACCTGCCTTTTGAGCTTATTTCCTCCTTTGACTCAGTAAAATTTACCGCCTTTTGAAAATCATAAAATTTCCCCCCTTGTGAGCCCAGTATAATTTCCTCTCTTTTAGTCCAGTTATTAAAACTCCCTCTGAGCCCAGTATATTACCGCCCTAAAGCAGGATATTACCTCTCCTGAGCCCCGTACGCACCTGCCCTGAACCCCTTTTATTAAACCCCCCTCTGATCCCAGTAAAATTTTCGTGTCTCTGGGCCCTTGTATAATTTTCCCACCTTCCGAAACCGTGTGGGAAATTAAACCCGCCTCGGAGGGCCCGCAAAAAGCCTTCCTTTTGGCAAATTTTATTGTATACCAAATTAGCATAGTATTTTTACTTTCCCCCTGAGCCAGATTATTACTTCCCTCTGAAACCTAGTACCCTTACTTTCCGCTGAACCTCATATCACCTTTTGATCTCAAGTAAAATTTTCTTGCCTCTGACCCGTGGGCAATTACCCCTCTCTAACCAAATAATTACCTTCCTCTGAGCCCATTTTAAAATCTGTTTTCTGAGCCCATAAAATTAAACCCCCATTTGAAGCCCTTTTCATTTCTTCCCTCTGAGCCAAAATACATTCCCTGCCTCTAAAGGGCATAAAAATTTTCGTGCTTCTGAGATCAGCATGTTACCCCTGCCTCTGACTCATTTAATTTCCTCCCCCGAGCCCGTAAAATTTAACCCCCTCTTTAAGGGCCCAAAAATATTACCTTTTCCCCTGAGCCCTTAAAATTAAATTTTTTTCTGAGCCCATATATTACCTCCTTAAAGAGTCCAGTAATTACCCCCCCAAAAGAAACCATTTTCATTACTTTCCCTCTGAAACCAAGTAAAATTACCCTGCCACTGAGGTCAGTATATTACATGCCCCTGAGATCAGCATGTTACCTGCCTCTGAGCTCAGATATTACCTCCCTCTGAGCCTGTAAAATTACCTCTCTGTAAGCCAAAATATATTACCCTTCCTCTGAGCCATTATATTATTTTCTCTGACCCCAGTATATTACCTCCTTATGGTCCAGTATTATTCCCTCCATCAAACCTTTTACATTACTTCCCTCTGAGCCAAGTACATTACCTGCCTCTGAGGTCAGTTATTACATGCTTCTGAGATCAGCATGTTACTGCCTCTGAGCTCAGTATTTACCTGCCTCTGAGCCTCGTAAAATTACCTCTCTCTAAGCCAAATATATTACCTTCCTCTGAGCCCATTAATATTATCTTTCTCTGAGCCCAGTATATTACCTCCTTATGAGTCCAGTATATTACTCTCCATCGAAGCCCTTTACATTACCTCCCTCCGAGCCAAGTACATTACCTGCCCTGAGGTCAGTATATTACGTGCTTCTGAGATCAGCATGTTACCTGCCTCTGAGCTCAGTATATTACCTGCCTCTGAGCCTTGTATAAAACCTCCCTCTGACCTTATTACAATTTCCTCCTTCTGAATCCAGTATGTTACCTTCTTCTGAGCTCAGCATTTACCTGCTTCTGAGCCCATTTTATTACCTCCCTCTGAGCCGGTATATTACCTCTGTCTGAGCCAAGTACATTACCTCCTCTGAGCCCAGTATATTACCTCACTCTGAGTTCAGTATGTTATCTCTTTCTGAGCCCAGTATATATTACCTTTTTCTGAGGCTAGTATTAAATCTCCCTCTGTGGCCAGCATATTACCTGCCTCTGAGCCCAGTACAGTACCCCCTCTGAGTTCTATACATTACTGTCTCTGAGCTGGTCTCAGAGACACATTCTGGTCCTGTCTATTTCCTGTCTATGATTCCAGTGTATTACCTCCTGGACCCAGTATATTACCTCCTTTTGAGTCCAGTTTATTACCTCCCTCTGAGTCCAGTATATTACTACTTTTCAGCCTAGTATGTTACGTCCCTCTGAGCTCAGTATATTATCTCCCTCTGAGCCCAGTATATTACCTTCTTCTGATCCCAGTATATTATATTCCTTTCACCCTCCCTGTTCTCATTTAGCTTTATTTTTTATGCATCTAATCTGAAAAATAAGAAAAACGTAGGAAAATATATCAATCTATGATATATCCTAACTAACGTAAAGGCGTACCATCTATGACGTCATATTTCCTAAGATAAAATTGCCTTACCTCGGCTCAGAAAATTCGGAGAGCAATATAAAAATTTCCAAAATGTTATTAAAATTATTCGCTGTTTTTTATATGATTTTTTTTTCTATTTTCTCATCAGTATCCCAGGAAAAGGGAGAGGGAGCATCAGCAGTACTAGCCAACCATATAATAATAATAATAGTAATAATAATAATAAAAATAATAATAATAATAATATAATAATAATAATAATAATAATAATAATAAATAATAATAATAATAATAATAATAATAATATCTTTATTTACTACAAGTACATGAAACGAAGGTATACAGGCCCAACTGACATCAGTGTCATACTATTATATAAAAAGCCGCTTTTTGTGTGCAAGCATTTTGGGAAAATTAGATCAGTTTTGTCCCAGGATGCGACCCAGACCAGTCGTTTTAACATGCAGGTTTACCCCATTTATACTGATGGTGAACAGGGACAGCAGATGTTTTAAAGGGAAACACGTCCCTAATGTTTTCCAGTCGTACCGGAGGAGATTCGAATTTCCTGACCTCAGTGTTGAGTGAGTGCGATAGTGATCGAGCTACGGGATGTATAAACAATATAATGCAAAAATTTTACCGACAAAATGTTAGGTAAATGAACGCAAAAGAAAACTAATGTGACGTTTTATAATAGCTGGAGAGGGAAACGTTGCCACAATAAAATGTCACATTAGTTGCCTCTGTCCAATGTATCTAGCAGGGGTGTGTGTGTCCAAATTGACTCATCTCTCACATCGTTCTAGATCAAAAAAGGAAAACCCGAAGTAAACTATCAAGCCTACTACTGTATTCTTTCTTTTTTCTTCTCTATCCGTTTTTCCCTTTTTTTGTACTTGTGCAGGCCAGTAAAACTTAAAGCGTTTACCCTTTTTGTTGTGTTACGTGTCCTATTTACCCGGGAAAACCTTTTATTGTCTAAAAATGAAATCTCTGTAACTTATTGAATGAAACATTGTGCACATCGTGTTTTGTTTGTTTTCATTTTCGGGTTTAAATCATACTGAAACCTATATTTTAATTCGTTATATAAAAGTATTTTTGATTAGAAAAAGGTTTGTTTTTCTAATTATCAAAAAGAAACCTTGATGGAGGGACAAGAACTTTCAGAACCACTACAGGTATTTCCTTCCGGAGGATAACTTTTATATAAAATAACTAAAATAAGCATTTTTACGAAAATTTATTCTAGAGTAGATTCAAACTGACACGAATGCATAAACTCAGTGAAGTCGTTTCTTTCCTTTGGACATCGATAGCTTTAAAAACATGCTGTTACTAAATCTTAATAGCACGATAGCAATGAAACACAGAATTATGTGGTTGGAACCCACGGCAGGTGAATCCTCACACTGGCGTGTGAGTGTCCCGGATTCACCTGCCATGGGGTTCCCAAAACCCCACCTCCTCTGTGATTTCAAAATACATACATTTTAGACTATTGCATTTATGGAGTTACAACTTCAACAGTAAGCCACAGCAAAGACTATTGAACACTTCGCCACCCACTTGCTCCATCAGAGACAAAATTACTGGGGACTGTGATAGGCGTGATAAAGAAGTTTGAAGCGATCATTCCACATCCTTGACAAGAGATGATGGAAAAGGACAAGGGAAAGCATTCAGTTAGATACCTTTATTGAAGACGATTCGTTCCTTGAACCTTATTCTCTTTAAATACATGAGAAGTCGTCTAAGGGGAGGCAAGAGAGGAAAGGGTCGTTTTTAGTACTAGTGGTGGTAGTGGTATTGATAATAGTAACGGTAGTAGTAATAGCTGTAACATTGGTATTAGTGCTAGAATAGTTGTGCGACAATAAGTGTTTTAAGCAGTCCATTTTAATCGAAAAATTTTTAAAACCTTGAAGGAGAGTGTATCATTCAGAGGTGTCCCGCAGTGGAAAGTGTTAAGCAACGAAAACCCTTAATATCAAGAGTAAACTTGATGGTTGGTTTTATGCGGTTGATTTTATGTAGGGGCTCTTTCATTTTTCAGTATTCAAAGATAATGTTTCAGTATCTCGTAAGAGAATATTGTATGTTTTTAACAGAGGCTCCATCTGAAGCCCCCGAAGCAATATGCAGTAATAACTTTCCTGAAGAATTCTTCTGCCCTTAGGAACTCACCAGCAAACTTTTTCAGAAAACGTAGAAATGTCTCTGATGGTGTCAAGAGCAAAAACAAAGTTGTGATGAGGAAGAGAAAAATCTGAATCGGAAAAAAAATCAGATTAGATCTGATCGTGGGGGAAGATATTGTCACGATACCAGGATATAGGGTTAATTTAAAATGGCAGTTGTGATGACATCTCTAGAGGTTACTGGGGTGGAAGCAATATTTAGTTCCCATTGGGTTTTGTGTCTCAACCCTAAACTGGCTACCAGACTTTAAAAATATTCTGATATAACTTTTAAAAAAAAATTATTTCCAGGGTTTACACGCTTAACGCATATTGAACAAGTGATGATATTAAAAAAAAAAATGAATATGGACATTATGAAAACAATAACAAGGGGCAAATGTTTCAGGAGAAACTTATTAACAGTCCCTTTTAAAAATTTATCAACTTCCTGTTGGTTTAAAAAGGCTGGTAAGCAAAATACCCGGGAATAGTTACTTGAAATAGGTTTGAGTTCTGAGATCTTGATAACTTCTAAAAATGGTTATAAGTAAAAAATATTTAGGGAAAAAATGAGATGTAAGTTACATAGTGGAAGTAACGAGCGTAGGACCCCGCTTCTCTTCTTATGGAAAATGCAGAGTGGTAGGTAAGCTGATTTGCTTCTGGGAGGCACCTGATTGGTTGGTGATCCTGGCTAGATCCCTCTAGAAAGTACTAAAATCTGCTTGGTGGATAGTTCCATGGGGTTTTGTTGAGGATGGCAAACATGATATGTAAGCAAGGGATGGGGTACACCTCTCTGGGGCAGGGGTGGTAGAATTTGCCAACTAGATCGAGAGGCCCATTACTGACATGTCTAAGATTTTAAACTGATAGAAAATAGATTGCAACACTAGGGTTCAAAACAGTAAATGTTTAAAGACATTCGTCATAAAGTTAGAAATAAATACAATGGATCAGGTCAGCAAGCAAAGGGAGACAGCAGAGGGCAGCAAAAGACTTGCTCCCATAAAGTTTGCTATACTAATAGCAGGAGTGTAAGAAATAAGATAGATAAACTAAGATTAATTGCAAGTGGAGGAAGCATAGGTATTATTGCTATAACAGAGGCCTGGCTCAATCTGAAAGAAAGAGAAATGCCTTCTGAATGTCACATACAAGGACTTAAATTATTCCACACTAATAGGGTCAACAGGAATGGTGGTGAAGTAGCGATGTATATCAGAGACAATTTAAATTGTTGTGTTAGACAAGATATTAAATTAGAAGCGTCAGCCACTGAATCTGTTTGGTTACAGCTTCTCGAGGTCCATGAAAAACTAATCTTGGGTGTGATTTACAGGCCTCCTGTGGCATGCAAAGAGTACGTAACCTTCATTATTTTTTTATTTTATTTAAAGCAGTTCATACAATATACATAGATGGTTATGTATATAAATGTGATATAAATATATATAAAAAGAGGCATTATCAGTGGGTGTGTTCCGGTCCACTAAGTAACACTATTCATAATGATTCTGATATAACCTAACTACAAAACAAACAACTATTCAAAATTACATGTTTCCCCATTATTGTTTTTTTTCTCAAAATTTTTAAAATGACACAAACCCTTTAAATTGGGACTCACCCCCCCCCCCAACATTTACTTTAGGTTATTTTATACTAAAAAAGTTGCGTGAACCAAAATGGTGAACATGTATTTTAAACTGTTTTTTTTTTAACTCCATACATTTCATTTTTAGTTTAAAACATTACAAGCTTTTAAATAAAAAAAGAAGTTTAGCAGGCCCCCCACAGAAATAAATGAAATTCATATTGCAATACATTTAACGTTTAAAATGAGTGAATAAAATTAGGATCCACAAATCTTAAAATATTCAAAGAACTTTTAAAACTAAACAATATTTTTACTTTATGACAATATAGAATAATAACACTGCTTTACTTGTGAACAAAGTCAAACAATATGATAATGTCATGGATTTGAAAAAAACCCCTTGTATTATATACCCGAAATGTTATATTAAAAAAGTATTGTTTGTTCAACAAATTTAGTGTTTTTTGACTGTTTCAGAGCAAATTTTTGACTTGCCTTTCACCCCCCTATGGTTTAAAAATCAACTTATTGCCCCCCGTCGAATTATAAGCCCCCTCTTGTTTCGGAAACTATGTTAATAATCATGATATTTATATCTGTAATTATTTTTCCCCCCCCCCTTTTACAGAGACGTCCCCCCGCCATTACAACAAAATTCGCTCAACCCTCTCAAGTAACCTCTATCGTTCCCGGAAAAATTTTACCCCATCTAGCCCATAACTCCCTCATTTTTCACTTTGTTTTATAGAAATGTCCTGCAAAAAGCCCTTGTTCGTTCCCCCCCCCACCCCCCCCACCTCCCCCACCTCCCTCATCGCCACGATATATAGACAAAATTGAAAAAAATAATGGGGCCCCCTCAATATCTCCCTCCCTATACCCAAACTCAGTCCCCTTTAAATACCAAAAATTTACTCCACCCCATATCCAACACTCGCGAAACCTTTGACGTGCCCTTCGATTGTCCAGAAATACCCCCACGATAGTGTTTCCCCCCCCCCCCCACAAAACACAACATTGAGCTGCAAAATTCCACTGATACAGTGTCTTTAGTTGGAAAAACCCCATGTAAAAAACCTTACTATTTTCCCGGTGGCCGGGGGCGTGGCAAAAGCCCCCGCTTCACACAGGAGGGCCCCGGGTTTTTCCCCGGGGGTGGAAAAATTTCGCAGTTTCTTACCCGTTGTCCTTTTCACTAGCAGAAATGGTACGGGTTTGTGATGGTGTGGGTCGATCCTGGGGGACAAGTTTAAGGCCCAAGGGAATAAGTTGAAGTCCTCGATGACGCATGACTTTTTGGGTTTCTGGGTGGCTAAAACCCCCCGGGGTTAAAATCCCAACGAAAACTTTCTTATCTTATCCCTGACTTCCCGTAATTATGAAATTCCCAGATTCATGTCCAATTATATAAAGGAAAAACAGTTTCCCCCTTTCCCAAAACCCCCCCTTTAACCCTTTCCAAAATCCCCAAAACACCGCCTTACATTTTCGGTTTCTACTTTTAATAAGTATTCAACATACTATACATCCTCTAAGTCCCTACCCCCCCCCCCGCTCAATTTCCCCCACTCCCCCCTCTGACACCCCGTTCCCCACCAATTTAGATAACAATGCTTCACGTACATGCTCTTGACTGTATCCAAAGGGAATTAAACCTTTAAAACCCCCTTTTCCGCGGTGTCATTAAAACCATTTGCCGCCAGGAAAAAAAAAATCCCCCTTAAAATTCAGTATTTCCTTTGCACTTGCCGCACGTCTTTGCCATCAATGGGTACACCAAGCCACGTGCCACAATTTAGGATAAATGAGGTTTAATACAAAGATCTCGTTGTATAGTCAAAACCCCTCGGTCTTATTCCCTAACCTAAACAATACTCTTTGCACTACCTTTTGAATTTTCCTCCTTGCCCCCTGGTGCCCTCTGTACAATATCCCCAAATTTTTATCTGCTTACTCTGCCATTTTATACTTTTTTTGTTTCCCCCCCCACCCATGACCCCACCTCCAGTAATTTCAATTTCACTATTAAATTATACCTGTTGCTCATAAAATTTAACATTCTACTTAAATTTTTTAACCCTCCCCTTTCCCCCCCCCAAAACGTAGTGTCTCCCATAACCCAATATACCCCTAGCACCCCCAAGTCTTTCCCCCCCCTTTTATCACATTTATCAAGTGGGGAAATTTTTCCGGAGGGGGGTATCAGCCCCTTCAGCCCTTTGCCCCCTTTGCCCTGATGGCCAAGTCATCA
>NC_069415.1:53959064-53980395 GCF_026875155.1 Cherax quadricarinatus
ACAATGTATATAAGAAACTTAACCAAAGCATTAGCAAAATTATGTAACTCACTACACAGATGTACCTTTAACACAGTCCCAATAAAACGGAAGTAACACAAGCACTGCAAGTACACAGAGGAATCAGCAGGTGTTCAGTAGAGAATACCAAAAGAATGTCTACACAAACATCAAAGTCTGTAAAATAAGTGTAATTAGTACCGAATAAAAACAAAGTCATAAACTCAGTATATGTTATGTAACCTTCCATTGTGCACGAAAAAATGCAAGAAATAGAATAGTGGAATTTGTTCACTTAACTGCCTAGAAACAAAGAGAAAAAATAAAATGGAACACTTCTGATTAGGGTCAGAGTTATCAGCACAAACACTAGCAAAAACCGTTCAATAGCATCTATAACCTGAGATATGAGCATACAAGGTACTATCAAAAAGTTCTTGACTGCCCCGAGAAAAAATATAGTCTTCACTAATTCCCTAGTTGAAATTGTGTCACTTTACTTAACAGCATCTTGCGTGGCCTGCAATTTTGCTTGACTCTCCTCCACGTCGTGAAAACATCGCCCCTTGTGTGCAAGTTTTATTACTCACGAAATCGTAATGACATGATTGCAAAGAAACCATACCATGGGCGGGGTTTGAACCCGCGGTCAGAGTGTCTCAAAACTCCAGATCGTCGCGTTAGCCACTGGGCCAGCTAGCTTCAATCGTGTCATTACGACTTTGTAAGTCATGTTGACAGCTTTGAGGGGGCATGCTAGCGGGAGATTCGTCTGTAAAAACTTGCATTTGTGGTCACAGTGGTGCCTATGCTAACCTTCCTATGATGTAGAAATATACCTTGTTGGATGATTCTTATTGAAACAAGCTGGCCCAATGGCTAACGCGACGGTCTGGAGTTTTGAGACTCTGACCACCGGTTCAAACCCCGCCCGTGGTATGGTTTACCAGTTTTATTTTTGGGAAGAGGCATAAGTCAGAGGGAGCTAGATCCTGGGAGTAGTGAGGGTGGGGAACGACCAGACACGTTTTTGACCAGAAAAAGATGGTCTTTCTGGTTTTGAGTCAGCAAGCAGGGCAAAAAACTCGCAGCTACTCGCCTTATGTTCAAAATTTAAATAAAAAATTCAGTGAACTTTTTGATAGCATCTCGAACATTAGAATAATAAGCGACACTGACCAAGTGAAATGGCCGAACAATGTTGTAGCAGAACTTATAAAAAATTAAACACTAAGGACGTCTCTACTATCCAACAGTAGCAGACATACTAAATGAAAGCTTATTAAAAGCACTCCTAAGAATTTCTGTTGCAATGACAAACACTGACGAGGAGATAAGGTCAGTAACGAAACATTATTACTCAGAATGCACTTCTACAGTAAAAGTGAATAAGAATGTATATAAAAACATGGTAAACACAGTATCGCTTAGCCTAATAATGTCCAGGACACCCAAGACATGAGAGGGAGGCATTCTTCACGTTACTGGCCGGGCAGGCGAGTGACTGGCCGGGCAAGTGTGTTGCTTACGATGACGAGATCGCCATCTGTTATTGCGACCAGAACTAGGCCTTGTATAGGTGGGTACAGTAGAGGCAGCTTCTGTTGTCACCTGTCATATCGTGTCTAGAAGCAAAGCGGCTTTGCACATAGTTTATATGTAGTAAATTGCGGCATGGACGCGATGAAAGAGAGAGCAGGGCACCGCAGGGGTCCATGTCTCTTTCTCCTCTCTCTCTCTCTCTCTCTCTCTCTCTCTCTCTCTCTCTCTCTCTCTCTCTCTCTCTCTCTCTCTCTCTCTCTCTCTCTCTCTCTCTCTCTCTCTCTCTCTCTCTCTCTCTCTCTTTCTCTCTCTCTCTCTCTCTATCTATCTCTTTCTCTCTCTCCTCACTGCAGGCTTATGGCTGAATGAGGCTGAGTAAACACCTGTAGAGGGAGGTGGTTGTGGGAGGAAAACAGAGGCAGCCAAGGAATTAAATAAGCCTGTGTTACCTGGAACTTTACGAGTACATTCCTCAGCTACTTGGCACTGCTGTTGGAACATTTCTAATTTAATTGTAATTCCTGTGGCTGTTGCTTTTCTAGGTGCGATCGTTTGCCCCTGTGCACGATCATGATGTCCTTAGATTTTTGTCTGCTGCTTGTAGGACCCACTTCCTTCACTTCCCATACATGGATAAAATACAGAGCAGAGGGATTTAGCTAGTGGAAAGTGCCAGGGTAACTGTGAAAGTCTCAGGCAAATATAACCAGTGAAATACTCGGTCTCAATAAACAGAGCGTATATAACACTGCCAAAAGCTTCTAATAAGATATTAACCCCACAGTAACTTAAAGATGAAATGCTTAATTAACACAGAGGACAGCAACAACATACAATAAGGACAAGAGCCCCTGAAGATCACTTCAGACGGAGACAGCGTGAGCTACTACAATTCCTGCAGTACTGTTAAAAAAGCTCATTGATACACTAATTGATTTACTGGGCTTATGTATATATACAGGGTGTCAATACTATCCGTTACGGTAAAATTAATTATATTATTGACTTTGAACGTTTTCTGGTTGACGGATTTCCTAGAGAGCCAGATCACAACCGATGAAGGTCAGGCAAAAATGGGTGTGGAAAAATTTTCTCCAGGAGGGGGGTATCAGCCCCCTTCAGCCCCCTTCAGCCCCTTTCAGCCCCTTTCAGCCCTGAGGGGCCCAGCCCTCTCAGAAGGGGCAAGCATCTTATTTACTGCTACAGCAAGTAATTGATCCCAGATGCAGTACCAGTATGCGATGTGGTCAAGCGACAGAGGCTCCATGCAAGACTCCAGTGTTGCAAAGTGGATTTTAATAAAAGACAGTCCATCTCTTACCTTAGCAGGACAATTAAGGAAAATCCTGCTCCCACTTTATTACCATGGTAAAGATAGCGTACATTGTTGCCTCTGCTTAAGACAGCAAGATTCAAGCATTCTACTTTACTTCATGGAGGAAGTGGCAAGGAAGCAAAAGTACTAGGTCAGCTTTTTCTTTATGTGCTGGGGGCAGTGACGGTGTAAGAGGCTGTGGCTTCTTCAGATTACTTTTGACTCTACTGAGAGTCACACTGACGCCAGGATAACCAACAAAGAACACTGATCCGTGTGTTAGTGTGAATAAAGTGTCTCATAAAACACAATAAACACTTAAGAGAAGTGTGATCAGCTTCTTTAGTGATAAGATTGTGAACAATAAAGACAAATCTTGTGGAACATAGTGTACCAGTGTGCGTATTCCTAGACTATGGAAGACGTGGACATCCAAGAACACTTCAGCTTCTATCAAGTCACCGATACCTGTCGAAGGTGTGAAGAACACCATAGTTCACGCTACAAGAGCAAGGCAGGTTATGAATTTCTTGTAGTACGGGGGACTGCGCAGTTCTTGAGTCGCAAGGAATTTGTAATCAACCTATAGTCGGCAGTGAGGTGCGGACTTTTGAGTCCACACAAGCAAGTTTGTCAGCAATCCGTGAATGAAATATGCTTACGTAACACCCCCTAGGGGTAATTTATTGTTTACATAATATGATCTACTACAGCCCATTGAGAGATGATCATGACAACAATTCAAGACCTCGGCTGCAGGGGCGGCTGTGTAGACGATTTGCTGTCATTTATCAGCTAAGTATTCCCTATATTTAAAATTATAAACTTAGCTGGTAACACATTTCTCAACAATGGGAGTGTGGTTTGTGTCGTTAATTTTGTTTCTTTTGTGGCCTGAAACATTGAGAACACACGTGACCTGTTTTATTACAATATTTGTATATATTTGTATCTCGTTCTTCGTTGACTTCGGCGTATTTTGAGGCTGATTTGTTGCCTCTCTGGCCACTTACTGGACACTTTATTAATGTTTCGCTGACACGTTCTGGTTCAGGGACTTAAGGGTCGTACAGCGCACACACTTCAAAAATTTCGGTTAATTTGCTTGTCTCCTCTAGTATTGAGTATTTCTGTAACCTTTAGATAAACTAAATACCCGCAGATGGGTATACCGTAGAGCTGTCCAATGTTGCTTAAGCCAACCAGTACAGACAACCAGTTTCCAAGGTCATAGTGATCCTTTCTTGACTTCATTAAATTTTATAAGCATCGCTGCTAAATTATGAATATTAAGACACAACTGTTAGGCTTCAGTGGCCTCCTGTTATTCCTATTGACTCATAGTCAGTTCTATACGTTTTATACGTCTTCTGTGGATAAATAACTTTCCTTATACGAGAGTTGCTTTAGTTCCTTTACTTTAGTTTTAAAAGAACAGTCTCTAAGATATTAGAAGGAAATTTATTGGTTGCTGTTATGTCCTAAACTTACTTAAGTTTATTGCCATTCTTATGGGCAAGAAAGTTCCTGTTGCACAGTCCCAAGTTTCAAAACAATTATGATAGTTCTTGAAGTTTGCCCTAAAGAGAAAACCTCAGTTGAAACAGTCATAGCATTCCTATCAGTTAGATTGCTTTGTTCAATAATTTCATCAGCTAATCTCCAGTACACTTGCGAGGTTACAAGTCTCAGGGGTATAATACAAATTCATTTAGGGCCCGGCCTCCATTTGGCAAAATTTTAAGTTTATGTTAAAAACCAGTTTTCTTGATGTATTATAAGAATAGCATTTTAACCTTTATAATTCCACAACAAATTTCATTATTATTTTTTTTATTAACACACTGGTCGATTCCCACAAAGGCAGGGTGGCCCGAAAAAGAAAAACTTTCACCATCATTCACTCCATCACTGTCTTGCCAGAAGGGTGCTTTACACTACAGTTTTTAAACTGCAACATTAACACCCCTCCTTCAGAGTGCAGGCACTGTACTTCCCATCTCCAGGACTCAAGTCCGGCCTGCCGGTCTCCCTGAACCCCTTCATAAATGTTACTTTGCTCACACTCCGACAGCTCGTCAAGTATTAAAAACCATTTGTCTCCATTCACTCCTATCAAACACGCTCACGCATGCCCGCTGGAAGTCCAAGCCCCTCGCACACAAAACCTCCTTTACCCCTCCCTCCAACCTTTCCTAGGCCGACCCCTACCCCGCCTTCCTTCCACTACAGACTGATACACTCTTGAAGTCATTCTGTTTCGCTCCATTCTCTCTACATGTCCGAACCACCTCAACAACCCTTCCTCAGCCCTCTGGACAACAGTTTTGGTAATCCCGCACCTCCTCCTAACTTCCAAACTACGAAATCTCTGCATTATATTCACACCACACATTGCCCTCAGATATGACATCTCCACTGCCTCCAGCCTTCTCCTCGCTGCAACATTCATCAACCATGCTTCACACCCATACAGGAACGTTGGTAAAACTATACTCTCATACATTCCCCTCTTTGCTTCCAAGGACAAAGTTCTTTGTCTCCACAGACTCCTAAATGCACCGCTCACCCTTTTCCCCTCATCAATTCTATGATTCACCTCATCTTTCATAGACCAATCCGCTGACACGTCCACTCCCAAATATCTGAATACGTTCACCTCCTCCATACTCTCTCCCTCCAATCTGATATCCAATCTTTCATCACCTAATCTTTTTGTTATCCTCATAACCTTACTCTTTCCTGTATTCACTTTCAATTTTCTTCTTTTACATACCCTACCAAATTCATCCACCAACCCAAGAGCACAGTGTCATCAGCAAAGAGCAACTGTGACAACTCCCATTTTATGTGTGATTCTTTATCTTTTAACTCTACACCTCTTGCCAAGACCCTCGCATTTACTTCTCTTACAACCCCATCTATAAATATATTGAACAACCACGGTGACATCACATATTCTTGTCTAAGCCTACTTTTACTGGGAAATAATCTCCCTCTTTTCTACACACACTAACTTGAGCCTCATTATCCTCGTGAAAACTCTTCACTGCTTTCAGTAACCTACCTCCTACACCATACATCTGCAACATCTGCCACATTGCCCCCCTATCCACCCTGACATACGCCTTTTCCAAATCCATAAATGCCACAAAAACCTCTTTAGCCTTATCTAATTACTGTTCACTTATATGTTTCACTGTAAACACCTGGTCCACACACCCCCTACCTTTCCTAAAGCCTCCTTGTTCATCTGTTCATCTGTTCATCCTTGTTCATCACCAGGTATACTCAACAGACTTATCCCCCTATAATTTTTTGCACTCTCTTTTGTCCCCTTTGCCTTCATACAAAGGAACTATGCATGCTCTCTGCCAATCCCTAGGTACCTTACCTTCTTCCATACATTTATTAAATAATAGCACCAACCACTCCAGAACTATATCCCCACCTTCTTTTAACATTTCTATCTTTATCCCATCAATCCCAGCTGCCTTACCCCCTTTCATTCTACCTACTGCCTCACGAACTTCCCCCACACTCACAACTGGCTCTTCCTCACTCCTACAAGATGTTATTCCTCCTTGCCCTATACACGAAATCACAGCTTCCCTATCTTCATCAACATTCAACAATTCCTCAAAATATTCCCTTAATCTTCCCAATACCTCTTACTCTCCATTTAATAACTCTCCTCTCTTATTTTTAACTGACAAATCCATTTGTTCTCTAGGCTTCCTTAACTTGTTAATCTCACTCCAAAACTTTTTCTTATTTTCAACAAAATTTGTTGATAACATCTCACCCACTCTCTCATTTGCTCTCTTTTTACATTGCTTCACCACTCTCTTAAGCTCTCTCTTTTTCTCCATATACTCTTCCCTCCTTGTATCACTTCTACTTTGTAAAAACTTCTCATATGCTAAGTTTTTCTCCCTTACTACTCTCTTTACATCATCATTCCACCAATCGCTCCTCTTCCCTCCCGCACCCACCTTCCTGTAACCACAAACTTCTGCTGAACACTCTAACACTACATTTTTAAACCTACCCCATACCTCTTCGACCCCATTGCCTATACTCTCATTAGCCCATCTATCCTCCAATAGTTGTTTATATCTTACCTAACTGCCTAAAGAAGAACAAGAGCTATTTAGAAAAAGGAGAAAAAACCTAGATGTATGTATATATATATGCATGTGTTGTCTGTGAAGTGTGACCAAACTGTAAGTAGGAGTAGCAAGATATCCCTGTTATCTAGCGTGTTTGTGAGACAGAAAAAGACACCAGCAATCCTACCATCACGTAAAACAGTTACAGGTTTCTGTTCCACAGTCATCTGGCAGGACGGTAGTACTTCCCTGGGTGGTTTCTGTCTACCAACCTACTACCTCTTCCATAACAATTAACAATATTATATTAATTACATCAACTGTTTGTAACAATGAAACTGGGTAAATTAGTTACTGTAACTGAATCAGGTATCTCAGTCACAATCG
Organism: Cherax quadricarinatus; assembly: GCF_026875155.1. Lineage (NCBI taxonomy): Eukaryota > Metazoa > Arthropoda > Malacostraca > Decapoda > Parastacidae > Cherax > Cherax quadricarinatus. The sequence goes on from NC_069415.1 coordinate 53,966,421, forward strand.
TGTGGCAAATACCCGGTATTCTCTGTACCAGGAGTCACTTAGGTGTACAGTTAAGATGCGTTTACCTTCGCTTAATGATTCACAATGACGTTATCAGCACCGAGAGAGTCCTGTGCATTTCAAAGAATTGTTAGAGATATAATTGTTTACGTTATTGTTAAATGTAATTATTAGTTCCGTTAACACGATACATATGAAAGAGGCAACGAGTGTTAACAGAACCTAACACCTACCGTCAACACTCACACATCTAAACAAAGACTTCCTTATTAAAACTATGAAAGTAGAAATGCAAGACATATTTTACCTTATTAAAACTATGAAGGAAATATACAGTACCGTGTCTGGAACAATATACTAGTGAGTCAGACTTTGGAGAGGGAACTTGAGACAGCCTTTCAGTCCGTCTAGAACCATTATCATATCTCAACTAATTTTTCAGTACTCGGTCCAGGATAACTAAAACATTTAAAGTTTCCTCCCTGAAGTGTGGATTATTGGTGAAAGGTTAGATATGTAGTAGTGTCTGTGGCCACATCTAAACGTTGAGAGAAAGTATTTTTTTCCATACAAAAAAAGGCATTCTAAGGTGTTTTAACAAAGTTCAGATGTGTACATAACATCTGTTGTAGTAGATATGGATATCAGATTTTCTGGAGCTGATGTGAAAATCACATTTAGTATATGGGTAGTTTTATATGCATTTTATATAAAGCAATACCATGATAAGTCATTGATATAAGATTATATTATACTCATGAAGAAGTACTTGACTCATAAGGAATCTTATAACACATGGAAACTGGGAAATTAATTACAAGGAAAGGACTGCAAGCTGCAGCTCCTTGGATCTAAAGCACATCACCAACGTCAAAGCATTCTCCATGGGATTATGTAAATAATGCTTCAGTTAGTACCAAACTAATGTAAAGAATAGAAGCCGCAGCTTTGGCTCACAGAGTGGCTTATGTATTAATCCAGACTTATTTACAGGAATAGTTGTGTTGGTTATAATTGTGACCTTTTCAGTAGTTCTTATTGGGGTCATGTGACTCGACCAGTAGTCTGTGGCAGACTATAGCTCTTATGTCAACTAAAGCAAATAACTCAGTGCAGTGGTCGGGGTTGGAACCCATGGTCTGGTGAGCCTAGAATTACCAGCCCCTTGTTGCACCTACCTTATGATTTACAGAGAGACATAAGAATTCTCCAACTCGATTTATTGGGTAGGTTAATGATAGCTACAACTGAGACCTTATCACGACAAGTTGCCACTTAAGACAGCCTCACAAGTTGTACAAGAATGGTATGCAAGACCCACAAGATGATATTTAGACACATGTGCAACATCTGGTTATCTTTCCGCCATTCAGTGGCAAAGCGTCTACAATAAAGATACCCAGATGTTGTGCAAGTGTCTAAATATCAGCCTGACAAGTTGCCACTTAACAGCCTGACTTGTTGCTACTTGTCAACGTTCTGATAATTTAAAAAAAAAATAAAACGAGCATGCACTATTCATTGTGGTAAGTTAGAATCGAACCTGTAGCTTTTGAGTAATAGAATTATCAGAACATTGCCCTTAGCCACTGAAATTCATAGAATTCTCCAACCAGATTTAATTTGCTGGGAACGTTTGTGATTCCTGCAACTGTACTACCACCTGAACAGGAGGAATATCCTACTTGATCTATAACAAATTTATCTTATGGTATCACAACACGGACCATGACGTCCAGCATCTTGAGGCTATACCCATCGAGAAAAACTTTCTGAACACTAAGATAGCGGCCGCAGACACCCGGAGCACTGGAGAGTACAATGTAAGGGCTGTTGGCAGAACTAGGTCCACGATAAGTCCCATACAGTGTCCACGAGGTGAAGTTTCCGGTGTGGGGTTTTTGTAGGACCCACCACGTACCTGTGGGAAGCAGCACAATGTAATGTAAACGCAAGCAAAGTTATACACGAAATAGTAGAGTGATGCGTAGTGAATTACAGCACAATTTTACTTAAAACAAACGGAATTGCCCCTAACTGTAACAAAAGGCGAGGTACTTTTTACATTTATTTACGTATATTTTACCACTGCTTTGTTTTTCTTCTGAAATGAGAGAGATAATGTTCTCATTATTCTAGCATAATGACTAATCCGCCAGTGTTTCCCGCTGAACCTCGGGTCCTGGACCACATCAGGCTCCAGAGTGTAGTTCAAGTGTAGTAGATTTTTAAAAACCTTTCTAAAAATATTATTGGTGTGTACTGTAAATAGAAAAAATATTTGACTCTACAAAGCTGCTAAACTACAGTACTGACAAGAAAATAAACAATTGGGAAGCGGGTATGAACTTTGGCAACTGATACTGCCAAGTGGTTATAAACTCGAAAGCAAACTCTAAGACGTATTATTTTCATAAAACATGTTTGTCCTGGGCCCTTAATTAATTCTAACATACAAAGGGTTAAGATTAATAGTACAAATACCCAAAGCGTGAAGTGTAAGAGTCAGGTAATGACCGAAGAAAATTATAAGCTGAATAGGTTTTAAGATGCTTGGGTGATAAATAAATGAGGGGAAAGCATAGTTTGGGGTGAGGGGTTTGTGTCAATGTTTTTATTATTTGATGAAACCTTCCAACATTTTGATTAACAATGCTGGTGCTGCCAGTCAACGATGCTTCCAGTCATTGTCGACTTGTAAGGTCCTCTTCAGTTTGTCTTTGTTTAAAGATTACTTCAGTTTGTCTTTACTGAGGGAGAATTTATGTTAACTACTCCGTCTATTCCGTCTTCTATGTCCTTTATATAGATTGTGAACAACAAGGGGCCCAACACTGACCCCTGTGGAGCACCGCTTGTGACGCTTCCCCACTCAGATTTCTCCCCATTTATACAAACTCTCTGCTGCCTATTTGTCAACCAAGCCTCTATCCAGGAAAATTTTTCTCCTTTTCTGTTTGATTAATTTTCCTCAGTAGTCTCTGATGTGGGACTCTATTAAAAGCCTTACTGAAGTCCATACACACGATATCATATTCATTACCATGATCTACCTCCTCAAACACCTTAATGAAAAAAGTTAATAAATTCATAAGGCACGAACTCCCTTTTGTAAAACCGTGCTGAGATTCATTGATCTGATCAGTTTATGCTTTTCAAGATGGCTGCGAAATGCCTCGGCAATTATTGATTCCATAAATTTTCCCACTATGGAGGTTAGGCTTATTGGTCTATAGTTCGAAACTAAGGACCGGTCGTTTGCTTCGAAAATAGGTATCACCTTTGTCATTTTTCACTTATCTGGCACTATGCCAGTTTGTAGTGAAATGTTGAAAAGATTAACCAAACGGTTGCTAAACTCCTCCTTACATTACATTACATTTCATTTACATTACAGTTCATCAGGGCCTAGGGATTTGTTTGGTTTTAATTTATCTATTTGTCTATGGACCTTTTTCACTCGTAACCATGGTTTATTATCACTGTCCAGTAAGTTACCCAAGTAACTTTTAAGTGGGCCTATCTTGTCCCTAATCTTACTTCTTATGCCTGAAAGAATCCTTTTTGGGTTAGTCTTTGATTCCTCTTGCAACTTTAAAACCTCTTTTTGCTTTTCTTATTCCCTTTTTTATTTCTCTCTTGAACTGAATATATTGATTTCTTAACTGCCCCTCTCCTCTTTTGATTCGTTTATATATGCCTCTCTTTTGACCAATAGATGTTTTAATCTATTGTTCATCCATTTAGGATAATTTTTCTTTGGTCTGACTTTCCCTAAATTTTAAACACAAATTGCCTGAGCAGCTAGAACTATGCTCTGGAAAACGTCATATCGACTACCATCACCACCTACCTGACCCATGGTCAGGTCATTCCCCGTTCAGCCCACCCAGGTAATTTCTCAGTCTTATGAAATCAGGCAGGCAGAAGTCAGGGACAGAGGCTTGATTGCCATTACTAGGGAAACTCCATGATATATTAAAACTGAGTGATCTGTGATCATTTTCCACAAGCTCATCTTAACCTCAAGATTATTAATTAGTGATTCCCTACTGGCAAGAACCAAGTCAAGCAGGTTATTTCCTCTAGTTGGTTCTGTCACAAACTCTTTTAATAAACAATCCTGAATCGTATCAAGAAAGTCACTTGACTCCAAATTTCCTGTCAAATTACTCCAGTCAATTTGTCTAGTTAAAATCTCCCGCTAGTACCACATTTTCGTATGTAGTTTCCTTACGAATTTCGCCCCATAGAAGTTTAAAATTTTACCACACTCCCTAGCAAGGTTTGGAGGTATTACAACCCAGGATTCCAAATGGCCTGTTATCCCGGGTGTAATGGGAGCAAAATAAACACAGCAGAAAAAGTTTAGACATATTATCCTTCACCAATTTAGAACAGCAATATGTACACTACGTACAGTGATAAGTATAGTGCACTCCACGGTAAGCAAGGCAGAAATAGAAGCCACAAGATAGCAGACCGTGCTTCAACCAGCTCTAGAATGGGAATGACAAGGGCAGACAGGAGAGTTGTACCCACATAACCTTTGCGATTGCCAAAACCATCTTCTTATTGGCTCGAACCTGGTCACTAGTTGAACGACGGGGCCCCATCATTAACTCTTAGCAACCTGGTTCGCTGGTTGGGGGAGATAGCCTGTAAATGAGGGTGTGTACTTGCGCCGAATAAAGGTTATGTACTCTTTGCATGCCACACCCCCACCCCAAGAAGGCTCAGGATTAGGCTGCCACCTCCCAGTGGTAACCGTGCCGCCATGGCACAAAATAATGGGACCGCCTTTCCTCTCCACCATCCAACTCTTAGATAGAGCTCAGCTTTTCTCGTGACAAAAAGCCAAACCCTAAACTCAGAGTGAGACAGCAGTCAGTCAGGCTAGCATAGGTCCAAAATACAGGTGGACGGTAGCCCGCATCCCCTCACTAAAAAAAAAAACCCACACCAGGGGATAAAAAAAAAGCGCGTGAAAAGGGGCTTCCACAAATAATATAACATCCTAACCTAAATAAATAAAAATATTAGACTCTAGATAAAGAGTCTGCCAACATATTTTCTTTGCCGGCAATATATTTAATGGAAATATTATAGGGCTGCAGCCTTAGCGTCCAGCGCATAAGCCTTGTGTTGTGGTTCTTCATGGCTTGGAGATATACTAAAGGATTGTGATCACCGTAGACTGTGACCACCTGCGATGTCTGGCCCACATAAACATCGAAATGCTCCAAAGCCAGTACCAGCGCGAGGGCTTCTTTCTCAATGGTAGAGTAAGCCCTCTGATGTGGCTGGAACTTGGCTGAAAAGTATGCTACAGGCTGCAACTCCTTGTTCCCGATTTGTAATAGTACTGCCCCAACCCCAGACTCACAAGCATCAACCTGTAATGAAAAAGGTTTGGAGAAGTCAGGAGACAAGAGAATGGGTGCAGTACACAATAATCTTTTTGCTTTATTAAAAAGCAGTGTTTACAGTCTGAGGTCCAATTAAAGGGAACTTTGTGACTGGTAAGAGAGGTAAGAGGGGCTACAATATCTGAGAAACTCTTACAGAATCTTCTGTAAAATCCTATCATGCCTAGGAAACGTTGAAGAGATTTCCTATCATGAGGAACTGGATAATCTTTAATAGCAAGAACTTTAGCAAGTTTAGGTGCAACTTTACCACTACCTACTTCATGGCCTAGAAAAGTGACAGTGGCCTGGCCAAAGGAAGATTTAGATAAATTAACTTTAAATGGGAACTCTTAAATGTCTCAAAAAGAGCCTTAAGGTCTAAGTAGGTGTTGATCCCAAGTATCAGACACCACAACAATATCATCTAGGTATGCTGCCGTGCCTTCAAGTCCGTTAATAGCCTGATGGATAAGTTTCTGGAATGAAGAGGGGAATTTTTCATTCCGAAGGGGTTAACTGTGTATTGATAATGACCTCCTGGAATTACGAAGGCAGAGATTTCCTTCGCCTTATCCGTCAAAGGTACCTGATAGTAGCCTTTAAGGAGATCTAACTTGGTCACAAAAATAGCCTTACCCACAAAGTCAATTCCATCCAAAGAGGAAAAGGGGAAGCCTCTGTAATTGTGACCTCAATTTACCTTACGGGAGTCCTTTTTACACAACGAAACCCCCATCCCTTTTTCACAAGGACACGGGAAGCCCCGGACTAATGACTCCCCACTAAACCATGTTTTAAAACAAAAATTCTACTTCCTGCTGAAGTAGCCTTTGCTTTTCAGGATTAGCTCTGTAGGGGTGGGGTTTAAATTTGGGTTTAGAGTTTCCCACATCACATCATGATAACCTAACGTACATTTTTTCGGCACACCCGAAAAAATATTAGGATATGACTGTAGAAGCCCCCTTAAATTTTTGCTTCGTTTCAGATAACCCCTCCATTAAAGGGCTAGGATCCTTGAGGAGGACAGAATTTGAAAGTTTAATATTAATTTAAGAAGATAATGCAAAGAGTCAGAGTCGTCCTCAGAGGTAGAGGACAGAGTCATTACTGGGATTTTATCGGGTTTATGAAAAAATTTTAATTGTTTAATGTGGTAAGTTTCAGTTTTTGAGGTCTTATCAATGGAGCTACCACATAATTACATCAATAATCTACTTACAATCTGCATAGCCCCCGAAATCTAGCTTTCAAGGGTTGGGGCCAGTATAGGTTTTCCGCACCAACACCTTGTCTCCTGGATGGAAGGAGCGGAATTTTGCACTTCTTCATACCTCTGTTTCATCTTACTTTGAGCTTCTTTAGGTTAGCCTTGCTAACTGACGTGCCACCTGCAACCTTGAAGAGGGGTTGTAGATGTTGAGCTAACGTCTTCTCCCATCCATCCTTCTTTGAGAAACCCGAAGAGGACCTCTACATGGTGCCCAAAGATCAGCTCAAACGACTATACCCTGTAGACTCTTGCACCGTCTCTGTACTGAGAAAGCAAAAAGGGGTAGTGATTCATCCCAGTCTGTAGGAAAGTGCATGCAAAAAGTTCTCATCATATTTTTTAACGTCTGATGGAACTTTCCAAGGCGCCTTGGGACTGAGGATGATAACAGTGGATAAGTTGTGGATTATCCCTACCTAGTTAATGCTACCTAAATGCTTTGCAGTGAAGTTAGTACCTTGATCACTTTGAATAGTTTTAGGATGCCAAAACAAGAAATGAATTTTGTTAAAGCTTTGAGAATAGCTTTAGTAGAAATACTACGCATGGGAATTGCTTCAGGTATCTGGTTACTTTACCTAATCGTAAATAAATATTGATTTCCCGACTTTGATCCTAGGTATGGACCTACACAATCTATAATTAAATCTGCAAAAGTTCCCCCATCAGTAGGTAAGGTTGGAGAGGTGCAGTTTAATGGAATGTCCAGGTTTCCCTACTTGCTGACATTCTGGGCAACACCTAATATGATTCTTCACATCTTTCTTTAATTTTGGGCCAGTAAAATTCTTTTGTGATTCTATACAAGTTTTTTGTAATTCCTAAGTGACCTCCAATGACGTAATAGAGCAAATGTTAATATTTGAGGTCTATACTTTGTTGGAATCACTAACTGTTAAACAATTGTTGGCCCTCTATCTCCTTACCATCCAGTGCAGATCAAATAATTGTTTTTAACTTCATACTTGACCGGATGCCCCAAAAAGGGGATTTACCCATGGCTGCCTAAAAAGCGAATTTAAAAAAGGGGTCCTTCGTTGTTCCTCCCGGAAGGACAGTCCCTCGGGCAGAAACAAGACATCGGCACTCCTGCAACCTGGGAATAGGAAAGCTTGATCGGGGTCTGTTCACTTGATTTACGAGGCCCCGGGCCGGTTTGCCTCATAAACAACATGGCTATTCCGAGATCGGAGCGTCCAAGGATAGGTCACCATACTCTCCAGACAACCCTTGGGGAAATGTTGCCCGAGTTAGCCAACACCGGAGAAGAATTACTCATTATAGGTTCAGGACACACTAAAGTATAATGTTTTTACCCAGTAATAACATGGCATCTTTCATGGGGAATCCTTTTGAGACACCTACAGTCAAGTACCCAGTGTTATTTGCACTGTACATAAATTTTATGCAAAGGGAAGAATAAAATAGCTCCTCCAAATGCTTCCAATAAAACAGATGAATTCAAGGAAGTTTCTCTGAAAGGGTAATTTTCCCCTTCTCTTAAAGTGAGCAATAGGGCTCCAGTGTCTCAAAAGGTTTTTACCTCAGTTGTTTCTGATTTTCCTGAAGGAAATAAGACTCTTGCAATAATATGGGCCATACCTTTTTCTACTTCTCTAGGGGACATGTTTACTAGGATATTAGAGATTTTCCCAAGGGGTTGGGGGTTTGTGGGGGCAGTTGGGACGGATATGACCTACTTTGTTACAAAGGAAGCAGACGTCGGGCTTGCCCTTTATTTCCCTACTGACGTTGCAAATGGTGTCGTTCTGGCTGGTGTCTCTCTGGATACTGTTGTCGAGATCACCATGAGTAGTTTGCCACTCTGCAGGTGGACCATAAGTTGAGAAGCTTGGCTCACCGGGTGACTTATTGGCTGACGTAACGTTCTCCCTCCGCTGGCACTTCATTCTCCAAGGTTGACGATCTCTGCTCATGCCGGGCTGTTGAAAAGAAGACGGGACCGCTCGGACAAGGAGCGGTTAGTTTCGAAGGTATCACCAACCTGGCTGCCTCCAATGCAGTTGTTAAGTCACGAATCCTGCAGAAAGACTCAAACCCCTCTGGTCCCACAGACTCCAGCGGTTATCAATCAGAATAACTGTACCACTCCTCAAGGTAGAGACACCACTTGCTTTATACCAACTGGTAAAAGCTTGTTTGCTGTCTCACAAAGTCCACTAGGGATTGACCAAGCTGCCGCCTGCTTAATTTAAAAAATCTTTCTATATTTGGCTGGGATACATGATATGCTCCCAACGCTGTGGTCTTCACTACTTGATAATCAGAAAATTCAGCGTCATTAATACTGACGTAAATTCCTGTGCCTTACCCAATAATGCTGTATGAACCAACGATGCCCAATGCTGTTCCGGCCACGTCAAGGGGTCGAGCCTATTTTCGAAGCTTTCGAAAAATTGCTCTGGTTCGCCTCATTGAAGCGGGGAACAAGCTGTACTGCTTTTTGTAAACTAAAATCATTTACAGAATGCAAAACTGCCTCCTTTTTCTTTCCCTACAAATTCTTCCCTTGCGAGTGCCTCTGTTCCCTAGTTTGCTCAAGATTGATTTTTGCCACTCAGTGCCAACGACGCTGATTCCCTTGAGACAACCCAGCCCGCACTAAAACTGACCATTTGCTCCGTAGGGGTATCATCTTCCTCCTGCGAGAACATAGTAGTTTTTGCCCTAGGGCCCGTAGAGGGGGGAGTCTGATGTGCCATCTCTTCTTCTATAAGTTTGTCAGCATCAGTTTAACGCAGTTTTCGCACTGTGAGAGTGCGTTTGTATTTAATGCCAATGGAACGAGCAATTTGCCAACAACGCTGTAGGGGCAATTTGGGTAGGTTATGCAAAGTATATGCCGACAAACCAGACGTCGACCTCGTCTAGGTGGCATAAGTTATTCGCTATGCAAAAGTACGATTGCAGAGTACCCCAACGTAACACTTAATTTGCAGAACACGCTTAGCTATGCACAGTACGATTGCAGAATACGCATACAACAAAGCTGACTGCAAAATTCTCCACACCGAACAGGCTAGTAACAACTGACAAAGCAAAATTTGTAAAGCAATGCCAGACAGCAAAACTGTTCTAGAAGATTGACCGTAGCGGGAAGGGGAGCACACCGAACAAGCTAGTAGCGAGCTGTTGAACGATCACACAATAGCAAGGCTGACCATAACAGTAACTGACACGCAAAATTTGAAAGCGTAGGCAAAACTAATGCAATGCCAGACAGCAAGCTACAGAATGTTCCTGCTAAAGAGCTTCACCCTAAGCTCAACCGTTTCTCTAAGTCCGTTCCACTCTCGGACAGGCTACCCATATTACAACCCAGATTCCAAATGGCCTGTTATCCCGGATGTAATGGGAGCAAAATAAAAACAGCAAAAAAGTTAGACTTATATTATCCTTCGCCAATTTAGAACAACAAAATGTACACTATGACAGTGATAAGTATAGTGCACTCCACGGTAAGCAAGGCAGAAATAGAAGCCACAAGATAGCAGACCGTGCTTCAACCACTCTAGAATGGGAATGACAAGGGCAGACAGGAGAGTTGTACCCACATAACCTCTGCGATTGCCAAAACCATCTTCTTATTGGCTAGAACCTGGTCACTAGTTGAACAACGGGGCCCCATCATCAACTCTTAGCAACCTGGTTCTCTGGTTGGGGGAGATAGCCTGTAAATGAGGGTGTGTACATGCGCCGAATAAAGGTTACGTACTCTTTGCATGCCACAGGAGGCCTGTAAATCTCACCCAAGATTAGTTTTTCATGGACCTCGAGAAGCTGTAACCAAACAGATTCAGTGGCTGACGTTCTAATTTAATATCTTGTCTAACACAACAATTTAAATTGTCTCTGATATACATCGCTACTTCACCACCATTCCTGTTGACCCTATTAGTGTGGAATAATTTAAGTCCTTGTATGTGACATTCAGAAGGCATTTCTCTTGCTTTTGATTGACCTCATCGCTCTAGGGCCGTGAGGTTGTGCTGCGCCTTGCTCCTGCATTCGTCACTCAGCCTTGGTGGAGGACGGACGTTGGCGGTTGAGCTAGCACCTGTTGGTAGCACTGAGTGATTTTCACAAAATGGCACAGGCTATCAGGCGGAGAATCAACACTGTGTGTATTGAGGTGTTGAAAGGAGCGGTTTATCAAACCAATGCTTCTTTTATGCTGCCTGCTATACTACGGGATACCTACTGCATCAACAAAGACGATCTGTATGGTATTGGGCCCTTAAATGGAGCAACAAGGATCTTTTTGAAATTTGGACGGCTGCGACATAATGACAAATGGTGGAAAAATACCAAGACGTGTGTATGAAGGTTAATCTGGTTTGGAAGTAAGATGAGGGACGTATCCAAGGATTATACTTGGGTAAAGTTACGGAATGTCCCATTTGAAGCGGATGAAGAAGATATAAAAGCAACATTCACGAGTAAAGGTGTTATACATCAGGCATCAGTTTTGGGAAAGGTGGTTGATGATAGAATGCTGGACTGCGTGAGGGCTCCTTTAACCCTCAAAATGCCCTTTGCGCAAATCTATACCATCATATGTGACTCTAAAGTGACTTTAGAATACGGGTAAAATGTAACATATGCGGGGCAAAGACGAACCTGTAGACTATGGGAGCCTTTGATCATATGGCACAATGTGTCCTCGTCGATCGACACCTGAGAAATATGGAGAGGGAAAAGGTGTGTGGAAGGAGAGAGAGGTGACGACCCAGTCTACAGGGGAGCATTCAAGATCATAGACCATGGAGTAAAATCGTGGAGGACAATCCGGAAGAATGTGTAACATTACCGGGGGTCTCTCAGGTTTTTGAGAATATGCGTATGGAGGATGAGGTGAGACGAGGGGAATTGGGTAGTCAGGTTACGGCTACAATAGATACTGTTATCAAGAATTCTTAGGTAATCAGAATGAGGACAGACACTAAGCATGGGTCAGATGGGAAACTTATGGGTGAGGAAGGAATCAAGAGGTGAGAAATGTGGGTGATGGGGATAGCAATAAAACGGGATTAGTGAGGTTGTGGTTGAAGTACACAACGTAGAATGTGAAGATGGGAATGCACATAGTAGAGGCATCACGTAAGAGAGAGGCGGGGGCTTCTAAATAGTGATGATGTCCTCACACCAGCGCAACGAACTGGTAAAAACTATCAGTGGATGTGCAAAAAAACGTAACAGGGGGGGGGGGGAAAAGGGGCAGAGGAAAGGTAAAGGCAAAGAAAGGACAATGTAAAAAAAATGTTCAGCAAAAACGTAAGGAAACCAAGGGTATCGGTCGATTGGTAAGCCCCCGATAGCATTTTTAAGTGTCTAACCTTAAATGTTACGGCCTAAGGGCTGATGTAAAGCGATGATATTTAGTGATTTTTTAAAGAGACTTGGCATACAAGTAGTATTTTACAAGAGCATAATTTTAGGTATGGAAGGGGTTGTTTGGGAGACGGATATAAAAGTTTATGCTGGGGTTTTACTGGGAAGCTTAAGGGAGGGCTGCTGTTTTAATAGCTGAGACCAGCCCTTTCCAATTGTTACATTGGGAAGAAGGGGAGATGGGAGTAGCGAGGGTGGATGGGACATGGGTGGGGGACGTGTGTTTTTTGTGAGGTTTTACATGCGGCGGACAGTAATAGACGTGTTAAAGAGGAATTGTAAGGGAAAACACTAATTTATCATATGCGGGGTTTACCTCTTTATTCATTATTTGGAGGGGATTGGAATAGGTGATACGTAGAAAAGATGTGGAGCCGAGAGGGGTGTGTTTTGGGGGGCCCCACGGATGTTTTAGGGGGGGCTGGGTTCGCGGGTTTTAGTGAGGGGGGAGGGGTGGGAAAGGGAGCATACTTATGTGAGGAGAGGATATGCGGGACGACTAGATCGTTTTTATGCTTCTCCCGGGTTACAGGTGGCTAAACAGAAAATATAAATGTAGTTTTTCAGATCATAGGGCGTGGATGTGGGATGGGAGGTTTACCAAAGGTTACATAGTTATTGGAAACTTAATGGAGATTGTTTTGATGAGCTGGGACGGTGATAGTTTTGTTGAGTGGTGGACAAAGGAGTGGACCAAGGGGAGAAAAGGAAGGTGATATACTGCGATGGTGGGAGAATATGCCAAACCAGGAATCAAAAATTTTTATATGAGGAAAAGGAAAGGAGGTAAGTCAATGGAAAAATGGCTTACAGAGATATTTGGAAGGGCAGTTGAAACAGTGCTATAAAGGGTTTTTAGTGAGGTTTATCCAGTACAAGAGATTGAGGGCATCAAAGCGCAATTAATGGAAATGCAGAATGGAAGATTTGATGGTGAGAGAATGAAGGTGGATTGGAAGATGTTTTTTTGGGGAGATAAGCCATCCGCCTGTGTATTTCGGCGATTAAAGACGCGACAGAAGACAATGACTATGATGAAGTTGGACGTACATACGGATGTGGAGGGTATACGATGGGACAGAGGTTAGTAACTACGGAAAGTATGAGTGGTATGCTTTTAAGTGGTTTGAGATATATATGAGAGGGGGAAACAGGAAGATAGCAGATATGAAGATTTTAGAGAAGGGGATACAGAGAAACCTAGAGTCAGCAGATAGAGCGATGATAGAAGGGCCTATAATGAAGAGGAAGTGTGGACGGCTTTAAAAAAGGGGGGAGTGCGGGGAAAACACCTGGATAGAAGAATCCCAAATGAATTTTTTTTGAGCAACTGGGGTGTCATGAAGGAATTCTTGGTGCAGTTGATGAATGTAATGAAGGATAAGGAAGCGATCTAACACAAAGGACAGGTGTATAGTTATGGTTCCAAAGGGGAAGTACAGAAAGCATCCTAGATTTTTAGAGTTTATCATTAATGTGTGGGATTATAAATTGTTTGCCAGAGTGTTAGGTAATAGATTGCGTAAAGTAATTGGGAAGGTTATAGATGGGGGACAGATGGGTGTGCCAGGGGGAACAATGTTTAGTGGGCATGGGAGGATAAAGGTTTTATAGAGGAGCGTAGGATTGATGGGGGGGTGTTTCTTGCTTTGGGTTTGGGAAAGGGGTCTTATGATGTGTAGAGAGACATTTTGGATGATCATGAGGAAGATTGGGTTCGGTGAGGAAATTGTGCATGGGCGGAAACTTTATTTTAGAGGTGCAGAAATACGAATGCAAATAAAGGAAGGGTGGGGGAAAATGGTTAGTATGGGTAGGGGCTGAGGGAGGGATGCCCCATGTCTCAGATCCTATTTGCATGTATGCAAAACCCATTATA
>NC_069415.1:53980895-54011228 GCF_026875155.1 Cherax quadricarinatus
ACCCCTTTCCTACTCTCAAACTTGACCTCACAAACCCTCGTAAAACCTTCACTGCTTTCAGAAACCTACCTCCTAACACCATACACTTGCAACATCTGCCACATTGCCCCCTATCCACCCTGCATACCCCCTTTTCCAAATCCAATAAATGCCACAAAGACCTCTTTACCCCTTATCTAAATACTGTTCACTTATATGTTTCACTGTAAACACCTGGTCCACACACCCCCTACCTTTCCTAAAGCCTCCTTGTTTCATCTGCTATCCTTTTCTCCGTCTTACTCTAATTCTTTCAATTATAACTCTACCAACACTTTACCAGGTATACTCAACAGACTTATCCCCCTATAATTTTTGCACTCTCTTTATCCCCTTTGCCTTTATAACAAAGGAACTATGCATGCTCTCTGCCAATCCCTGGGTACCTTACCCTCTTCCATACATTTATTAAATAACTGCACCAACCACTCCAAAACTATATCCCCACCTGCTTTTAACATTACTATCTTTATCCCATCAATCCCGGCTGCCTTACCCCCTTTCATTTTACCTACTGCCTCACGAACTTCCCCCACACTCACAACTGGCTCTTCCTCACTCCTACAAGATGTTATTCCTCCTTGCCCTATACACGAAATCACAGTTTCTCTATCTTCATCAACATTTAACAATTCCCTCAAAATATTCCCTCCATCTTCCCAATACCTCTAACTCTCCATTTAATAACTCCTCCTCTCCTATTTTTAACTGACAAATCCATTTGTTCTCTAGGCTTTCTTAACTTGTTAATCTCACTCCAAAACTTTTCTTATTTTCAACAAATTTGTTGATAACATCTCACCCACTCTCTCATTTGCTCTCTTTTTACATTGCTTCACCACTCTCTTAACCTCTCTTTTTTTCTCCATATACTCTTCCCTCTTTGCGTCACTTCTACTTTGTAAAAACTTCTCATATGCTAACTTTTTCTCCCTTACTACTCTCTTTACATCATCATTCCACCAATCGCTCCTCTTCCCTCCTGCACCCACTTTCCTGTAACCATAAACTTCTGCTGAACACTCTAACACTACATTTTAATCCTACCCCATACCTCTTCGACCCCATTGCCTATGCTCTCATTTGCCCATCTATCCTCCAATAGCTGTTTACATCTTACCCTAACTGCCTCCTCTTTTAGTTTATAAACCTTCACCTCTCTCTTCCCTGATGCTTCTATTCTCCTTGTAAACCCATCTACCTTTTACTCTCAGTGTAGCTACAACTAGAAAGTGATCTGATATATCTGTGGCCCCTCTATAAACATGTACATCCTGAAGTCTACTCAACAGTCTTTTCTACCAATACATAATCCAACAAACTATGTCATTTCGCCCTACATCATATCTTGTATACTGAATTTATCCTCTTTTTCTTAAAATATGTATTACCTATAACTAAACCCCTTTCTATACAAAGTTCAATCAAAGGCTCCCATTATCATTACACCTGGCACCCCAAACTTACCTCCCACACCCTCTCTAAAAGTTTCTCCTACTTTACCATTCAGGTCCCTACCACAATTACTCTCTCACTTGGTTCAAAGGCTCCCATACATTCACTTACCATCTCCCAAAATCTCTCTCTCTCCCTCTGCATTCCTCTCTTCTCAGGTGCATACACGCTTATTATGACCCACTTATCGCATCCAACCTTTACTTTATCCACATAATTCTTGAATTTACACATTCATATTCTCTTTTCTCCTTCCATAACTGATCATTTAACATTACTGCTACCCCTTCCTTTGCTCTAACTCTCTCAGATACTCCAGATTTAATCCCATTTATTTCCCCCCACTGAAACTCTCCTACCCCCTTCAGCTTTGTTTCGCTTAGGAGCCAGGACATCCAACTTCTTTTCATTCATAACATCAGCAATCATCTGTTTCATTGTCATCCGCACTACATCCACGCACATTTAAGCATCCCAGTTTTATAAAGTTTTTTCTTCTTCTCTTTTTAGTAAATGTATACAGGAGAAGGGGTTACTAGCCCATTGCTCCCGGCATTTAGTCGCCTCATACGACACGCATGGCTTACGGAGGAAAGATTCTTTTCCACTTCCCCATGGACAATAGAAGAAATAAAAAGAACAAGAGCTATTTAGAAAAAGGAGAAAAACCTAGACGTATGTATATATATATATGCATGTGCGTGTCTGTGAAGTGTGACCAAAGTGTAAGTAGGAGTAGCAAGATATCCCTGTTATCTAGCGTGTTTATGAGACAGAAAAAGAAACCAGCAATCCTACCATCATGCAAAACAGTTACAGGTTTTTGTTTCACAGTCATCTGGCAGGACGGTAGTACTTCCCTGGGTGGTTGCTGTCTACCAACCTACTACCTACACCAACCTACTACCTACAGACTTATTTACAGGAATAGTTGTGTTGGTTATAATTGTGACCTTTTCAGTAGTTCTTATTGGGGTCATGTGACTCGACCAGTAGTCTGTGGCAGACTATAGCTCTTATGTCAACTAAAGCAAATAACTCAGTGCAGTGGTCGGGGTTGGAACCCATGGTCTGGTGAGCCTAGAATTACCAGCCCCTTGTTGCACCTACCTTATGATTTACAGAGAGACATAAGAATTCTCCAGCTCGATTTATTGGGTAGGTTAATGATAGCTACAACTGAGACCTTATCACGACAAGTTGCCACTTAAGACAGCCTCACAAGTTGTACAAGAATGGTATGCAAGACCCACAAGATGATATTTAGACACATGTGCAACATCTGGTTATCTTTATTGTAGACGTTCCGCCATTCAGTGGCAAAGCGTCTACAATAAAGATACCCAGATGTTGTGCAAGTGTCTAAATATCAGCCTGACAAGTTGCCACTTAACAGCCTGACTTGTTGCTACTTTTCAACGTTCTGATAATTTAAAAAAAAATAAAAAAAAAATAAAACGAGCATGCACTATTCATTGTGGTAAGTTAGAATCGAACCTGTAGCTTTTGAGTAATAGAATTATCAGAACATTACCCTTAGCCACTGAAATTCATAGAATTCTCCAACCAGATTTAATTTGCTGGGAACGTTTGTGATTCCTGCAACTGTACTACCACCTGAACAGGAGGAATATCCTACTTGATCTATAACAAATTTATCTTATGGTATCACAACACGGACCATGACGTCCAGCATCTTGAGGTTAAATCCATCGATAAAAACTTTCTGAACACTAAGATAGCGGCCGCAGACACCCGGAGCACTGGAGAGTACAATGTAAGGGCTGTTGGCAGAACTAGGTCCACGATAAGTCCCATACAGTGTCCACGAGGTGAAGTTTCCGGGTGTGAGGTTTGTAGGACCCACACGTACCTGTGGGAAGCAGCACAATGTAATGTAACGCAAGCAAAGTTATACACGAAATAGTAGAGTGATGCGTAGTGAATTACAGCACAATTTTACTTAAAACAAACTGGAATTGTCCCTAACTGTAACAAAAGGCGAGGTACTTTTACATTTATTTACGTATATTTTACCACTGCTTTGTTTCTTTCTTCTGAAATGAGAGAGATAATGTTCTCATTATTCTAGCATAATGACTAAATCCGCCAGTGCTTCCCGCTGAACCTCGGGTCCTGGACCACATCAGGCTCCAGAGTGTAGTTCATAGTGTAGTAGATGTTAAAAACCTTTCTAAAAATATTATTGGTGTGTACTGTAAATAGAAAAAATATTGACTCTACAAAGCTGCTAAACTACAGTACTGACAAGAAAATACAACAATTGGGAAGCTGGTATGAACTTTGGCAACTGATACTGCCAAGTGGTTATAAACTCGAAAGCAAACTCTAAGACGTATTATTTCATAAAACATGTTTGTCCTGGGCCCTTAATTAATTCTAACATACAAAGGGTTAAGATTAATAGTACAAATATCCAAAGCGTGAAGTGTAAGAGTCAGGTAATGACCCGAAGAAAATTATATAGCTGAATAGGTTTAAGATGCTTCGTGATGATAAATGAGTGGAGCATAGCTTGGGTGAGAGGTGTGTCAATGTTTTATTATTTGATGTAACTTCCAACATTTTGATTAACAATGCTGGTGCTGCCAGTCAACGATGCTTCCAGTCATTGTCGACTTGTAAGGTCCTCTTCAGTTTGTCTTTGTTTAGAGATTACTTCAGTTTGTCTTTACTGAGGGCGCATTTATGTTAACTACTCCGTCTATTCCGTCTTCTGTGTCCTTTATATAGATTGTGAACAACAAGGGGCCCAACACTGACCCCTGTGGAGCACCGCTTGTGACGCTTCCCCACTTATACAAACTCTCTGCTGCCTATTTGTCAACCAAGCCTCTATCCAGGAAATTTTTTCTCCTTTTCTGTTTGATTAATTTTCCTCAGTAGTCTCTGATGTGGGACTCTATTAAAAGCCTTACTGAAGTCCATACACACGATATCATATTCATTACCATGATCTACCTCCTCAAACACCTTAATGAAAAAAGTTAATAAATTCATAAGGCACGAACGCCCTTTTGTAAAACCGTGCAAAGATTCATTGATCTGATCAGTTTATGCTTTTCAAGATGGCTGCGAAATGCCTCGGCAATTATTGATTCCATAAATTTTCCCACTATGGAGGTTAGGCTTATTGGTCTATAGTTCGAAGCTAAGGACCGGTCGTTTGCTTCGAAAATAGGTATCACCTTTGTCATTTTTCACTTATCTGGCACTATGCCAGGTTGTAGTTAAATGTTGAAAAGATTAACCAAACGGTTGCTAAACTCCTCCTTACATTACATTATATTTCATTTACATTACAGTTCATCAGGGCCTAGGGATTTGTTTGGTTTTAATTTATCTATTTGTCTATGGACCTTGTCACTCGTAACCATGGTTTATTATCACTGTCCGTAAGTTACCCAAGTAACTTTTAAGTGGGCCTATCTTGTCCCTAATCTTACTTCTGTATGCCTGAAAGAATCCTTTTGGGTTAGTCTTTGATTCTCTTGCAACTTTAACCTCTTTTTGCTTTTCTTATTCCCTTTTTTATTTCTCTCTTGAACTGAATATATTGATTTCTTAACTGCCCCTCTCCTCTTTTGATTCGTTTATATATGCCTCTCTTTTGACCAATGAGATGTTTTAATCTATTGTTCATCCATTTAGGATAATTTTTCTTTGGTCTGACTTCCCTATTTGAAACACAAATTGCCTGAGCAGCTAGAACTATGCTCTGGAAAACGTCATATCGACTACCATCACCACCTACCTGACCCATGGTCAGGTCATTCCAGTTCAGCCCACCCAGGTAATTTCTCAGTCTTATGAAATCAGGCAGGCAGAAGTCAGGGACAGAGGCTTGATTGCCATTTACTAGGGAAACTCCATGATATATTAAAACTGAGTGATCTGTGATCATTTTCCACAAGCTCATCCTTAACCTCAAGATTATTAATTAGTGATTCCCTACTGGCAAGAACCAAGTCAAGCAGGTTATTTCCTCTAGTTGGTTCTGTCACAAACTCTTTTAAAAAACAATCCTGAATCGTATCAAGAAAGTCACTTGACTCCAAATTTCCTGTCAAATTACTCCAGTCAATTTGTCTAGTTAAAATCTCCCGCTAGTACCACATTTTCGTATGTAGTTTCCTTACGAATTTCGCCCCATAGAAGTTTAAAATTTTACCACACTCCCTAGCAAGGTTTGGAGGTATTACAACCCAGGATTCCAAATGGCCTGTTATCCCGGGTGTAATGGGAGCAAAATAAACACAGCAGAAAAAAGTTTAGACATATTATCCTTCACCAATTTAGAACAGCAATATGTACACTTTCGTACAGTGATAAGTATAGTGCACTCCACGGTAAGCAAGGCAGAAATAGAAGCCACAAGATAGCAGACCGTGCTTCAACCAGCTCTAGAATGGGAAGACAAGGGCAGACAGGAGAGTTTTTACCCACATAACCTTTGCGATTGCCAAAACCATCTTCTTATTGGCTCGAACCTGGTCACTAGTTGAACGACGGGGCCCCATCATTAACTCTTAGCAACCTGGTTCGCTGGTGGGGGAGATAGCCTGTAAATGAGGGGGGTTTTTTCTTGCGCCGAAAAAGATCTAACTTGGACACAAAAGTAGCTTACCCACCAAAAGTCAATTACGTCATCCAGACGCGGAGAGGGTAAGCATCTGTAATTGTGACCTCAGTCACCTTACGGTAGTTGTACACCATACGAAACCCTCCATCTGCCTAACTCACAAGGATGCCCGGTGAGCCCATGGACTGATGACTCCTCCACCTAAACCATGCTTAACAAAAATTCTACTTCCAGCTGAAGTAGCCTTTTGCTTTTCAGGATTTAGCTCTGTAGGTTGTGAGTTTTAAATTGGTTTAGAGATTTCCCACATCTACATCATGATAACCTAAGGTACATTTTTTCGGCACATTGAAAAAATATTAGGATATGACTGTAGAAGCTCCCTTAAATTTGTTGCTTGCGTTTCAGATAATCCCTCATTAAAGGGTAGGATCCTTGAGGAGGACAGAATATGAAAGTTTAATATTAATTTCTGAGATATGAGTGCAAAGAGTCAGAGTCGTCCTCAGAGGGTAGAGGACAGAGTCATTACTGGGACATTATCTGGTGTATGAAAAGATTTTAATTGATTAATGTGGTAAGTTTCAGTTTTTGAGGTCTTATCAATGGGAGCTACCCATAATTTACATCAGATATCTACTACAATCTGCATAGGTCCGTAAATCTAGCTTTCAAGGTGTGGCCAGGTATAGTTCCTGCCCACCTACACCCTTGTCCCTGGATGGAGGAGCGGAATTTTGCATCTGTCATACCTCTGTTTCATCTTACTTTGAGCTCTCTTTAGGTTGGCCGTGGCTAACTGACGTGCCACCTGCAACTTGAAGTAGGGTTGTAGAGTGTTGAGGCTAACGTCTTCTTCCATCCATCCTTCTTTGAAGCACCCGAAGAGGACCTCGTAACATGTGTGCCCAAAGATCAGCTAAAACGGACTATTACCCTGTAGACTCTTGCACCGTCTCTCGTTATGAGAACCAGCAACAAGGGTAGTGATTCATCAGTCTGTAGGAAAGTGATGCAAAAGTCTCATCATAGTTTGTAACGTCTGATGGATCTTTCCAAGGCGGCCTTGGGATGAGGGATTGATAAGCAGTGGATAAGTTGTGGATTATCCCCTAGCCTAGTAATGCTTACCTACATGCTTTGGCAGTGTCGTTAGGACCTTGATCTTTGATAGTTTTAGGAATGCCAAAACAAGAAATGATTTTGTTTAAAGCTTTGAGAATAGGCTTTTGTAGATAATTACTACGCATGGGAATGCTTCAGGGTATCTGGTTACTTTTTCCATAATCGTAAATAAATATTGATTCCCGATTTGATTATGGTAGTGGACCTACACAATCTAGAATTAATTGCAAAAGGTTCTCCATCAGTAGGTATAGGTTGGAGAGGTGCAGGTTTAATTGGAATGTCCCAAGGTTTCCCGACTTGCTCCATTCTCGGCAACACCTAATATGATTCTTCACTCTTTCTTTAATTTTGGCCAGTAAAATTCTTTTGTTGAATTCTATACAAGGTTTTTGTAATTCCTCAGTGAACCTCCTAAAGACGTTTTAGAGCTATGTGAATATTAGAGGTCTATACTTTGTTGGATCACTAAACCTGATAAAACAATTGTTGGCCCTCTCTATCTCCTTAACAGTCTCAGTTGCAGATCAAATAATGTTTTAACTTAATACTTGACCGATGACCCAAAGCGGAATTTACCCATGGCTGCCTGAAAGCGAATTTTAAGGAAGGGTCCTTTTCGTGGTTCCTCCGGAAGACAGTCCCTCGGCATGGAACACAGACATCTGGCACTCATGCAACCTACTGGGCTTATGTATTCTATACAGGGTGTCAATACTATCCGTTACGGTTTAAAATTAATTATATTATTGACTTGAACGTTTTCTGTTGACGGATTTCCTAGAGAGCCAGATCACAACCGATGGAAGGGTCAGGCCAAAAATGGGTGTGGAAAAAATTTTCTCCAGGAGGGGGGTATCAGCCCCCTTGCAGCCCCTTCAGCCCCTTTCAGCCCCTTTCAGCCTGAAGGGGCCAGCCCTCTCAGACGGGGCAAGCATCTGATTTACTGCTACAGCAAGTAAATTGATCCCAGATGCAGTAACAGTATGCGATGTGGTTCAAGCGACAGAGGCTCCGTGCAAGGGGACTTCAGGTGTTGCAAAGTGGATTTTATAAAAGACAGTCCATCTCTTACCTTGCAGAGACAATAAAGTGAAACTCCTGCCTCCCACTTTATTACATGGTAAAGATAGCGTACATTGTTGCTCTGCTTAAGACAGCAAGATTCAAGCATTCTTATTTACTTCATGGAGGAAGGGCCAGGAAGCAAAAGTACTAGGGTCAGCTTTTCCTTTATGAGCTCGGGGGCAGTGACGTGTAAGAGGCTGTGGTTCTTCAGATTACTTTTGACTCTACTGAGAGTCACACTGACCGCCAGGATAACCAAAAAAGAACACTGATCCGGTGTGTTAGTCGTGAAAAAGTGGTTCATAAAACACAATAAACACTTAGAGACAGTGTGATCAGCTTCTTTTGGATAAGATTGTGGACAATAAAGAACAAATCTCTGTGGAACATAGTGTACCAGTGTGCGTATTCCTAGACTATGGAAGACGTGGACATCCAAGGACACTTCAGCTTCTATCAAGTCACGATACCTTGTCGGATGTGTTGAAGAACACCATTGTTCTCGTCTACAAGAGCAAGGCAGGTTAGAATTTCTTGTAGTAGGGGGACTGCGCAGTTCTTGAGTGTCAAGGAATTTGTAATCAACCATAGTCGGCAGTGAGGTGCGGACTTTGAGTCCACACAAAACAAGTTTGTCCGCAATCCGTGAATGACAATTATGCTTACGTAACCCCCTAGGGGTAATTTATTGTTTACATATATGATCTACTTACAGCCCATTGTGAGTTGATCATGACAACAATTCAAGGACCTCGGCTGCAGGGGCGGGCTGTTGTAGTGATTTGCTGTCTCTTTATCAGCTAAGTATTCCCTATATTTAAACAAATTATAAATTAGCTGGTAACCCATTTCTCCAACAATGGTGTGTGGTTTTGTGTCGTTTAATTTTAGTTTCTTTTGTGGCCTGAACATTGAGAACACACGTGACCTGTTTTATTACAATATATGTATATATTTGTTATCTCGTTCTTCGTTGACCTCGGCGTATTGAGGCTGATTTGTTGCCTTCTGGCCCACTTACTGGACACTTTATAATGTTTCACCTGACACGTTCTGGTTCAGGGACTTAAGGGTCGTCAGTGCACCACACTTTCACAAATCTCGGTTAATTTGCTTGTTCCTCTAGTATTGAGTCTTTCTGTACCTTTAGAGTAAACTAATTACCCGCAGATGGGTATACCGTAGAGCTGTCATGTTGCTTAGCCAACCTGTACAGGACAAACCAGTTTCCAAGGTCATAGTGATCCTTTTCTGGACTTTCATTAAATTTTATAAGCATCGCTGCTAAATTTGAATATTAAGACACAAACTGTTAGGCTTTCATGGCCTCCTGTTTTATTCCTATTGACTCATATTAGGTCAGTTCAATACGTCGTATACGTCTTCTGTGCGATAAATAACTTTCCTTAGACGAGAGTGTGCTTTAGTTCCTTTACTGTAGTTTAAAAGAACAGTCTCTAAGCTATTAGAAGGAAATTTCTTGGTTGCTGTTATGTCCTAATAACTTCTAAGTGATTATTGCCATTCTTATGGGGCATGAAAGTTCCTGTTGCTCAGTCCCAAGTCTTCAAAACAATTATGCTAGTTCTTGAAGTTTGCCCCCTAAAGAGAAAACCTCAGTTGAAGCAGTCATAGCATGCCTATCAGTTAGGATTGCTTTGTTCAATTAATTTATCAGCTAATCTCCAGTACACTTTGCGAGGTTACAAAGTCTCAGGGGTATAATTACAAAAAATTCATTTAGGGCCCGGCCTCCCATTTGGCAAAATTTAAGTTTAGGTTAAAAAACCAGTTTTCTTGATGTAATTATAAGAATAAGCATTTTAAACCTTTATAATTCCACAACAAATTTCATTATTATTTTTTTTATTAACACACTGGTCGATTCCCACAACGGCAGGGTGGCCCGAAAAAGAAAAACTATTCACCATCATTCACTCCATTCCACTGTCTTGCCCCAGAAGGGTGCTTTTACACTACAGTTTTTAAGCTGCAACATTAATACCCCTCCTTCAGAGTGCAGGCACTGTTTCCCATCTCCATGACTCAATCCCGGCCTGCCGGTCTCCCTGACCGAAACCCCTTCATATAATGTTACTTTGCTCACACTCAACAGCTCGTCAAGTATATTAAAAACCATTTGTCTCCATTCACTCCTATGCAAACACGCTCACGCATGCCGCTGGAAGTTCAAGCCCCTCGCACACAAAACCTCCTTTACCCCCTCCTCCAACTTTCTAGGCGACCCCCTACCGCCTTCCTGCCACTACAGACTGATATCACTCTTGAATAGTCATTCTGTTTCGCTCCATTCTCTCTACATGTCCGAACCAAGTCAACAACCCTTCCTCAGCCTCTGGACAACAGTTTTAGGTATCCCGCACCTCCTCCTAAACTTCAAATACGAAATCTCTCATTATATTCCACCACACATTGCACTCAGATATGACATCTCCACTGCCCTCCAGCCTTCTCCTCGCTGCAACATTCGTCAAACCATGCTTCACACCCATACAGGAACGTTGGTTAAACACTATTCTCTCTTACTATTCCCTCTTTGCTTCCAAGGACAAGTTCTTTGTCTACTCAATGAGTCCTTAATGCACCGCTCACCTTTTCCCCTCAATTAATTCTATGTTCACCTCATCTTTCTAGACCAATCGATGACACCGCTCCACTCCCAAATATCTGAATACGTTCACCTCTCCATACTCTCTCCTCCAATCTGATATCCAATCTTTCATCACTAATCTTTTGTTATCCTCATAACCTTACTCTTTCCTGTATTCACTTTCAATCTTTCTTCTTTTACATTACCCTACCAATACATGGCACCAACCCCCAGAGCACAGTGTCATCAGCAAAGAGCAACTGTGACAACTCCCATTTTATGTGTGATTCTTTATCTTTAACTCTACATCTCTTGCCAAACCCTCGCCACTTCTTCTCTTACAACCCCATCTATAAATTATTGAACAACCACCGGTGTCATCACTCATTCGTGTCTAAGGCTACTTTTACTGGGAATAAATTCCCTCCTTTTCTACACACCACACTTGAGCTCATTATCCTCGTGAAAAAAACTCTTCACTGCTTTCAGTAACCTACTCCTACACCATACATCTGCAAATCTGCCACATTGCCCCCTATCCACCCTGACATACGCCTTTTCCAAATCCATAAATGCCACAAAAACCTCTTTAGCCTTATCTAATTACCTGTTTCACTTATGATGTTTCACTGTAAACACCTGGTCCACACCCCCCTACCTTTCCTAAAGCTCCTTGTTCATCTGTTCATCTGTTCATCCTTGTTCATCACCAGGTATACGCAACAGATTACTCCCCCTATAATTTTTGGCACTCTCTTTTGTCCCCTTTGCCTTATACAAAGGAAAACTATGCATGCTCTCTGCCAATTCCCCTGGTACCTTACCTTCTTCCATACCATTTTTAAATAATAGCACCAACCACTCCAGAACTTATCCCACCTTCTGTTAACATTTCTATCTTTAATCCATCAATCCAGCTGCCTTACCCCCTTTCATTCTACCTACTGCCTCACGAACTTCCCCTCACTCCAACTGGCTCTTCCTCACTTCTACAAGTGTTATTTCCTTGCCCTATACACGAAATCACAGCTTCCTATCTTCATCAATTCAACAATTCCTCAAATATTCCTTATCTTCCCATACCTTTTACTCTCCCATTTAAATAAACTCTCCTCTCTTATTTTTAACTGACAAATTCATTTGTTCTCTAGGCTTCCTTAACTGCTTATCTCACTCCAAACTTTTTTATTTCAACAAAATTTGTTGAAACAATTCTCACCCACTCTCTCATTTGCTCTCTTTTACATTGCTTCACCACTCTCTTAAGCCTCTCTCTTTCTCATATTACTCTTCCCTCCTTGTATCACTCTACTTGTATAAACTTCTCATATGCTAAGTTTTTTTCCCTTACTATCTCTTTACCATCATCCATTCACCCAGCGCTCCTATTCCCTCACACCACTTCCTGTACCACAAAACTTCTGATGAAACACTCTAACACTACATTTTTAAAACCTACCCCATACTCTTCGCACCCCCTTGCCTATACTCTCATTCGCCCATCTATCCTCAATAGATGTTTATATCTTTATCCTAATGCCTTAAGAAGAAACAAGAGCATTTAGAAAACAAGGTGAAAAAACCTAGATTGTATGTCTATATATTGCATGTGTTGTCTGTGAAGTGTGACCAAAACTGTAAGTGGAGTACGAAGATATCCTGTTATTCTAGCGTGTTTGTGAGACAGAACAAAGACACCAGCAAATCCTACCAATCACGTAAACAGTTACAGGTTTCTGGTTTCACAGTCATCTGGCCAGGACGGTAGTACTTCCCTGGGTGGTTCTGCTTGTTCTACAAAACCTACTACCTATTCCAAACAAATTAAACCACTATTATATTTAATTACTTAAACTGTTTGTATACAATGAAACTGGGTTTAATTAGTTTACTGTAACTGATCAGGTATCTCAGTCACATCGTTGTGGCAAATACCCGGTATTTCTGTACTTGAGTCACTTAGGTGTACAGTTAGATGTGTTTACCTTCGCTTAATGATCACAATGACGTTTATCAGCACGAGAGAGTCCTGTGCATTTCAAAGGATTGTTAGGAGGATATAAATTGTTTACGTATTGTTAAAGGAATTATTAGTTCCTTTTACACGATACATATGGAAAGAGGCAACGAGTGTTAACAGAACATAAACACCTCACCGTCAAACCTCACACATCTAAAACAAGACTTCCTTATTAAAATATGAAAGTAGAAAATGCAAGACATATTTTACATTATTAAAAATATGATGGAAATATTACAGTACCGTGTCTGGAACAATATACTAGTGAGTCAGACTTTGGAGAGGAACTTGAGACAGCCTTTCAGTCCGTCTAGAACATTATCATATCTCAACTAATTTTCAGTACTCGGTCCAGGATAACTTAAAACATTAAAGTTTTTCCTCCCTGAAGTGTGGATTATTGGTGAAAGGTTAGATATGTAGTAGTGTCTGTGGCCACATTCTAAACTTTGGAGTGAAAGTATTTTTTCTATACAAAAAAAGGCAGTCTAAGGAGTTTTAACAAGTTCAGATGTGTACATAAAATCTGTTGTAGTAGCTATGAATATCTGGATTTTCTGGAGCTGATGTGAAAATCACATTTCGTATATGGGTAGTTTATATGCATTTTATATAAAGCAATCCCATGATAAGTCGTTCGATATATGATTATATTTTATTCATTGACCGAAGTACTTGACTCTTATGGGTATCTTATAACAATGGCAACTGGGAAATTAATTACAAGGAAAGGATGCAAGCTGCAGCTCCTGGGATCTAAAGCACATCACCAACGTCTCAAAGCCTTTCCATAGGATTATGTAAATATGTTCAGTTAGTACCAAAACTAATGTAAAGAATAGAAGCGCAGCTTTGGCGCACAGAGTGGCTTTGTATTAATCCAGAACTTTTTCATTTATTTATTATCACACTGGCCGATTCCCACCAAGGCAGGGTGGCCCGAAAAGAAGAAAAACTTTCACCATCATTCACTCATCACTGGTCTTGCCAGATGGGTTGTGCCTTTCCACTACCAGTTTTTAAACTGCAACATTACACCCCTCCTTTCAGAGATGCAGGACTGTACTTCCCATCTCCAGGACTCAAGTCCGGCCTGCGGTTTCCCTGAACCCCTCATAAATGTTACTTTGCCACACTCCAACAGCACGTCAAGTATTAAAAAACCATTTGTCTCCATTCATCCTATCAAACACGCTCATGCATGCCTGCTGGTAAGTCCAAAGCCCCTCGCACCGCAAAAACTCCTTTACCCCCTCCCTCCAAACCTTTCCTAGGCCGACCCCCTACCCCGCCTCCTTCCACTACAGATGATACACTCTTGAAGTATACTGTTTCGCTCCTTCTCTCTACATGTCGAACCACCTCAACAACCTTCTCGGCCTCTGGAACAACATGGTTTTGGTAATTCCCGCACCTCCTCCTAACTTCCAAACTACGAACTCTCTGCATTATATTCACCATACATTGCCCTCAGACCATGACATATGCACGCTCAGCTTCTCCTCGCTGCAAGCATTCGTCACCCACGCTTCACACCCATATAAGAGCGTTGGTAAAACATATACTCTCATACATTCCCCTCTTGCCTCCAAGGACAAAGTTCTTTGTCTCCACGACTCCTAAGTGCACCAACTCACTCTTTTCCATCTTCAATTCTATGATTCACTCATCTTTCATAGACCATCCGCTGACCACGTTCCACTCCCAAATATCTGAATACATTCACCTCCTCAATACTCTCTCCCTCCATCTGATATTCAATCTTCATACTTATCTTTTTGTTATCCTCATAACCTTACTCTTTCCTGTATTCACCTTTAATTGTCTTCTTTGCCACACCCTATCAAATTCACTCACAATCTCTGCAACTCTCTTTCAGAATCTCCAAGAGCCAGTGTCATCAGCCAAAGTGCAGCTGTGACAACTCCCACTTTGTGTGTGATTCTTTATCTTTTTAACTCACGCCTCTTGCCAAGGCCCCTCGCATTTAATTTATCTTACAACCCATCATAAATATATTAACCAACCTCGGTGACATCAACTCATCCTTGTCTAATGGCCTACTTTTACTGGAAAAAAATTCCCTCTTTCCTACTTACTCTAACTTGAGCCTCACTATACTCGTAAAAACTCTTCACTGCTTTCAGTAAACCTACTCTACACCATACATTGAACATTGCCACATTGCCCCCTATCCACCCTGTCATACGCCCTTTTCCAAATACATAATGCCACAAAACCTCTTTAGCCTTATCTAAATACTGTTCATTATATGTGTCACTGTAAACACCTGGTCCACACTCCCCCTACCTTTCCTTAGCCTCCTTGTTCATTCTGCTTTCCTATTCTCCGTCTTACTCTTAATTCTTTCAATTATAACTTACCATACACTTTACCAGGTTATACTCAAACAAGACTTTCCCCCTATTAATTTTTGACTCTCTTTTTCCTTTGCCTTTATACAAAGGAACTATGCATGCTCTCTGCCAATCCCTAGGTTACCTTACCCTCTTCCTACAGTTATTAAATAAAACTGCACACCACTCCAAAATATATCCCCACTGCCTTTTAACATTACTATCTTATCCCTCAATCCCGCTGCCTTACCCCCTTTCATTTTACCTCTGCCTCACGAACTTCCCCCACACTCACAACTGGCTCTTCTCACTCCTACAGATGTTATTCCTCCTTGCCCTATACAGAAATCACAGCTTCTCTATCTTCATCAAACATACATTAACAATCCTCAAAA
Source organism: Cherax quadricarinatus (assembly GCF_026875155.1). Taxonomy (NCBI): domain Eukaryota; kingdom Metazoa; phylum Arthropoda; class Malacostraca; order Decapoda; family Parastacidae; genus Cherax; species Cherax quadricarinatus. The sequence continues at coordinate 53,996,569 of NC_069415.1, forward strand.
TATTCCCTCCCATTTCCCAATACCTCTAACTCTCCATTTAATAATCTCCTCTCCTATTTTTAACAGACCAATCCATTTGTTCTCTAGGACCTTTCTTAACTTGTTAATCTTCACTCCAAAACTTTTTCTTATTTTCAACAAATTTGTTGACTAACATCTCACCCACTCTCTCATTAGCTCTCTTTTTACATGGCTCACCACTTCTTAACCTCTCTCTTTTTCTCCATATATCTTCCCTCTTTGCGAACTTCTACTTTGTACAAAACTTCTCTTATGCTAACTTTTTCTCCCTTACTACTTCTTTACATCATCATTCCACAATCGCTCCTCTGCCCTTCCTGCACCCACTTTCACTGTAACCATAAAACTTCTGCTGAAACACTCCTAACACTACATTTTTAATCCTACCCATACCTCTTCGGACCCCTATGCTATGTCTCTCATTAGCCCATCTATGACCTCCAATAGCCTGTTTACATCTTACCTAACTGCCTCCTCTTTTAGTTTACTAAACTTCACCGCTCTCTTCCCTGATGCTGTATTCTCCTGTTATCCCATCGACCTTTTACTCTCAGTGTAGCTACACTAGAAAGGATCTGATATATTGTGGCCCCTCTATAAAAAATGTACAATCCTGACAGTCTACTAAACAGTCTTTTATCTACCAATACATTTATCCAACAAACTACTAGTCATTCGCCCTACATCAAATCTTGTATACTGATTTATCCTCTTGTTCTTAAAAATATGTATTACTTTAACTCAAACCCCCTTTTCTATACAAAGTTCAATCAAAGGGCTCCCATGATCATTACACCTGGCACCCCAAAACTTACCTCCCACACCCTCTCTAAAAGTTTCTCCTACTTTACCATTCAGGTTCCCTACCACAATTACTCTCTCACTTGGTCAAGGCTCCTATACATTCACTTAACATCTCCCCAAAATCTCTCTCTCTCCTCTGCATACCTCTCTTCTTCAGGCTTGCTTACTGCGCTTATTTGACCCACTTATCGCATCCAACCTTTTACTTTAATCCACATAATTCCTTGAAATTTACGCATTTATTCTCTTTTCTCCCTTCCATAACTGATCATTTAACATTACTGCTACCCTTCTTTGCTCTAAACTCTCTCAGATACTCCGATTTAATTCCCATTTATTTTCCCCCCACTGAAAACTCTCTACCCCTTCAGCATTGTTTCGCTTCAGAAGCCAGGAATCCAACTTCTTTTCCTTCTAACATCAGCAATCATCTGTTTTGTCATCCGGCACTACATCCCACGCACATTTAAGCACCCAGTTTTATAAAGTTTTTTTCTTCTCTTTTTTAGTAACATGTTATACAGGGAGAAGGGCGTTACTAGCCATTGCTCCCGGCATTTTAGTCGCCTTATACGAACACGCATGGCTTACGGATGGAAGAAAAGATTCTTTTCCACTCCATGGACTGATGAAATAAAAAAGAACAAGAGCTATTTAGGAAAATAGGAAGAAAAACCTAGCGTATGTATTATATATATGCATGTGCGTGTCTGTGAATAGGTGTGACAAAGTGTAAGTAGGAGTAGCAAGATTATCCCTGTTAATCTAGCGTGTTTATGAGACAGAAAAGAAACAGCAATCCTACCATCATGCAAAACAGTTACGGTTTTGTTTCACAGTCATCTGGCAGGACGGTAGTACTTCCCTGGGTGGTTGCTGTTACCAACCTACTACCTACACCAACTACTACTACAGACTTTTTTACAGGAATAAGTTGTGTTGGTTATAATTTGACCTTTTAGTCGTTCTCATTGGGGTCATTGTGACTCGGACCAGTAGTCTGTGGCAGTACTATAGCTCTTAGTCAAAATAAGCACAAACTCAGTGCTCAGTGGTCGGGGTTGGAACACATGGTCTGGTGAGCCTTGAATTTACCTGCCCTTGTTGCACCTACTTAGTGATTTACCAGGAGAGACTTAAGGAATTCTCCAGCTCGATTTATGGGTAGGTTAATGATAGCTACAACTGAGACCTTATCACGACAAGTTGCCACTTAAGACAGCCTCACAAGTTGTACAAGAATTGTATGCCAAGACCCACAAGATGATTTTTTAGACACATGGGCAAACTTCTGGTTATTTTAATGTAGACGTTTCCGCAATTCAGTGGCAAAGCGTCTACAATAAAGATACCCAGATGTGTTGCAAGTTGTCAAATATCAGCCTGACAAGTTGCCCTTAAAAGCTCCGACTTGTTGTACTTGTCAACGTTCTGATAATTTAAAAAAAAATAAAAAAAAAAATAAAACGAGCATGCCTATTCATTGTGTAAGTTAGAATCGAACCTGTAGCTTGGAGTAATAGATATCAGAACATTACCTTAGCCACTGAAAGTCATAGAATTCTCCAACCAGATTTATTGCTGGGAAAGTTTGTGTTTCCTGCAACTGTCTACCACCTGAAACAGGAGGAATATCCTACTTGATCTATAACAAATTTCTCTTATTGGTATATACAACACAGACCATGACGTCCAGCATCTGGAGGGTTAAATCCATCGATAAATAAACTTTCGGTACATTAGATAGCGGCCCGCAGACACCCGGAGACTGGGGAGTACAATGAAGGGCTGTTGGCATAACTAGGTCAACGATAAGTCCATACGTGTCCACGAGGTGGAAGTTTCCGGTCTGTGAGGTTTTGTAGGACCACACGTTACCTGTGGAAGCAGCACAATGTAATGTAACGCAAGCAAAGTTATACACGAAATAGTTAGAGTGTATGGCGTAGTGAATTACAGCACATTTTATTAAAACAAACTGGAATTGTCCCTAACTGTAACAAAGGGACGAGTTACTTTTACATTATTTACGTATATTTTACACTGCTTTTGTTTCTTTCTTCTGAAATGAGAGAGATTTTGTTTTTTAAATTGTTTCATTATTTAGCTTAATGACGAATCCGCCGTCCGCCAGTGCTTCCCGCTGACTGGTCCTGGACCACTTCGGCTCCAGAGTGTAGTTATGGTGTGTAGATGTTAAAAACCTTTCTAAAAATTAATATTGGTGGTACTGTAAATAGAAAAAAATATTGATCTACAAAGCTGCTAAAACTTACAGTTACTGACAAGGAAAATACAACAAATTGGAGCTGGTATGAATTTGGCAACTGATACTGCCAAGTGGGTTATAAACCGAAGCAGACTCTAAGACGTTATTATTTATAAAACATGTTTGGCTGGGCCCTTAATTTATTCTAAACATCACAAAGGCGTTACAGATTAATAGTGCAATATCAAAGCGTGAAGTGTAAGAGTCAGGTAATGATCCCGAAGAAAATTATATAGGTGAATAGGTTTTAGATGCTTCGTGATGAATAAATGAGTGGAGCATAGCTTGGGTGAGAGGTGTGTCAATGTTTTATTATTTGATGTAAATTCCAACATTTTTGAGTTAAACATTTGCTGGTGCTGCCAGTCAACGATGCTTCCAGTCATTGTCGACTTGTAAGGTCCTCTTCAGTTTGTCTTGTTTAGAGATTACTTCAGTTTGTCTTTACTGAGGGCGATTTATGGTAACTACTCCGTCTATTCCGTCTTCTGTGTCCTTTATTATAGATTGTGAACAACAAGGGGCCATCACTGGACCCCTGTGGAGCACCGCTTGTGGACGTTCCCCACTTATACAACTCTCTGCCTGCCTATTTGTCAACATGCCTCTTCAGGAAAATTTTTTCTCCTTTTCTGTTTGATTAATTTTCCTTCAGTAGTCTCTGATTGTGGGACTCTATTAAAAGCCCTTCTGAAGTCCATACACACGATATCAAATTCATTCCATGATCTACCTCCTCAAACACCTTAATGAAAAAGTAATAAATCATAAGGCACGTGAACGCCTTTTGTAAACCGTGCAAAGATTCATTGATCTGATCAGTTTATGCTTTTCAAGATGGCTGGAAATGCTCGGCCATTATTGATTCCATTAAATTTTCCCACTAATGGAGGTTAGGCTGTTTGGTCTATAGTTCGAAGCTAAGGACGGGTCGTTTGCTTCGAAAAATAGGTATCAACTTTGTCATTTTTTTTCACTTAATCTGGCACTTGCAGTCTGTAGTAAATGGAGAAAAGATTAACCAAACGGTTGCCTAAACTCCTCCTTACATTACATTATATTTCATTTACATTTACAGTTCATCAGGGCCTAGGGATTTGTTTGGTTTTAATTTATCTTTTGGTCTATGGACCTTGTCACTCGTAACCATGGTTTATTATCACTGTCCGTAAGTTACCCCAAGTAACTTTTAAGTGGGCCTTATCTGGTCCCTAATTCTTACTTCAGTATGCCTAAAAGAATCTTTTGGTGTTAGTCTTGATTCTCTTGCAACTTTAACCTCTTTTTGACTTTTCTTATTCCCTTTTATTTCTTCTCTTGAACGGAATATATTGATTTCTTAACTGCCTCTCCTCTTTTGATTCGTTTCATATATGCCTCTCTTTTGATCCAATGAGATGTTTTCTAATCTATTGTTCATCCATTTAGGATAATTTTTCTTTGGTCTGACTTCACTATTGAAACACAAGTTGCCTGAGCAGCTAGGAACTATGCTTGGAAAACGTCATTATCGACTACATCACCACCTTACCTGACCCATGGTCAGGTCATTCAGTTCAGCCCACCCAGGTAAGTTCTCAGTCTTATGAAATCAGGCAGGCAGAAAGTCAGGGACAGAGGCTTGTTGCCATATACAGGGAAACTCCTGATATATTAAAAAACTGAGTGATCTGTGATCATTTTCACAAGCTCATCTTAACCTCAAGATATTAATTTGAGATTCCCTACTGGCAAGAACAAGTCAAGCAGGTTATTTCCTCTAGTGGGTTCTGTCACAAACTCTTTTAAAAAACAATCCTGAATGTATCAAGAAAGTCACTTGACTCCAAATTTCCTGTCAAATTACTCCAGTCAATTTGGTCTAGTTAAAAATCTCCCGCTAGTACAACATTTTCGTATGTAGTTCCTTACGAATTTCGCCCATAGAAGTTTTAAAATTTTACCACACTCCTCGCAAGGTTTGGAGGTCTTACAACCCAGGATTCCAAATGGCCTGTTATCCGGGTGTAATGGGAAGAAAAATAAACAAGCAGAAAAGTTTAGGACATATTATCCTTCACCAATTTAGAACAGAGCAATATGTACACTACGTACAGTGCATTAAGTATAGTGCACTCCCGGTAAAAGCAGCAGGAGATAGAAGCCACAGATAGCAGAATAACCCCCCCGTGCTTCAACAGCTCTAGAATGGGGAATGACAAGGGCAGACAGGAGAGTTGTACCCAGTCATAACATTTGCGATTGCCAAAACCCATCTCTTATTGGCTCGAACCTGGTCACTAGTTGATAAAAACGACGGGGCCCATCATTAACTCTTAGCAACCTGGTTCGCTGGTTGGGGGAGATAGGCCTGTAAATGAGGCGTTGTGTACTTGCGCGGAATTACGGTTATGTACTCTTTGCATGCCCACACCCCCCACCCAAGAAGGGCTCAGGATTAGGCTGCCACCCTCCCAGTGGTAACCGTCCGCCATGGCACAAAATAAGGGGACCGCCTGTCCTCTCCACATCCAACTCTTAGATAGAGTCTCAGCTTTTTCTCGTGACAAAAAGCAAACCCTAAACTTCAGAGTGGGAGACAGCAGTCAATCAGGCTAGGCATAGGCTCCAAAATTACAGGTGGGACGGTAGCCGCATCCCCTCACTAAAAAAGAAAAACCCCACAACCGGGGATAAAAAAATGCGCGTGAAAGGGGCTTCCACAAATAAGATAACATCCTACCTAAATAAATAAAAATATTAGGACTTCAGATAAAGAGTCTGCCAACATATTTTCTTTGCCGGAAATATATTTAATGGAATGGAAATATTATAGGGGTGCAGCCTTAGGCGACCAGCGCATAAGCCTTGTGTTGTGGTTCTGATGGCTTGGAGACTATACTAAAGGATTGTGATCACCGTTATAGGACTGTGACCACCTGCGATGTCTGGCCCACATAAACATCGAAATGCTCCAAAAGCCAGTACCAGCGCGAGGGGCTTCTTTCTCAATGGCACGAGGGTAAGCCCTCTGATGTGGCTGGAACTTGGCTGAAAGTATGCTACAGCAGCAATCCTTGTTCCCGATTTGTAATAGTACTGCCCCAACCCCAGACTCACAAGCATCAACCTGTAATGAAATGGTTTGGAGAAGTCTGGAGACAAGAGAATGGTGCAGTACACAATATCTTTTGCTTTATTAAATGCCAGTGTTTACAGCTGAGGTCCAATTAAATGAACTTTGTGACTGGTAAGAGTAGGTAAGGAGGGCTTACAATAGCTGAGAATTCTTACAGAATCTTCTGTAAAATCCTTTAATGCTAGGAAACGTTGAAAGAGATTTCCTATATGAGGGAAACTGGATAAATCTTTAATAGCCAGAACTTTGCAAGTTTGGTGCACTTTACCAACTGGACTACTTCATGGCTTAGAAAAAGTGACAGTGGCCTGGCCTAAGGATGAGTGTTAGTATAATTATGTTAAATGGGAACTCTTAAATGTTCAAACCGAGCCTTCATAAGTTAGTAGGTGTTGATCCCCAAGTAATCAGACCACCACCAACATATCATCTGGGTATGCTGCCGTGCCTTCAAGTCCGTTAATAGCGCTGGCTGGATAGTTTCTGGGAATGAAGAGGGGGAATTTTTATCCGAAGGGGTTAACTGTGGTATTGTATGACCTCCTGGAATTACGAAGGGCAGAGATTTCCTTCGCCTTATCGTCAAAAGGTACCTGTTAGTAGCCTTTAAGGAGATCTAACTTGGACACAAAAGTAGCTTACCCACCAAAAGTCAATTACGTCATCCAGACGCGGAGAGGGTAAGCATCTGTAATTGTGACCTCAGTCACCTTACGGTAGTTGTACACCATACGAAACCCTCCATCTGCCTAACTCACAAGGATGCCCGGTGAGCCCATGGACTGATGACTCCTCCACCTAAACCATGCTTAACAAAAATTCTACTTCCAGCTGAAGTAGCCTTTTGCTTTTCAGGATTTAGCTCTGTAGGTTGTGAGTTTTAAATTGGTTTAGAGATTTCCCACATCTACATCATGATAACCTAAGGTACATTTTTTCGGCACATTGAAAAAATATTAGGATATGACTGTAGAAGCTCCCTTAAATTTGTTGCTTGCGTTTCAGATAATCCCTCATTAAAGGGTAGGATCCTTGAGGAGGACAGAATATGAAAGTTTAATATTAATTTCTGAGATATGAGTGCAAAGAGTCAGAGTCGTCCTCAGAGGGTAGAGGACAGAGTCATTACTGGGACATTATCTGGTGTATGAAAAGATTTTAATTGATTAATGTGGTAAGTTTCAGTTTTTGAGGTCTTATCAATGGGAGCTACCCATAATTTACATCAGATATCTACTACAATCTGCATAGGTCCGTAAATCTAGCTTTCAAGGTGTGGCCAGGTATAGTTCCTGCCCACCTACACCCTTGTCCCTGGATGGAGGAGCGGAATTTTGCATCTGTCATACCTCTGTTTCATCTTACTTTGAGCTCTCTTTAGGTTGGCCGTGGCTAACTGACGTGCCACCTGCAACTTGAAGTAGGGTTGTAGAGTGTTGAGGCTAACGTCTTCTTCCATCCATCCTTCTTTGAAGCACCCGAAGAGGACCTCGTAACATGTGTGCCCAAAGATCAGCTAAAACGGACTATTACCCTGTAGACTCTTGCACCGTCTCTCGTTATGAGAACCAGCAACAAGGGTAGTGATTCATCAGTCTGTAGGAAAGTGATGCAAAAGTCTCATCATAGTTTGTAACGTCTGATGGATCTTTCCAAGGCGGCCTTGGGATGAGGGATTGATAAGCAGTGGATAAGTTGTGGATTATCCCCTAGCCTAGTAATGCTTACCTACATGCTTTGGCAGTGTCGTTAGGACCTTGATCTTTGATAGTTTTAGGAATGCCAAAACAAGAAATGATTTTGTTTAAAGCTTTGAGAATAGGCTTTTGTAGATAATTACTACGCATGGGAATGCTTCAGGGTATCTGGTTACTTTATCCATAATCGTAAATAAATATTGATTCCCGACTTTGATCTAGGTAGTGGACCTACACAATCTATAATTAAATCTGCAAAGGTTCTCCATCAGTAGTAAGGTTGGAGAGGTGCAGGTTTAATGGAATGTCCAGGTTTCCCTACTTGCTGACATTCTCGGCAACACCTAATATGATTCTTCACATCTTTCTTTAATTTTGGCCAGTAAAATTCTTTTGTAAATTCTATACAAGGTTTTTGTAATTCCTAAGTGACCTCCTAATGACGTATTATGAGCTATGTTTAATATTTGAGGTCTATACTTTTTTGGGAAATCACTAACCTGTTAAAAATTGTTGGCCCCTTATCTCCTTACCAGTCTCAGTGCAGATCAAATAATTGTTTTTAACTCATACTTGACCGGATGACCCAAAGGGATTTACCCTGGCTGCCTGAAAGCGAATTTTAAAGAAGGGTCCTTTCGTTGTTCCTCCCGGAAAGGGACAGCCCCCTCGGCATGGAAACAAGACATCTGGCACTCCTGCAACCTGGGAATAGGAAAGCTTGATCGGGGTCTGTTCACTTGATTTACGAGCTCCGGCCGGTGGCCTCATAAAACAACATGGCTATTCCGAGATCGGAGTCGTCCAAGGATAGGTCACCATACTCTCCAGACAACCCTTGGGATGTTGCCCGATTTGGCCAACACCGGAGAAGAATTACTCATTATAGGTTCAGGACATGCACTAAGAGTAGTAATGTTATTACCCAGTAATAACATGGCATCTTTCATGGGAACCCTTTTTGGACACCTACAGCAAGTACCCAGTGTAATATTTGCACTGTACTTTAAATTTATGAAAAGGGAAGAATATATAGCTCCTCCAAATGCTTCCAATAAAACAGATGAATTAAAGGGAAGTGTTCTCTGAAAGGGGTAATATTCCTTCCCCTTATAAGGGGAGCAATATGCTCCAGTGTCTCTAAAGGTTTTTCCCTCAGTTGTTTCTGAGTTTTCCTAAAGGGGAAATAAACCCCTTGCAATAATAAGGGGCCATACCTTTTTCTACTTCTCTAGGGGACATGTTACTAGGGATATTAAAAGATTTTCCCAATGGGGTTTGGGGTTTGTGGGGGCAGTTGGGGATATGACCTACTTTGTTACAAAGGAAGCAGACGTCAGGGTTGCCCTTTACTCCCTACTGACGTTGCAAATGGTGTCGTTCTGGCTTGGTGTCTCTCTGGATACTGTTGTCGTATGCACCATGAGTAGTTTGCCACTCTGCAGGTGGACCATAAGTTGAGAAGCGTTTGGGTCACCAGGTGACTTAGTTGGGGTGCTAGACGTTCTCCCTCCGGCTGGCACTTCATTCTCCAAGGTTGACGATCTCTGCTCATGCCAGGCTGTTGAAAAGAGAGACGGGACCGCTCGGACAAGGAGCGGTTAGTTTCGAAGGTATCAGCCAACCCGGCTGCCTCCAATCAGTGGGTTAAGTCCCCGATCCTGCAGAAAGACTCGAACCTCTGTCCCACGACTCCAGCAGGTTATCAATCAGAATAAGCTTACCAGCTCCTCAAAGGTAGAGACACCACTTGCTTTATACCAGCTGGTAAAAGCTTTGGTTTGCTGTCTCACAAAGTCCACTAGGGATTGACCAAGCTGCCGCCTGCTTAATTTAAAAACTTTCTATATTTGGCTGGGATACATGATATGCTCCAACGCTGTGGTCTTCACTACTTGTAATCAGAAAATTCCCGCGTCATTTAATAAATGACGTAAATTCCTGTGCCTTACCCAATAATGCTGTATGAACCAACGATGCCCAATGCTGTTCCGGCCACGTCAAGGCTCGAGCCTGATTTTCGAAGCTTTCGAAAAATTGCTCTGGTTCGGCCTCATTGAAGCGGGGAACAAGCTGTACTGCTTTTTGTAAACTAAAATCATTTACAGAATGCGAAAACTGCCTCCTTTTTCTTTCCCTATCAAATTCTTCCCTTGCGAGTGCTCTCTGTTCCCTAGTTTGCTCAAGATTGATTTTGCCAGCTCAATCCCAACGACGCTGATTCACCTTGAGACAACCCAGCTGCACTTTTACGGGACCATTTTGCTCCGTAGGTGTATCATCTTCCTCCTGCGAGAACATAGTAGTTTTTGCCCTAGGTCCCGTAGAGGGAGGAGTCTGATGTGCCATCTCTTCTTCTATAAGTTTGTCAGCAATCAGTGAACGCAGTTGCCAGCTGTGAGAGTGCGTTTGTTTTTTAATGCCAATGGAACGAGCAATTTGCAACAACGCTGTAGGACAATTTGGGTAGGTTATGCAAAGTATATGCCGACACCAGACGTCTGACCGTCTAGGTGGATAAGTTATTCGCTATCCCACAGTACGATTGCAGAGTACCCCAACGTAACACGTTAATTTGCAGAACACGCTTAGCTATGCAAAAGTACGATTGCGAATACGCATACAACAAAGCTGACTGCAAAATTCTCCAAAACCGAACAGGCTAGTAACAACTGACACGCAAATTGTAAAGCATGCCAGACAGCTACACTGTTCTAGAAGATTGACCGTAGCAAAGCGAGCACACCGAACAAGCTGTAGCGAGCTTTTGAACGACACCAATAGCAAGGCTGACCATAACAGTAACTGACACGCAAAATTTGTAAAGCGTAGGCTAAGCTAATGCAATGCCAGACAGCAAGCTACAGAATGTTCCTGCTACGAGCTTCACCCTAAGCTCAACCGTTTCTCTAAGTCCGGTTCCAGCTCTCGGACAGGCTACCCATATTACAACCCAGGATTCCAAATGGCCTGTTATCCCGGATGTAATGGGAGCAAAATAAACACAGCAGAAAAAGTTTAGACTTATATTATCCTTCGCCAATTTAGAACAGCAATATGTACACTATGTACAGTGATAAGTATAGTGCACTCCACGGTAAGCAAGGCAGAAATAGAAGCCACAAGATAGCAGACCGTGCTTCAACCAGCTCTAGAATGGGAATGACAAGGGCAGACAGGAGAGTGGTACCCACATAACCTCTGCGATTGCCAAAACCATCTTCTTATTGGCTAGAACCTGGTCACTAGTTGAACAACGGGGCCCCATCATCAACTCTTAGCAACCTGGTTCTCTGGTTGGGGGAGATAGCCTGTAAATGAGGGTGTGTACATGCGCCGAATAAAGGTTACGTACTCTTTGCATGCCACAGGAGGCCTGTAAATCACACCCAAGATTAGTTTTTCATGGACCTCGAGAAGCTGTAACCAAACAGATTCAGTGGCTGACGTTCTAATTTAATATCTTGTCTAACACAACAATTTAAATTGTCTCTGATATACATCGCTACTTCACCACCATTCCTGTTCCCCTTTTAGTGTGGAATAATTTAAGTCCTTGTATGTGACATTCAGAAGGCATTTCTCTTGCTTTTGATTGACCTCATCGCTCTAGGGCCGTGAGGTTGTGCTGCGCCTTGCTCCTGCATTCGTCACTCAGCCTTGGTGGAGGACGGACGTTGGCGGTTGAGCTAGCACCTGTTGGTAGCACTGAGTGATTTTAAACAAAAGGCACAGGCTACAGGGGGAGAATCAACACTGTGTGTATTGAGGTGTTGAAAGGAGGGTTTCAAACCAATGCTTCTTTTATGCTGCCTGCTATACTACGGGATACCTACTGCATCAACAAAGACGATCTGTATGGTATTGCCTTAAATGGAGCAACAAGGATCTTTGTGAAATTTTTTGACGCTGCGACATATGACAAGATGGGGGAAAAATACCAAACGGTGTATGAAGGTTAATTCTGGTTTGGAAGTAAGAATGAGGGGCGTATCCAAGTATTATACTTGGGTAAAGTTACGGAAATTTTCCCATTTGAAGCGGATGAAGAAGATATAAAAGCAACATTTAAAAGAGTATGGTGTTATACATTTAGGCATCAGTTGGAAGGTGGTGTGATGATATGTATGCTGGACTGCGTGAGGGCTCCTTTACCCTCAAAATGTCTTTGCGCAAATCTATACCATCATATGTGACTCTGAGTGACTTTAGAATACAGGTATATGTAACATATGCGGGCAAAGACGAACCTGTAGGACTATGTGGAGCCTTTGATCATAGGCAGCAATGTGTCCTCGTCGATCGACACCTGAGAAATATGGAGAGGGAAAAGGTGTGTGGAAGGAGAGAGAGGTGACGACCCAGTCTACAGGGGAGCATCTTCAAGATCATAGACCATGGAGTAAAATCGTGGAGGACAATCCGAAGAATGTGTAACATTTACCGGAGGTCTCTCAGGTTATTGAGAATATGCGTATGGAGGATGAGGTGAGACGAGTGGAATTGGGTAGTCAGGTTACGGCTACAATAGATACTGTTAATCAAGAATTCTTAGGTAATCAGAATGAGGACGAGACACTAAGCATGGTGTCAGATGGGAAACTTATAGGTGAGGAAGGAATTCAAGAGGTGAGTAATGGGTGATGGGGATAGGCAATCAAACAGGATTAGTGAGGTTGTGGTTGAAGTACACAACGTAGAATGTGGAGATGAGGGAATGCACATAGTAGAGGCATCACGTAAGAGAGAGGCAGGGGCTTCTGATAGTGATGATGTCCTCACACCAGCGCAACGAACTGGTAAGAAACTATCAGTGGATGTGCAAAAAAACGTAACAGGGGGGGAGGAAGGGGCAGAGGAAAGGTGAGGCAAAGAAAGGACAATGTGAAAAAAATGTTCAGCAAAAACGTAAGGAAACGCAAGGAATCGGTCGATTGGAAAGCCCCCGATAGCATTTTTAAGTGTCTAACCTTAAATGTTAACGGCCTAAGGCTGATGTAAAGCGTAGATATTTAGTGATTTTTTAAAGAGACTTGGCATACAATAGTATTTTTACAAGAGCATAATTTTAGGTATGAAGGGATTTTTTGGTAGACGGATAAAAAGGGTTTATGCTGGGTATACTGGGAAGCTTAAGGGAGGGGGCTGCTGTTTTAATAGCTGAGACCAGTCCTTTCCAATTGTTACATTGGGAAGAAGGGGGAGATGGGAGATTTAGCGAGGTGGATGGGACATGGGTGGGGTACGTGTGTGTTTGTGAGTGTATACATGCGGCGGACAGTAATAGACGTGTTAAAGAGGATTTTGTAAGGGACACACTAATTTATCATATGCGGGGTTTACCTCTTTATTCATTTTTTGGGAGGGGATTGGAATAGTGTGATACGTAGAAAAGATGTGGAGCCAGGGATGGGGGTGTGTTTTGGGGGTCCTACGGATGTTTTAGGGGGAGCTGGCTTCGCGGAAATGTAGTGAGGGGGAGGGGTGGAACGTGGAGCATACTTATGTGAGGAGAGGATATGCGGCACGACTAGATCGTATTTATGCTTCTCCCGGGTTACAGGTGGCTACTACAGAAACAATAAATGTATGTTTTCAGATCATAGGAGTGTCGGGGATGTGGGATGGGGGGTTCCCAAAAGTGTTACATGAGTTATTGGAAACTTATGTGAGATTGTTAGATGAGCTGGGACGGTGATAGTTTTGTTGAGGGGTGGACAAAGGAGTGGACCAAGGGGAGAAAAGGAGGTGATAAAACTGCATGGTGGGAGGAATATCCAAACCAGGAATCAAAAATTTTTATATGAGGAAAGGAAAGGAGGTAAGTCAATGGAAAAATGGCTTACAGAGATATTTGGAAGGGCAGTTGAAACAGTGCTATAAGGTTTTAGTTTAGGTTTATCCAGTACAAGAGATTGAGGGGATCAAAGCGCAATTAATGGAAATGCAGAATGCAAGATTTGATGGTGAGAGAATGAGAGGTGGATTGGAAGATGTTTTATGGGGAGATAAGCCATCCGCCTGTGTATTGCGGCGATTAAAGACGCGACAGAAGACAATGACTATGATGAAGTTGGACCCTACCCTACGGATGTGGGAGGGTATACGATGGACAGAGGTTAGTAACTACGGAAAGTATGAGTGGTTATGCTTATAAATGGTTTGAGATATATATGAGAGGGGGAAACAGGAAGATAGCAGATATGAAGATTTTAGAGAAGGGGGTACAGAAACCTAGAGTCAGCAGATAGAGCGATGATAGAAGGGCCTATAGATGAAAGGAAGTGTGGACGGCTTTAAAAGGGGTGAGTGTCGGGAAAGCACCTGGGATAGATGGAATCCCAAATGAATTTTATTTGAGCAACTGGGATGTCATGAAGGGAAATTTTTGGTGCAGTTGATGAAAGTAATGAAGGATAAGGGAACATGATCTAACACAAAGGACAGGTGTAGTATTAGGTTCCAAAGGGGGAGTACAGAATAGCATCCTAGATTATAGAGGTTTACATTAATGTGTGGGATTATAAATTGTTTGCCAGAGTGTTAGGTAATAGATTCGTAAAGTAATTGGGAAGGTTATAGATGGGGGACAGATTTGGGGGTGCCAGGGAGAACAATGTTTAGTGGGCATGGGAGGATAATAGGTTATATAGAGGAGCGTAGGATGGATGGTGGGGGGTTCTTTCTTTGGACTGGAAGGCGGCTTATGAAAGGTAGAGAGAATTTGGATGATCATGAGGGAAATTGGTTC
>NC_069415.1:54011728-54029030 GCF_026875155.1 Cherax quadricarinatus
AAACTGTATGTAAACCCCCTTTCGGGAAATGTTTAATGGGTTTGTTTGGTAGTATGGTAGCGGGGAGTAAATGATATATCTTCAGGGGCTTCTTACTTTATTGAAAGGTCGTGGTGGGTACACAGGCTTGTGTGTTTGTGCCCATGGCCTGGGCAGGGCCATCCCACGAGAGAGAGCTGCTAGTACTTGTGTCTTGCTGCTAGGCCGCTGTGTGAGTGACTGCGAGGCAAGGGCAGACAGGCTGAAGTGGCAACGCCTATAGGTGGCAGCACCAGCATGGCGCGAAATATGAACTAACCTGGCAGGCAGCATGGGCTGTCTGTGCAGACAGTACAGGCTGTCTACATACACTCGGCCACCTACCACGCGTCGTCCCGACGCGACAGTACTGGTGGTAAAAGGAACTCGGTCTCTCTCTCGTAGGAACAGGGCACAGAGCACAAAATAAAAACATATATATACATATGAACATGGAAAAAAAACTTCCTACAGGGAGGGAAGAAAAAAACATGTGGGGTGTGCTAAACATCGTGGTCATAGGCAGTGAGCATCGAAGGGTATCACTGCACGCCTTCCTGCGTCTGGACAGATACTGCATCACATGAGACATCGCTGCGGCTGAGCTGTGACGTAACAGGTTACGGTCTCCTCTGGAACGGTGAAGCAGTCATCGTAGGAGTCGCTGCAGGTTTCACTCAACCTGGGGCACGACATGCTGGTGCCCTCGAGTGAGGCGTCGACAAAACTCGGCAACTGGGCAGGACTTCTGGCAAGCGACTCAGGAGGACACTTCTCGACTGGTACTGTCGCTGGGCTGTCACTGCCGGCGAGCGTGGAGCGAGTTGTGGAGCGACTCGTGGCAGAGACGACTGGGCGAAACATCTGGGAGTCATAACATCATACACCAGACTGCAGTGAGAGAGCTAGCAGTCAAAGTGACATCTTCTTTGTGCAGGCTGCTCACTGAAGCTTGTGACACGAGACTGACACAGCGTGTCATTCTCTCGACAGTTGGAGTTATAGCAGAGGTTAGTCTAAGCTTCCCCAGACTTGTTTCTCTACATATAACTGCATTCTGAAGGTCTGGAGAGGAAGTGAAACAAATCTCGATGGGAATCGTAGCAGGTACGATTCTGCAGAACATCACGAGTGACGAGCATAAAAGCTTTCTGTACAAGGGGGCTCGGGCTCAGGGCTGTCTGATAGCTGTCAAACACACTGGTCACACGGGTGACTTAACACAGTGGTGCTACTCAGGTCTGGCTCAAACCTCACTGGACACACGGAAACTTTAAACACACTGCGGTACATAAGGTACACTAACATGTGAGAACACTGACTGAGAGGAATTAATTAACACACGACATATATCTTCTCTCAATCTTCTCGACAATTCTGAAATAATTACTGAAACACTCGATGGTGACATCATGTGATGTCAGGCGTGATGACGCGAGGTGAAGTCAGCAGCACTGTGACGTCAGCAGACATCTCGAGGTGACGTCAGGCAGACATCGTGACGTCATGAAGTCGGGCAGCATCGTGGGTGACGTCAATGTGATGCGGGCAGCAGACCACAGCATGAGGCCTGGGACATCTGGCTCGGTAACTCACGTGGTTTGTAGATCCACGTGATATCACCCACACCCACGTGGCGTCGTCATCCACGTGGTGTCGTGATCTACGTGGCATGCTGATCCACGTAGCTTCGAGTGGCCTCGGGCACTCGGATACACAGTTCTGGCAATGAATCACACGGAAAACAGCAGAAAACACAGCAGAGGGAGTGACCAGTGGTGAGTGGTGTATGGTAGTGTGGTGGCGAGGAGCGTGGATGAGTGTATGGAGAGGGAGCATCTGGCCATTCCTCCTCCTCCCACCCACAAACACAGGGAAACACACTGGATGCAGAAATCACCACGAAACTCACCTCTGTCTTGCTGAAACAGCTGTGCTGAGCTAAACAACAACAGCAGCAACATACAAGTGACGCTGAACACGTCACTTGAGAAACAGCGTGGGACACTGCAGCGAGGGGTCACTTACAATTCTCGGAGAATTTCGGAAAATTTCGGCTGGATCCTGCTTGCACCTGTGTCTGGGTGCTCAAACTTGCAGACACGACATCAGGATAACTTGTTGAGAGACTGATGCTTGTTGTATGGGATGATGAAGTGAAGATGACTTCATACCTCTTCCTTCCTCTCTCTGGGCAAACAACTGCTGCGACCACCACTTTCCACCATTTATAAAAAGGATTATTTGGTGTTCTGGTAGCTGGTGGTTAAATGATAAGTCGTCTTCGGAGGCTTCTTACTTTATTGTTAAGTCGTGGTGGGTACACAGGCTTGTGTGTTTGTGCCCATGGCCCGGGCAGGGCCATCCCACGAGAGAGAGCTGGGAGGCCTTGTGTCTTGCTGCTAGGCCGCTGTGTGAGTGAGTGCGAGGCAAGGGCAGACAGGCTGAAGTGGCAACGCCTACAGGTAGCAGCACCAGCATGGAGCGAAATATGAACTAAGCTGGCAGACAGCATGGGCTGTCTGTGCAGACAGTACAGGCTGTCTAGAATTCGTAGTTTGGAAGTTAGAAGGAGGTGCGGTATTACCAAAACTGTTGTTCAGAGGGCTGAGGAAGGGTTGTTGAGGTGGTTCGGACATGTAGAGAGAATGGAGCGAAACAGAATGACTTCAAGAGTGTATCAGTCTGTAGTGGAAGGAAGGCGGGGTAGGGGTCGGCCTAGGAAAGGTTGGAGGGAGGGGGTAAAGGAGGTTTTGTGTACGAGGGGCTTGGACTTCCAGCAGGCATGCGTGAGCGTGTTTGATAGGAGTGAATGGAGACAAATGGTTTTTAATATTTGACGTGCTGTTGGAGTGTGAGCAAAGTAACATTTATGAAGGGGGTTTAGGGAAACCGGCGGGCCGGCTTGAGCCCTGGAGATGGGAAGTACAGTGCCTGCACTTGAAGGGGGGTGTTAATGTTGCATTTAAAAACTGTGGTAAACACCCTTCTGCAAGACAGTGATGGGTGAATGATAGTGAAAGTTTTTCTTTTTTGGGGCCCCGCCTTTGGGAATCGGCCATGTGATAAAAAAAAAAAAATATTAATAAATATATAGATTGTAACCACAAACGGTGGTATTGAAAAAATAACAACATGCGCTACCAAGGATTCTCCCCATTTTGTACGGGGCCCCCTCGATAACGAGGGGGAAGGGGAGGGGGAATATTAAAAGGGCTTCGGGAAAAATCTAAGTATTTCTTCCATGAATTTTTTTTTTTTCCCTTCCCCCGGGTTTGGGCCCCAATTTACACCAAAGGGGTGGACCCCATTTATATATATAATATATATATATATATTATAAAATAATAAAATATATATATATATTATATAAATTATATTTTTATAAATATATATATATATATATATTATATATTATATATATAATTCGTCCCGAATAGGCAGAACTTGCGATTTGGCTTAAATAGCAACGCTCATCTTGCCATATAGGAAAATAAATTTTGATGCAAAAATTTCCCCAAAAAATCATCTGAACCAACAAAAAATTATTTGAGGGTGTTTGTTTGTAAAAAAATTATTGTAAACGTATTTACAATATATTTAGTTGGGTTGGGGCAAAAATAAATTGTTCTTTTTATAAAAAGGTTAGGTAAGTTTTCTAAGATTCTTTTGTGAAAATTTATAAATTTTTACATCAACATTAAAAAAAAAAATTTTATTTTTTTAAAAAGTATAAGAAAAAAATTCAAAAAGGGACTTATTTTTAAATGATTCTTGCTAATTGACCTTTTTACATAGGGCACGACATATATATATAATATAAAAATTATATAATATATATATATTTTATTTTTAAATATATATAATATATATATTTTATATATATATTTATATATATTTTATATTAAAATATAAAATTATATATATATAATAAATATATATATATTAATAAATATATAAATATAATAATATTTTATATTAATATAAAATATAATATATATAATTTATATATATAATATATAATATATATATATAATATATATATATATATATAAAAATTATATTATTTATATTAATATATTATAATATTTTATAATATATATATTTTTTAAAAATTTTATATTATATATATATTATATATTTTTAATATATCAAATTTTTAATATATATTATATATATATTTAATATACATATTTTTTATTTTAAAAATTATATATATTATATATTATAATTTTTGTGTGTATATACACCCGTAATTCACTTATTTTTTCAAACACCCCTATGCATTTGTGTCCAATCTGCTGTTTAAACTGCTCCAAAAAAACCAAAACTTTTTTTAAAAGTACAGATGTGAAAATAAACTCTGCGCCATAATTTCTGCGGGACACAAGTTACACGCTTGTGGCGGGGGGAAACATAATTGTGCAGGGGCAGTGTAATAAGTATTTTTCTGATTAATAACTACTTGATTGTTTTTTGTAATGTTATAAATCCCGTGGTTTAAAGTGCCCGAGAAACAAAACAGTAAAAAAAGGGGAAAGGAATTTTTAAACCAAAAAAAGGGGGGTGATTTTGTTTTTACTGATAAGGGGATAAGGGCTCTGTGCCTTATCTGTCATACAACCATCAACTTTAAAATCGTAATTTAAAACTTCACCAAATTAACCAAATTAAATTTGCATCAAATTTCCTCCTAAATTTCAAAACTGCGAAAGAATAAGAAAAATTTAGAAATCAATTTTCCATTGAAAACAGCCTATTTTCACTCAAAAAGCAAAGTGATTTGGTTTTTGAAGCTAGTTTTTTATAGCTTAAAATACTGCTCGAACCCTGGAAATTTGTAAAAAACAATTTTGATGTGATGTAATTTCGCTCCATAGAACTCTAAAAATTTAACACCATAGAGCAAATTCCCGTTCCCGCCCACACTGAGACGCATTTCTGAAATTGTTCTAGTCGTTGTTCACTGCTGAGTGTCTGAGAAGCGCCGTTGTTTTAACCTGGAGAATCTACGATTTCAAATATCCCTTAACGCTATTTTTGTTCCCAAAATTTAAAAAACGATGGAAATGAAAAGAAGAAATTCTAAAAACCCGATCACTGAAAGAAAACCCCAAAAAGGGAAAGAAAAAAAATGCCCAAAGAAAAACTGAATTAAAAGTCAACTCCATTGCTAAACTTTTTACATTTCAACAGACGGAACACCAAAATGAGGGGCCAAAATACCGGTCTATTTTTCAGTTAACGGTGATCTCAAATCTCCTGAAGTTCTTTTTTCCACGGTTACCACCTTGAACCTATATAAACAAAATTCAAGTTAACAGCGCCCTAAAATGCGTTTTAGAAATTGAAAAATTTTTTTGGACCGATGACACAAGGAAATGAGTGAGCTATCAAATCCCCCTAGACTCAGTTTTTTTGCAAGCCGCTAACCAACGAGATCGAAAATCAAAATGAATTTTTTATAGAGAGCCCAAAATTGATTAAAAAAACCTATCCGATGTTTTCCTGACGCCAATCCTTCGAAAAGGGGATAAATGACATGCCCATGCACTCTGCCCCAGGGGCCGACCATGGGGCTCCCTGTTTACGAACTGCAAGAACTGCCGTATAAGTTCGTCAAGCACCTTAACTACTGGGGAAAGCTTTGGGAAACACTTACTTTTACTCGTTGGGGAAAAAAGGAGGGGGAGGGAATTCTAATCACACTTTGGGGAAAAACTTGGGAAAGGAATGGTCCCAAAACTGCACAAGAAATCACCCCTACGAAAAATAAAAGACTGGGGGGCGTGCAAAAAAAGCCCCCCCCAAAAAAAATAGGGCGCCATTGTACCTAGGGAAAAACCATAAGTCCGGGGCCCCAAAAATGTTTCAACACATCCCCAAGCATTTTGGGGAAATTGCCAATAAACCCCTGGCTGCCTTTAAGAGAGGGGTGGACAGATATTTAAAATCTACCGGATCAGCCGGGCTGTGGCTCGTACGTGATTTGTGGGAAATTTAGGGGGATTTAAAAAAAAACTCTACTGGTCAGAAAAGTGGCAGATGAGTTCAATGTAATAAATGCAAGGTTTTGAAGCTTTGGGGTGCCCATAACCCCATACTTAAAATTAAATATGTAGACCCTTTGCCATACAATTGCGAAAAGGCTTGGGGGTTATGTGAAACACAAACCCTTTAAACCAAAACAGCAATGCCTAAGCGTCCAAAAAAGGGAAAATTATGGGTTTTAAAAACAAAGTGTAACAAACAAAAGTCCAAAGGGCATACTGCAGCTTTATACATCATTACTAAAGGCCCCACCTAGATTATCAGCCAGTTTTTTCTCCCCAATTTCAGAATGGGCATAAAATTTGTTAGAAAAAATTTAGGTGGATGACTAAAAAATACATACAAGAAATTTCCTTATAAACGATTGAAGACTCTTAAGTTACATTCACTTGTTAGACGAAGAAAAGAGGGGAGACCTGATGGGGGTGATAAGTGGAAGAAAGTATTAATAAAAAGGGGGTATTTTAAGGCTTGAGGATGTCTCCAAAAAAGAACCCACAGTAAAAGGATTTAAATTAGATAAATTTTGATTTTTAAAAAAGGGCATAGGAAAGTATTGGTTTGGAAAAAAGGTAGTTGATGATGGAACAGTTCCCAGTTTTGGGTTTTTGGGCTGGGACTTTGGGTATTTCAAATTTTGGTGGATAAGTAAAAAGAATGGGGGGGGTTGGGTTTTAGTGGGATTTACACAGAGCTTATTTCTTGGTGGCATTGAAAATTGGGTTGGGCAAATGTTTTGTTAGGGGGTGAATTGTAAAGGACCTGCCAGAAGGGGCCCCAAAAGCCCGCAGTGTTTTCCCCCTTTTTTATGTTCTTATGTTCTAAGCCCCTATCAGAGCCTTTTCCATCCCATGGAGAGGGGGGATGGACACGGGGGTGTCCCACAGTTTTAAAAACAACAACATAGCCCCCTCCACAAAGGGGGGATAAAGCAAAAAGCAAAGCTACAGTCTAGCATTAACATCCCTTCATAAAAAATCTTTTAAACTAGAAACCCACGTTAACAACCCAGGGGGAACTGGTTTAGAACAGGGGCGCTCCTGTCTGTCTCAACTATTGGATCACTAGACAAGGTCATAAATGCACTAGAAGACAAAAAATGCAGATGTAATATATAAGACTTTGCAAAACCTTCGAAAAAGTGACCAAGCGTAATAGGCAAAAAATGTGTGCTAAAGGAATAACAGGAAAGTCGGTCGATGGATCTATAATTTCCTCACTAACAGAACACAGAGAGTAGTCGTCAACAGAGTAAAGTCCGAGGCAGCTACGGTGAAAAGCTCTGTTCCACAAGGCACGGTACTCGCTCCATCTTGTTCCTCATCCTCATATCGCATAGACAAGGATGTAGCCACAGCACCGTGTCTTCCTTTGCAGATGACACCCGAATCTGCATGACAGTGTCTTCCATTGCAGACACTGCAAGGCTCCAGGCGGACATCAACCAAATCTTTCAGGGGGCTGCAGAAAACAATATGAAGTTCAACGATGAGAAATTTCAATTACTCAGATATGGTAAACACGAGGAAATTAAATCTTCATCAGAGTACAAAACAAATTCTGGCCCACAAAATGAGCGAAACACCAACGTCAAAGACCTGGGAGTGAATCATGTCGGAGGATCTCACCTTCAAGAACCATAACTTGTATCAATCGCATCTGCTAGAAAAATGACAGGATGGATAATGGGGAAAACCCTTTAAAACTAGGAGGCCAAGCCCATGATGACACTCTTCAGGTCACTTGTTCTATCTAGGCTGGAATATTGCTGCACCTAACAGCACCTTTCAAGGCAGGTGAAATTGCTGACCCAGAAAAAGTACGGAGAACCTTCACGGCGCGCATAACGGAGATAAAACACCTCAATCTGGGAGCGCTTGAGGTTCCTAAAACCCGTATTCCCTGGGAAAGCAGGCGGGAGAGATACATCATTAGATACACCTGGAAAATCCTAGAGGGACTAGTACCGAATTTTCAACACGAAAATCACTCACTACGAAAGCAAAAGACTTGGCAGACGATGCAACATCCCCCCAATGAAAAGCAGGGGTGTCACAGCACTTTAAGAGACCATACAAAAAGTGTCGGGGCCCGAACTGTTCAACTGCCCCCGCATAAAAAGGGGGGATTCCCAAACAGACCCCTGGCATTTGAAGCTGGCACGGACAATCACCTAAAGTCAGTTCCTACCATCCGGGGTGGCTCGAGTTGGTTTGGGGTGCAGCCAGCAGCAACAGCCTGGTTGTCGGGCTCTGATCCACCAGGGGGGCCTGCACAGACCGGGCCGCGGGGGCGTTGCCCCCCGGGAAACCTCTCCGGGTAAACCCCCAGGAATGAAAAAACAAAGTGAATTTAGAAATTTTATTGACCACGGACTTGAAAAAAAAAAATTTAAACCGTTCATTTTACGTATTGCAAATGGATCTCTATTGTTTACTTTGAATAAGTTTTGTTGCTTTTTTCGAACCAAATTTGTTTTTCGTAAAAAAAAAAAAGAAATACCCACAAGGGATAACGAATGGGACAGGAAAATTGATTTTCTTTACGGATGTGGGGAAAACCCCAAATTAAAACTGCCACGTCCCAAGGAAGAATCAAAGTTTCACAGAACTTGTCAATCAGTTTTCGTTTTCAGAATAATATAAAGTTTTTTTCAAAAGATTGGGAACAAAGAAATTTGACCATTTCCCACCTTTAAAAGGTTAACTCTTTTCCTGATGTTAAAAATTGAGAAAATATTGAAAAAATACAAGGAAAAAAAAAAACACTTTTTAATATTTTTTTCAACAGGTTTTAAAACAAAATGTTAAAGCCGTGTTTTTTTTTTTCTTGGGAATCCTTTTGTGATTGTGCATCAAATGTGGAGAAATTTTTTCCGGAGGGGGGCGGCCCCCTTTCAGCCACTTCAGCTCCTTCAGCCCTTTTCAGCTGTTTTCAGCCCTGAGGGACGACCCTCTCAGGAAGGGCAAATGTTATCTAGATTCTGATCAACAAGTTTAATTTGTAACACATGTTTGTACCGGAGCGCCAAGCAAAACACGTCCGGCTGACCAGTGTTGCAACCTAGGTTGGGTTAATGAGAGGAAAATTAATCTCTTACCTTAGCAGTACAATTAAGAAAATCCTGCACCCATTCATTTACAAGTTAATGGTAGCATGAATTGTCGTCTATGCCCAGACAACAAGAAATCAAGCATATTGTATTGCTTCCTATTGAAGTTTGGCAAGGAAGGGAAAACTGCTGGAATCAGCATATATTTTGTGTAGCTGGAGACGCCGAGGGCAGCCGCAGCCGAAGCGGGGCAGAGATCATCAGATTGCAATAAGAACTGGTCTGAGAAGCGTGTTACGTGTGCAGTGACCTTAACAAAGGAACTTTAACAGTGTGCTCTCGATGTTCAGAGAATTTCAACATTCGCTCATTAGCGGTAGAAAATGTACAAGGAAGTGCACTAGCTCCCTGTAGTGACATTACTGCAAAATAAATAATAAGTATTGAAGAAAAGTATAGTGAAAGTGTGAGAGTTACAAATTTCCAGACTGAGTGGGGGGACGTGTGACATTGCTCAAACGACACTATTCTTCAGTCAAGACAGCGGATATCCGGATGACAACTAGGGGTCTGATACAAATACCCAGGTAAGTCTGCTTAAGCATAGTTAAGCTCAGTTGACTGCACATTGAGAGCTAAAGTATGAATTAGTCAGATATCATATATCCAGTAACCTGCAGGCAATTGAGCCCAAAAATGTAAGTTTATTCATCAGTATTCAGTTATTGATTGATATACTGACACAACACTCCTCAGGGGCAATTATTCTCACACTTTCATTTCACTCAACAGCTCCAGGGTTGTAGAACAACTGTTTCATGTTTAAGGAGTCTTCTGGGTGCAGCTGCAAAGGGCTGAAGCAGAAATAAAGCTAAGTACATTAATTCCTGTACAGTTACATAGGTTATGTTGATGTTCAACATAAAAATCCCAAAATCAATGACGGATATCCTGTTGTGCATTTTACCTCGGACGTTGTTTCAATAGAAACTTAGCTTATTGAGCTGCGGGAAGATGTCAGCTTGAAGCTAGTACATAAAAGCTCATCTCTAACTGACATTTGGAAACAAATCCCAGAAACAATGTATCACAGTCTTCAAAAAACTTTGCTTCTGAATACTTTCTGTTTTTGGAACAACTTACTGCTATGAATCTCTCTTCTCTGTAATGAAATTTATCTAGTTAAGACATCGTGCTATCCTCACCAACAGCCGCCTCACTCAGCTTCTTATAACAGCTTCGACATCCTACCAGCCAGATTTTAAATTAACTGCAAAAATGAAGACTTAACGTCTTTAACGAACAAAGATTGAACATATTCTGCTATGGTGAGTAGGACTACTATATAGTTCTGTTTTTTATTATTTATAAATACAATCTTAAAATAATATTTTCTGTGACTCTTGAACATTCAAAAGTGTAAGAAACATATTACGTATATGTGGCCTTTTTTTTTTTTACCGAAGAACTTGCCTACCTGTTATACAGAATGAATTGCTGGTATGTATCACGTGATTTAACATTTGCATGATCCAAAAAAATAATTTCAATACTGACTCACGAAATAGTAATGCCACGGTTGCAAACAAACCATACCACGGGCGGGGATATAACCCACGATCAGAGAGTCTCAAAACTCTGGAGTTTCGAGACTCTCTGATCGCGGGTTCTATCCCCACCCGTGGTATGGTTTAATTTCAGAACTATTTGTAAGTTAGCCCCTCATGATTAATATATTTTTCACATCTTTTATGTTTATGAATGGGATAAAAAATTTATCAGAAACTAGTTCCAATCAAGCACAACCTATGACATATTCAGAATCGGCACCACAAACTTATCCTGTAACAGGTGTATCATTGACCACAATATCAGTGTAGACGAGTCAGTGAAATTCTAAACTCATTTAACTACTTACAAGTAATAACAAGTAGTTGCTGATTATCACTGCTGTGAAATCTCAGGCGAAATACTTTCTCAAATTTCAAAACAAATTTGGTGCTTAGAGTTAAAACGGAACAAAGAAACCATGAACAACCGCTTTCCTATTTTGGAACTTCTGTTTCAATCTAGATGTGAATAACACCCTGTATTCCCCCCGTTGAGGGAACAAAGGGTCAAAAGTGCACAGCCTCACCCTAGCTGAGTCGCAATCGATGGCTTCAGTAGAGTCGTGTAAGTTGATGAGAAGTAATGGCTGACATAAAACATGAGAACATAAGAAAGAAGAAACACTGAGCGGCCTTTGTCGATGCGAAGCAGGACATGTCACCCCCAGGATTGACCATGCCCCCTATGGTCCTTCCACATGGGAAGGAGCAAGGCTCGACCTATACACAAGGGGTCAGGTGCAACTCACAAACCCCCCCCCCCCAACCCCCTCGTTTTATCTAAACTATTTTAAAAACACAACGTTCTGCTTCTAGACATTTGGGGTTGTTCCCCTCGCCCCAACTTATTACCCAAACCCGTGCTTTCCTATATCCTTCCAATTGAAACCCTTGCTGCGAGTCTGTCTTGATGGAAATTTTCGCACGTATTTACATCCCCATATTTTTTCCTGTTTTCCATTTATCAATCGACATAGCCCCCATAATTCATTGCATTATAATATATATATATTTATTATATATATTATATATATATTATATTATATATATAATATATATTATATATAATAATATAAATATATATTATAAAAGTACATAATATACACGTATAAATTATTTTTAAAAATATATTTTTTATAAAATTTATATATAATAATATAATATAATATATTATAATATATATTTATATTATATTTTAAAATATATTTATATATATATATATATAAAATATATTTATATATATATTATATATATATATATATATATATATTAAAAAAATTTATATATAATATATATGTCGTGCCGAATATGTAAAACGGTCAATTAGCAAGAAATGTTTAAAATTAAGTCCTTTTTGAAATTTTTTCTCTTTCTTTAAAAAATATTTTTTTTTCATTAATTTTAAATGAAAAAAAAATTTTTAATTTTGCCCAAAAAACTTGAAAACTTCCCTACCCTTATTATAACAAGAAAAATTTTTTTAGCCAACCCAACTAAATATATTTTAGATTTGTTTAAAAAATTTTAATATAAATTAACACGTGAAATATATATATATATTTTTAAATTTTTAAATATATATATATTAATAAATTAAATTTTTATATATATTAAAATTTTATATATATATATATAATATAAATATTGTCGTGCCAAATATGTAAAAGGGCAATTAGCAAGAACATTTAAAATTAAGTCCTTTCTGAATTTTCTCTTAACTTTTAAAAATATATTTTTTTCATTAATGTTAATGAAAAAAATCTTAATTTTGCACCAAAAGAAACTTAGAAAACTTACCTAACTTTTTTTAAAAAAGAAAAATTTTTTTTACCCAAACCCCAATAAACATTTTAGATTTGTTTACAAAAATTTTAAATACTAGACAAACACATTGAAATATTTTTTTTCGTTAGGAAAGAATGATTTTGGCGAAATTATTTCATACAAAAATTTTCGCTTGTCCTTATGGCAAGATGAGCTTTGTTTTTTAAGCCAAGATCGCAAGTTTGCCATTCGGCACGAAAATTTTATATATATATAAAATAAAATATATATATATATTATATATATATATATATATTTTTAAAATTATTTTAATATATATAATATATATATATATAATATATATTACATATATATTCGTGCCAAAATAAGAGATCTTCAATCTTGGCTTAAATAGCAACCTCATTTGCCATATAGGACAAGTGAAAATTTGTGTATGAAATAATTTCCCCAAAAAAATCATTCTGAACCTAACGAAAAAAAATATATTTCCTGTTTAATTTAGTATTAAATTTTGTAAAAAATTAAAAAAATTTGTTGGGGTTTGGCTAAAATAAATTCTTCTTGTTATAATAAGGGTAGGTAAGTTTTCTAAGATTCTTTTGGAGCAAAATTAAAAATTTTTTACATTAACATTAATGAAAAAAATTATCTTTAAACATAAGAGAAAAATTTTGAAAAAGGGTTAATTTTAAATGAGTTTTTGTAAATTTACCAGTTTTTTTATATTCACACGACATATTTTATTTTATATATTTTTATATTATATATTATATATATATATATATTATTTTATATTTATATATATATTTAAAAATATATATATATGTCGTCCGAATATGTAAAACTGGTCAATTAGCAAGAAATCGTTTAAAAAAAAAAACCTTTCTGAAATTTTTTCTTATAGTTTAAAAAAATATTTTTTTCATTAATGTTAATGTAAAAAAATTTTAATTTTGCTCCAAAGAATCTTGAAAAATTACCTACCCCTTTTTATTAAAAAAAGAATTTATTTTAGCCTAACCCAACTAAAAAAAATATTTTTTTTGATTTGTTTTTCAATAAATTTAAAACTAAATTAACACAGTAAATATATATATATATATATATTATAAAATATATATATATATATTATTATATATAATATAATATAATATATTTAAAAATGTCGTGCCCAAAAATGTAAAACTGGTCAAATTGCAAGAAGTCTTTAAAATTAAGTTTTTTCTGAAATTTTTTCTTATAGTTTAAAAAAAATATTTTTTTCATTAATGTTAATGTAAAAAACTGTAATTTTTTTCACCCCAAAAAAAACTTAGAAAATTACCTAACCCCTTTTTATAACAAGAACAAATTTTTTTTACCAACCCCAAATAAAATATTTTAGATTTGTTTTCAATAATTTAAAATAGACAAACACATTGAAATATATTTTTTTTTAGGTTAAGAATGATTTTGGCGAAATTTTTGCATACACAAATTTTCGCTTGTCCTATATGGCAAGATGAGCGTTGCTATTTAAGCCAAGATCGCAAGTTCTGCTATTCGGCACGACATATATATATATATATATATATAATATATATATATATATATATATATATATATTAAATAAAATATATATATATATATATATATATATATATAATATATATATATATATATATATATATATATATTATATATATGCAAAACAACCACTGTGAAAGATTAGAGAAGTTCCAAGTGCTTTTGTGACTACTCACATTATCAAGGAACAATGAAAGTAAAGCATCAAAGGAAGGTATATAAAGGGGTAGCCCACACCTCATTATCAGATCCAGCAACAAAGAAACACCTCATGCGAGACAGCAGGCCCGCCGGCCGAACTAGACAGGTCCTGCACACAATCCACCAACAAACTGTTCTACCCAAGGAATAAGAAATTTAAAAAATTATTATTTGTCCAATGTATTATTAAATTCTTCCCAAATTCTATTAATTATAAATGGATCTAATTTATATAAACCAAAGAATATATTCATATTATTGTCAAAACTGCTTTTTATGAAACAAGATTCAATTATATTCCTGTCGACCATGGACTTACTTGATACTGCTTTCTCAACTTTTTGAAAATCAATTGGATGGTTAAAATCTCTTACATGAATAAATAGAGCATTGGAATCTTGTCCAGTTCTAATGCTATATTTATGTTGTTTTAATCTTAGTTCGAGATTTTTACCAGTTTGACCGTAATAAACTTTATCGCAAATTTTACAAGGAATCTTATAGACAACTCTAGGTTTTGGCCTAAGTTTTGCAACTTCAAAAAAATTTAAGTGTTGAAATTGCAAAAGCCTTTTGTTACTTTGAAAAATTTTCTGATTTATCCACAGATGAAATTAATATTAGTAAGGGAATGGTATACAGCTCTATGTTAAAACAAAACATTCCCAATTGCCCTCAATGATTCTTTAAGTCTTATGATACACTTAATAGCAATAAAAATTTGCGCCTTACTAAAGCAGACAAAATAAATGCAATAGTAATTATGAAAGAAAATGATTACCAAAAAAAAAAAAATGAATAATCTCTTAGATGATACTGAAACATATTCTAAACTTAGAAAAAATCCCCTAGAAACCGTTAACAGCAATTTCAATAAAACAATAAAATTTCTACTGAAAGGCAAAGATGAATTAGTCAAACAATTACTTCCACTTAATTTCCCTCTTTACCTTACATGTATGGGGCTAATAAAAACACACAAAAACCGGGAATCCAGTCAGACCAATTATTAGCTCCATAGGATCAGTTTCATATAAATTATCCAAATGGCTTGTTGATATTTGAAACCCTATTGTTGGCAAAATTTCTAACTTTAATGTTAAAAAAACCCTAGATTTAGTTTATAAAATTTTAAACTCCTTGACTGACTTAAATGATTTTAACATGGTTAGTTTTGACGTTACTTCCTTGTTTACGAAAAATTCCTGTTGATGATTTATTAAGTTTCTTATCTGAAGAACTCGTTAATTATGATTTACCATTGCCAGTTCCCACTATCATTAAACTTATTAACTTTGCATTGTTGATGCAAAATTTGTATTTAATGATAAGTTTTACACTCAGAAGTTTGGTATGGCAATGGGAAATCCTGTTTCACCTGTTCTAGTAACTATACATGAAATTTTTTGAAACAAGGCTGCCTTAACACAATCCTCCCCTAATAGAGCTAAATGGTTCAGATATGTTGATGATATTTTGTGTCTTATGCCCAAAAATGTAGATATACACCATTTCCTTGGCAAATTTAAAATTTAGCTTAGCCCATTTATAAATTTTACTGTTGAATTTGAAAAAAATAATCTTGCCTTTTCTATATGTTTTAATTTTTAAGGGTAATAATGAATTCAAATTTAAAATTTACAGAAAACCTAAAAATAACTATTCCTATGTCCACTATTATTCTTCCCATCAAGATAGAGTTAAACTGTCTATTTTCTCATCAATGTTTTTGAGAGCTTTACGATTTGTAGTCCTGAGTTCATAGATGAGGACATATTCCAAATTTATGAAATAGGTAATGTTTTAAAAAATACCCAAGAAATGTAATTGATAAATCTTTTAAAGTTGCTAGAAATACTTTTTACAATAAAAAAAGAGACAACCATCCTTATTCAACTAAAAATATGTTGGTTCTCCCTTACCATGAAAACTTGGTTGATATGCCTTCTCTTCTTAAGAACTTTTAATATTAAAGTTGTATTCAAAAATCTTGATACAGTAAAAAAAACTTTGATAAAGAATTCCCCCCAAAATGCTGATGGATGTGTCTATAAGATTCCTTGTAAAATTTGCGATAAAGTTAATTACGGTGAAACTGGTAAAAATCTCGAACTAAGATTAAAACAACATAAATATAGCATTAGAACTGGACAAGATTCCAATGTTCTATTTATTCATGTAAGAGATTTTAACCATCCAATTGATTTTCAAAAAGTTGAGAAAGTAGTATCAAGCAAGTCCATGGTCGACAGGAATATAATTGAATCTTATTTCATAAAAAACAGTTTTGACAATAATATGAATATTTCCTTTGGTTTATGTAAATTAGATCCGTTTATAATTAATAGAATTTGGGAAGAATTTAATAATACATTGGACAAATAATAATTTTTTAAATTTCTTATTTCTTGGGTAGAATAGTTTGTTGGTGGGTTGTGTGAAGGACCTGTCTAGTTTGGCCGGCGGGCCTGCTGTTTCACGTCAGGTGTTTCTTTGTTGTGGAATCTGATAGTGAGGTGTGGGCTACCCCTTTATATACCTTCCTTTGATGCTTTGCTTTCATTGTTCCTTGATAATGTGAGTAGTCACAAAAGCGCTTGGAACTTCTCTAATCTTTCACAGTGGTTGTTTTGCATATATTATATATATATATATATATATATATATATATATATATATATATATATATATATATTTAAATATATATATATATATATATATATATATATATATATATATATATTAATATATATATATATATTATATATATATATATAATATATATATATATAGTATATATAATACATATATATATATATATATATATATATTATATATATAATATATTAAAATATATATATATATATATATATATATATATATATATATTTAATATATATATATATGCAAAACAAAAACTCTGAAGAATAGAGAAATTCCAAGGCTTTGTGATACTCACATTTTCAAGGAAAATATGAAAAATAAAATCCAAGGAAGCTATATAAGGGGGCTGGTCGGC
>NC_069415.1:54029530-54044781 GCF_026875155.1 Cherax quadricarinatus
GCCATACGCGGCTCTTTTCGCAACTTCATCTCCAACTCCGAAAGTTGATGGGAAATTTTTTTTTGTTTATCCTATAATTTTTAAAAAAAAAAATATTTTTCAAAAGAAAAAATTTTTTTTTTTTTTTTTTAAAATTTTGGGCGCCCCGAAAACGAGTTTTGGGAGAGGCCCCTGTCGCCCCCCAAAAGGGGTTAAAAGGGTACAGCTTCAGGGAAACTGAAGCAAATCAACTAAGTTAATAAAAATTTTATGTCCCCCAGACCTCTTCAAGGGGGGCCCCTTTGGCGTGGTGAAAAAGGCTCGGGCTGGGGAATTAGACCTGTCGGCTTTTTCCTCAGACCAATCAAATTACCCCCCAATCCCCCCCTCCCCTATTCTCCCCCCCTTTTTTCCTTTCCTCCTCCCCCCCCACCCTCCCTTTTGTCCTTCCTCTTTTTGGGCCCTTTTGGGTTTTCCCCAAAGGCGCGTATTTCCCCTAGGGGGGAAAGGATACCGGGGCCCACCCCTTCCGTTGATTTTTGGCGGGTGGCTAGTGTGCCGTGGAATCTGGATCCCCTGGGGATGCCCCGATCCCTCCCCGGGTTTCCCCAGATAGTTTTGGGTGTCTTTCGGGCGGGTTTTATTTTGGGAAACCCCTTTCGGTTGGGGGTGGTGGCCGAAGGAGGTTGCTTTTTGGCGGAACCCGGGCCCCCCCTCTCTTTTGTCCACCGAGGTAGCTCGGCAGATGTGAGGTTCTACCCCCGGATTTGGGGTTTATGGCATGAAGGGTGGGTATGGCAGGGGTTCCCATGCTGATCTGCGCTACTGGGTGCTGAGTCTCTTGGGCGCGGAGGGAGATTTCGGCCCTTTATTCCCCGGGGAAACTATTTTCCCCCCGTTTCCCCCCCCTTTTTTTTTTTTTTTTTTTTTTTTTTTATTTTTTTTTCTTTTTTTTTTTTTCTTAAAAAAAAAAAGAAAAGGAGTAACCAAACCCAGGGAACCCAATCCAGAGCCCCACACCCCAAAGGCCCCCTTTGATACGCACCCCCTTCTGACCCTGCCTTTTTTTTAGACCCCCTTTCGGACACCCCGATGCCCCCGTACCCCTTGCTGGTGCTGTTTTCCCCGCTTCAGTACCGGGGCTTGACTGCTCCCTTCGATTTTTGAAACCCCCTTCCTTTTACTTCTTCCCGGCTTCTCCTCTGGGTACGGCAATTTTTGAATGCCCCCTTTTCCCCCCGGACCCAAATCCGGTCCCACTCCTAAAAAGCAACGTCAAAGTCAATTCCCTTTTGCTCCTTCGTTACCTTCCCATTTACTCGGAAAAGACGAACGATGCACTCCCTCCCGTCATTTCGGACACACAATGGATAATTTTACTTTAAGACCGCTTTTTCTTCTGCCACCTTTCTGACCTAGTATTGGAAAACGCCCCGCGTCATGTTGGTAGAGAATTTTTTTTCATTCTCTCGGAGCGGGTCACGCTCGTCATGTCCAGAATTACCCAAGTTCTGATCTTTCTTTTCCCTTTTGCAATAGATATATCCACATATTGAAAAAAAAATTTTCTCTCAATTCTTGATGGACTGTCATTTGCCCCAACCATGTCCAAAAGAATTTCCAGTAAAGTGGCAAAGACTTTTTTGAACAGCGGAACTCCGGATCTCCCAACCCAAAGTGACATTTTTTCCTTCTGCCCGTGGGCGGAGACTTTTACCCTTGCAATGTACTTTTTTTTAAACTTTTGACAGTTAGAACTCCTGTCCTCTTTTATATGTCGCGGGAAAAATGGGTTTAAAAAGTTCAAAAGGTGAAAACCTACACCGCAAAAAGTGTAGAAATTACTGGCGTTTTGGTCACCCAGCGAAATATTCCCGATCTATGGCCAAATCCCCCAGTCGGGTGGTCCCGACGACCTTTCTAATACATCTTGCAGTAAACCTCCATTTTGCCTTAATTGAAATAAAAGCTCCCCCTTTCGTACCCCCCGCCGTTTCCGGGTCTACTTAAATGAACGTGAAATCCGTTGCCTCAAAGGGGCCAGAAGGTCTCCCTTGTGCTATGGCAGTTACTCATTTTTTCCGCCTCCCCAAAGGGGGACCCAAACCCCCTGTTTCTTATTTTCGGTTTTTAAAAAATCCCCCCACTTTCCCGGGGGCCCATCTTCTTTTCAGCCTCCTTTGTTGTTACCCCTCCCATAGCCACTCCCCAAACTAATCCTTTTGCTGTCCCCTTGGGTCTGACGCCCCGACTACAAAATCGGTCCCCGTTCTCACAACTTCGCTCCTTCCTCCCCAAGACCTTTGTAAAACCCTAATACCCAAACGCTCCTCTACTTTTTGAAGTCCAAAAAATCCACATTGCTCAAAACTTCTTTTCCCCTTCCTTCCCTTCTTCCACCTCCAAAAATTTACCTTTCCGTCCTTCCAGTTTCTTTCCCCTCTCTCTGGGTCTATTTCAAGGGTGGGATTCAAACCTCCTCCTTTGTACATGCCCTTCCCCCCCCGTCCCCTCCCAAGTTTCCCTCTTCTGCCCCCTCCCAGGTTTTTCCCGCCCCTTCTGTCCCTTCCCCCCCCCCACTTCACTCCAGTTTCCCCTTTCCCCTTTTCCTCCCTCTCTACTTTGGTACAGGTTTATTACTGTCCCAATCTTTACTCACCCTTTCCCCCTTCCCAACTTTAAAATGGTCTCCCATAACTTTGGGAAATTTAGAAACACTTGAACCATTTCAGAATTATTGCAAAACTAAACCTTCCCAAAGGACCGGGTTCACTTTCCCGTTCCCTTTTCTTTTTCCCCCTCCTCATCTTAAAAACCCCATTCTTTTTGCAATGCTCCCTTCCCTTTGCTGCTTGCCCTCTTCCAAAGCCAAAACCCCGTTGACCCTTTTTAACCCCCTAGTCCCCTTTGGTGCCTTTCCCCCACGGGTTCCTGGGATTTTCTTCAACGCCTTTATGGCCCATTTTTCAGTGGAAATCCGCGGGGCCCCGGGTAATTTGGGGTTTAGCTTCAGATGTTGTTTTCCCGGTTTTCCCCCGTTGGTGCTTACTTACAAAAAGCCAAAAATTTCACTTCCCGGGTGGTTTTTCCCAACCTATCTCAGGCTTTTAATTTTTTGTATTTTCGGATCCTTTCTCAATGGGACCTTTAAAAGAAAAATGCCCTTCTAAAGCAATGAATTTTTGTGCTGTCAACTATTTGTCCATACCTCGCTGCATTACACTGCAGCCCGTATCCACTTGAATAAGTGATTTACAATATGTTCTTTATATCTCTCTCCTTCTCGAGCATTTTCTATCCCAGACTTTACCTTTCTTGTTTCATCCTTACCACCACCACTTCTGTTACTTGGTGATTTTAATGCCCACCATTTCCTCTGAGGGGGGGTCTCATTGTGACTCGCGTGGCATCCAGTTGGAGGCTTTTCTCGCCTCTCACCCCCTCCATGTTTTAAATACGGGTACTCCCACCCATTTTGATCCTCGTACTCATACTCTCTCTTGCATCGATCTATCAGTCTGCTCTTCCTCCACTGCACTAGACTTCACCTGGTCTGTTCATTTTCCAATCATTCTTACTTCTCCTTCCTATTCACCACCTTTCCGTAGCCCTCGCTGGCAATTTGATCGGGCAAATTGGGATCTTTACTCGCAACTCACTGCTTTTAGTGAGGTTCCTTCTTCATCCTCCATTGATGAGCTCCTACACCTCTTCTCGACGTCAGTTTATACCGCAGCTTCTCATTCTATACCCCAAACCTCAGGCAGGCATTCTCAGAAGTGTGTACCTTGGTGGTCTCCTGCTTGTGCTCGTGCAGTACGTTTGAAACGCGCTGCATGGGGCAGGTACCGGTACAATAGAACCGCTGAGAGACTTCTTGATTTTAAGCAGAAGCGTGCGATCGCTCGCCGTGTCATCCGTGAAGCTAAACGCACTTGCTGGCGAGACTGTTTCCACCATCACCTCTGCTTCTTCTATGAGTGCAGTCTGGAAAAAAGTGAGGAAATTGAGTGGTAAATACTCTCCTGACCTGGCTCCTGTTCTACGGGTCGCTGGTGTTGATGTAGCAAACCCTCTCGACGTTGCCATTGAACTTGGCACACATCTGGTCCGTATTTCCCGGGGGCTCCATCTATGCCCCTCGTTTCTTTCCTCAAAGTCTGCCAGAGAGTTAGTACCCTTGGACTTTTCTTCTCTCAGAGAAGAACAGTATAATGTGCCTTTTACACTTCAAGAACTGGAGGCAACGCTCTCGGCTTGCCGATCATCGACAGCTGGGCCTGACAACATTCATATTTGTATGTTACAACATTTACATTGTCAGCCCTTTTAGTCCTCTTACACCTCTTCAATCTTATTTGGGCACAAGGAGTTCTTCCCCAGCTGTGGAAATCTGCCATTGTTCTCCCTTTCCGCAAACCGGGTACTACAGGACATGATGCCTCCCACTGTCGTCCCATCGCTCTTACTAGTGCAGTTTGCAAAGTGATGGAACGTCTCGTAAATCGACATTTAATGTGGTATTTAGAGACACACAACAGTCTATCCGCTAGTCAATATGGCTTTCGTAAGGGCCGTTCTACCATAGACCCCTTACTACACTTTGATACGTATGTTCGTAATGCCTTTGCGAATAAACACTCGGTTATTGCCAAAATTTTTTTACCTTGAGAAGGCATATGACACAACTTGGAGGTATAATATTTTGGCCCAGGCCCACTCCTTAGGCCTCCGAGGCAATCTACCATCCTTTCCCAAGAAATTTTTAACTGACAGACATTTCCCTGTTCGAGTCAATAAAGTTCTTTCCCCGGACTTCGTCCAAGCTGAAGGTGTCCCCAGGGATGTGTTCTAAGCACAACACTTTTTCTCCTTGCTATAAATGATTTGACCTCTGTCTTTCCCCCAATATTTGGTCATCACTCTATGTTGATGACTTCGCTATTGCTTGTGCAGGCGCTGACTGTCATCTCATTGCAGTTTCTCTCCCGGGCATGCGGTCGACCGTGTCTCCACTTGGGCCACCACGCATGGGTTTAAATTTCAAGTACCAAAACTCGCCAAATTACTTTCACTAGACGCTCTGCATCTCCGATCATCCTTTGTATCTCTATGGCTCCCGTATCCCTGAACGTGATACAGTCAGGTTTCTAGGCCTTCTCTTTGACCGTAGGTTATCCTGGAAGCCTTTCTCATTACCTCTCTGAAGGCAACTTGTCACAGCCGGCTAAACCTTCCAAAAAACCCTTCCCTCATTTTTCCTGGGGAGCTGATCGTCCGAACTCTGCTTCGCCTACATTCAGCCCTCGTTTTATCGAAACTCGATTAGGGTGACCAAAATTTAATTCAGCGGCCTTCCTGCTAAACTCTCTCTAGCCTTAACCCTATCCATCACCAAGGATTCGTTTTGTGCCTTGGTGCTTTTCGCTCTTCCCCTGTTGAGAGCCTCTATGCAGAAGCGAATGTTCCATCCTTGTCTGATCGCCATGATGCCCATTGCCTTCGCTACTATGTACGCTCTCACTATCTCCACAATCCTTCCATTTATAGAATGGTCAAAAACCCATATTTAATAGACATTCTTTATTCTTTCGCCGCCCCTGTTTGCTCCGTCCCTTTTCTCTTTTGCCTACATTCACTCTTGTCTTCCCTTCAGTTACCACCTTTATATGTTCATGAACATCTCACTTTTCCCTACCCCCCTGGGAAGTTCCAGCTGTTCGGGTCTGTTCTTTCTCACCCCCCGTTTCTCGAAAGCTCAACTGCCTACAGTGGCTTCCGCTCTTTTTTTTTTGATTTACTTCCACTCCCATTCTCATGCCATCGCTGTGTACACAGATGGCTCTAGTTTCAGACAGCGTCGGATTCGCAAACAGTGTTTCCGGACAGCGTCGTGTGGGGCATTTACTATCTTCGGCTAGCATTTTTACTGCTGAATTGTATGCCATTCTTGCAACACTTACTCGTATTGCATCTATGCCTGTGTCATCATTTGTGGTAGTCTCAGACTCCCTTAGTGCTCTACAGGCTATACGAAAATTTGATACATCTCACCCCCTAATTCTCCGTACCCAACTTGGCTACGCCGTATCTCTACGAAGCATAAAGATATTATTTTTTTTTGGGGTCCTGGTCATGTCGATGTACAGGGCAATGAACAGGCAGACACTGCTGCGCGGTCAGCAGTACATGCCCCAAACCAATTTCCTATAGAGGGGGTCCATTTCTGGACTTTTTTGCTGCAATAGCTACCCACCTTCACGCCCGTTGGCAACAACGTTGGTCAACTCTGCTTGGTAACAAACTTCATTCTATTAAACCGAGCATAGGTTTACTGGCCGTCTTCTTGTCATCAGTGCCGTGGTTGGGAGACCACTCTCTCCCGTCTTCGCATTGGCCACACTCGTCTTATCACGGGTATCTCATGGAGAGGCACCTTGTACCTCTCTGTGAGCAGTGTCAATTTCCCTGTATCGATTAGCCACATTCTGTTAGACTGCCCTCTCTATCAACGAGCACGCAAAATTTACCTCCAACCCGTCTTCGTTCTACTACTCTCTCTTTACCTTCCCTTCTTGCTGATGGACCCTCCTTTAATCCTGACTCTCTCATTGACTTCTTGACAACGACTGATTTACTCCACAAACTCTGATGATGATACCTTACGCACTCCCCTCAGCCCTTTCTAGCTCAGTCTCTTGCTGCCCTTTACCCTTTCACCATCCACTGCTCCGCTGTTAT
The DNA here is from genome assembly GCF_026875155.1 of Cherax quadricarinatus. Lineage (NCBI taxonomy): Eukaryota > Metazoa > Arthropoda > Malacostraca > Decapoda > Parastacidae > Cherax > Cherax quadricarinatus. The sequence continues at coordinate 54,036,251 of NC_069415.1, forward strand.
CCGTAACCTATTACTCATCCACCTCCCTTTTGCCACCTGATACCCTCGCTTCCTTCCTGCCCTGCAGCGCTGTATAGCCCTTGTGGCTTAGCGCTTCTTTTTGATTATAATAATAATAATAATATGTCCCCCAGATGAAAGTGGTGATAAAGGACCAACGATGTCAATAGCTATTCTTTCAAACGGTACCGTAAAGATTGGCATTTTGACCATAGGTACTCGCCTGGTACCTCGGGAGGATGACAGTTGGCAAACTTTACACGATCTACAATAGGTAGTAATATCTGAGGACATTTTGGGCCAAAAATAGGTTTTCCTAATTTTATTTAAGGTTTTACGATGCGAGAAATGTCCGGCCACTGGCAGGTCATGAGCCATTTTAAGAACAGTCTCTCTGCATTGACTTGGAACAACTAAGATGGAATAGTCTATCTCATCTGAATTTAATTTGAATACTGATTTATACAAGATACCTTTTATATATTCAAATTTATATGAAAAGTTTTTCCTTTGGATGACTTGATTTTGTCTAGCTGCAGTATGGCAATTCTGAAGAGAAGGGCAGTTACGTTGTAAATTGACAAAGGAGTCCTTCGATATATCTAAAGGCTTAAAGTCAGGGAAAATCAAAGGATGGACAGTAGGAGAAGCCTGGGCTTTGGTCTGATCCCTAGTCAAGATGTTTATTGTATCAGAGGTGATATCCTCACTTTCATCTAACAAGTGAACCGGTGATTCTACTATCTCGCTTTCAAGAGTAGTATCACTGGTTTCTAACCCCACATGAATATCCCAAGACATTGCATCATCTGAACTTTCGAGGGGCTTCTCTGACTCTACAGGAAGAGGAGCTGAAAAACTGATGTCCATCTTTGGTGATGAAAGGTCAACCTCAGAAGGAAGAATGGCACCTTTTACATTACCTATTAGTACGGAACAAGAAGTGGTGGGAGCTAGTACGGCTTCAGATCAACCTGTGAACCATTTAGACCTAATGTAACAACGGATGGTAGGAAAAGTGTCTGTACGGCCCAAGTAGTCTGAAAGTATAGCAGAGGAATGAGTTGTCAAAGTTAGGGAACAGCTTATCAGAAATGACTATACATGTGCATCCAGTGTCTCGTAAAATGGTAGATACATTAAGTCCTTAACTGTTCCTGAACAGAAGGGGGGCCTGGTCATTACAGTCTTTAAAACATCTTTCAAAATTTTTACCTTCCTAGAAGGACAAAATTTGGGACGTTAAAGTCCCTTAAACACCCACAATAAATGACAAACAGGAATAGAAGAAGTTAGTTTGCTTTCTATTAGAGGCTCTGTTTTCCCTTTTGATCTGGAACCCTTGCCCTTAGGGTTCGATCCCCTTTTGGTCTTTTATAGGAATTGTGTGCCTCAGCATACAAGTCAGGGGGCCTCAGCAACTTCATCAGCTTTAATCAGGTTGCGCTCTCTAACGAATGTTCGTATTTGGTGGGGGAAAAGCTGTCAGGAACTGGTCAGCAACCCTGAAATCTCTAAGAGATTCATAATTGTGATTTAAATTCCTGAACTCTCTATCCAAAAGTCGAACAAACAAAAGTGTGTTACCTGTAAACCCGCTGAAAGTTTTGGCCATCTGTAAGGTGGCATACCTGAAATCTTTCCTATAAGAATTTGTGGTTTTTTGATATGCTTAAGGATTGCCTTCTTCAGTAGGTTATAATTACATATGATATCCTGCGACAAAGTTGCATAAATATTCAAAGCTGTACCCAGAAAAATAACATTCCTAACCTGGTAGCCCAGGTGTCAGCAGGAGGCCATTCACAGGGGTAGCGGTATTTTCAAACCCGATAATGTATGAAGTAATGTCTTCACCCTCTGTGAAGGGAGGTAAATTAGGTGTTGGAATATGTGCACTAGCTGCATGATGTTCAGTTACTCCTTCCTCTAATTGTTGTTGCGTAAAAGTTAACTTTTTATTCTCTAATTCAAGGCGAGATTTTTCGAGCTCGCGATCTTTTTCTCTCTCGCAGTTCATTCTCTCTAGCTTTTTCCTCAACTTCTCTATCTTTTGCTCTTTCCTCAAGTTCTCTTAACCTAACTTGTTCCTCACGTATTTTAGCTTGTTCCTCACATATTTTAGCTTGTTCCTCACGTACTTTAGCTTGTTCCTCATGTACTTTAGCTTGTTCCTCACGTATTTTAGCTTGTTCCTCATGTATTTTAGCTTGTTCCTCACGTATTTTAGCTTGTTCCTCACGTACTTTAGCTTGTTCCTCACGTACTCTAGCTCTCTCCTAACGATCAAGTCTATCACGCTCCTTTTTGTCTTCTCTCTCTTTCTAATTGTCTATCTTGGTTTTCTTTCAATTCGATGTCTCTTCTTTTTCTCCTCTCTTTCAAGGTTCTTTCTCTCCTTTCTTTCTCTTTCCTGGATCTTAGCTCTAATGAAAGCTTCTAAATTCTTCCCCGTTATTCCTAACTTACTCCGTGTTCATCCAAAACTGGTATTCCTCCATACTTGCAAGAATAACTTAAACTACCAGGGGAAAATGAAACGGATATATCAAGGAAAACGGAGGGTTCAATTTCTGCTCCGCTCAAACTGTAAATAAATCGGAGGGTTCGATCCTTGCTTTGATTAAACGTGTGAATGAAAACGGAGGGTTCTATGCCGGCTCCGAGCAAGCAGTAAGTAGAATGGGGTCCCTTGACCATCCAATCTTCTCACCAACAAAAAATCAAGAGTGTCCTACAACAGTTCCCTTGATATAATAAAGAGCTCAATGAAACAACTTGTCACTGGAAAATCTCGGGGTCCCTAGAGTCTATTCCTCCAAATCGTTTCAAGCTCAAAAATAAAGGCGACAGAATTAACTAATACTATATCCTGCCTGACTTGACTTACAATAAATTGAGACTAAAACAATCGCCAAATCTTTTAAATACCTATACTGTAGTCCTACCATAGAGAATGATTACTCATGGCTGGTGGTAACCGTTTGTGGTATGCGGCGTTGAAGTTTCAATGATAGATTCGAGATGGAGTTGGATCTTGATTCAGTAGAGTTGATCCTGGCAAGGTCGCCACTTGTGAAGGCTTACTCAGCCCTGTAACAACTTCAGACAGTATTACCAAGGCTGGCTGGCTCCTCAGGAAAATTAATGAATAGAAAAAGAAATAATAATTCACAAAGATAAACACTATTATTTATTAATGCAAAGATAAAACACTGAAATATGAAGGCGTATCCTACTTGAATGAAAATGAAATGGAAAAATGACATTTGAATTCAACGCTAATATATACAGTGATACTGGGGTGTCTGGTTGAGGTTGACATCGTCTTGTAGAAATTGTAGCCGTTGCTGATGGGGGGGGGGGTCACAGGTGTTTAGTGACAACCCAACGACTAGTTCTTCACAAAAGTCTAAAAGCCTTGAATAGTCAGTCCAGATGAAAGGAACACAGGTTCTTTACCATTTGCCAAAGATAAGGGTGTGTCCTGTAAAATTTAACAGGTAGGTAGATAATGAAGGGGACATCCCAAGACCTTTTCAGTCCCTCTCCTTCAACACTTCTCGTTGGTTGGCAGGTGACCCGATCTGTCATTCCAAGCTGGAAAGAGAGACAGGTTACCCACTGCTTAAGAAAACACTCTCCATGATAAGTGTAAGATACTTAAAAAAGTGGTGACTATCTAAAAGTCTCATGGGGAGCTTAAAACTGAAAGGACCAAGTTTAATATTGGTCAAAAGTGAAGCTTTCAACCAATATCCATTAGAATAGGAGCAGAGGCTTTTACTTAGTTGTGCTGGGAGCTGTGAGTCGAGTGATTACTGTTTGGCCGGAGCCCCACACGTCACCTTTCGGGGTGGGGAAAAAAGGGGGGGAGGGGGATAGCGGGCTAGGACTGGCCCTACCTTAACAAACAGCCGGCAATCAAACTATCGTTACCATATACTCGCTCGCTACTGCTATCTGTTGAACTTTTCCCTCACAGGGGATGCAACAAGAACAAGAAGATATGGTTGGAAACGCATATCCAAATGAATCACAAATAAAGCTTTTCAACTTAGGTTGAAACAGGGGACAGAACGGGAAGTGGAATCTATAAAATATTTTACCAGTGTTTGCTAGGGAGGATGGGTTGCATATTATGCTCTTGACAAATTTATTGCTTCTTTTTTCTTCAAGAGTGGTGCTTTGATGCCGGTAAAGGGCCCTTGATCCAAGAAAAATAAAGCTACCCCTCTGCTCACCTTCTCTTCCTTGAATTAAACCTAATTGCCGAATCCCAGGGTGCTGTATGACATTTATAGTTTTAAAAAACACTTCTCGTCGATTTTAAAATAGTAATTTTAAATGTTTCCTCTTATCAGTTATTTTCTAAACAAAATTAATGGTTTTCTATTTACCCCTGGAGCTCAAAAATTTACTGGTCTCCACAACTGTCCCACCTTTGCATTAAGGTCTCAAAAGCAGAACACTATCATTTTGTTTCTTTTTCTCTAAACTTTTATTTTTCTCTTGTTTTTGTTCCTTCAATTATTTTTCCTCACCACCTTTCTGTTCTTTTGTTTTTAATATTTTTTCTCATTTCCCTATTATCTATTCCAATTTTTTCTTTTTTTTCCCCAGCCTCCCCAATGCTTTCCCTTCTTTTTCAATTTCAAAAAGGGAAAAATATCCCCACCACTTATCCGAAAGAGATGTTGGGTTCTTTTTTCCTGCAGGTACTGCAAGGAGAGTGGCCACCCCCCCCAAAAAACACTTCTAACCTCAGGCACAAACCCTGCCACTTCATTGTTTTACATCCTACTTACATTTTAAACCACCTATTTCTTAAATTTAAATATTTAAAAAACCCTTCTTTTCCACCACTGTTTTATTTTATTCCCTCACCACTATTCCTCTAGGTTTTTTCCTGAGACAACCGTCTCGATTCCTTTACTTCCTCCCTATTCAAGCTCGCTACCCCTCTCGCAATTAGTTTCACTCAGTGCTTGAAAATAATCTTCCTTTCATTAATCATTGTTTCTTAAAAACCTGTACTAGCTTCACATTCCATTGAGACAACCCAGTTTTAAAAAGAAAATTATTTATAGTAATATTTTTTATTAACAAAAGTCGGCCCATTCCCACCAAGGCAGGGTGGCCTGAAAAAGAAAAACTTTCATCATCGTTCACTTTCCATCACTGTCTTGCAGCATTAAACACCCCTCTTTCAGAGTGCAGACCCCTATACTTCCTATCTCCTGGACTCAAGTCCGGTTTGCCAGTTTTCCCTGAATTCCTTCGTAAGTGTTACTTTGCTCAAAGCTCCAACAGCACGTTAAGTATTAAAACCTATTTGTCTCCATTCACTTCCTATTATATACGCTCACGCATGCTTGCTGGGAAGTCCAAGCCCCTCACATACAAAACCACCTCCTTTAAACCCCCTCCCTCCAACCTTTTCCTAGGTTGACCCCTATGCCACCTTCCCTCTACTACAGATTTATACACACTCGAAGTCATTCTGTTTCGTTCCATTCTCTCTACATGTCCAAACCACCTCAACAACCCTTCCTCAGCCCTCCGGACAAAAGTTTTGGTAGTCCGACACCACCACCACCTAACTTCCAACCTACGAATTCTCTGCATTATATTCACACCACACATTGCCCTCAGACATGACATCTCTACTGCCTCCAGCCTTCTCGCTGCAACATTCATCACCGATGCTTCACACCCATATAAGAGTGTTGGTAAAACTATACTATAGTAATAACATACCATAAAAGAGGAGGCGGTTGGAGGCAGTGATGTTCTGTCTAAGGGCAATGTGTGGTGTGAATCTTACGCAGAAAATTCGGAGTGTGGAAATTAGGAGAAGGTGTGGAGTTAATAAAAGTATTAATCAGAGGGCTGAAGAGGGGTTTTTGAGGTGGTTTGGTCATTTAGAGAGAATGGATCAAAGTAGAATGACTTGGAGAGTGTATAAATCTAAAGGGGAAGGAAGGCAGGGTAGGGGTCGTCCTTTGAAAAGGTTGGAGGGAGGGGGTAAAGGAGGTTCTGTGGGAGAGGGGCTTGGACTTCCAGCAAGCGTGCATGAGCATGGTAATAGGAGTGAATGGAGACGAATGGTATTTTTGGGGCCTAACGAGCTGTTGGAGTGTGTGCAGGGTAATATTTAGTGAAGGGATTCAGGGAAACCGGTTATTTTTATATAGCTGGACTCGAGTCCTGGAAAAAAGGAAGTACAATGCTTTCACTTTAAAGGAGGGGTTTGGGATATTGGTAGTTTTGGAGGGATATGTTTTTATATCTTTATACATACAGTAGGGCCCCCCTTATATGGGCGGGTTAGGTTCCAGGCTACCGCCGTAAAGCGGAAATCGCCTTAAAGTGGGAACCCCTTTTTTTTTTTTCCCCTTTTTTAAATGCGTAAAAAATACTAATAAAATTTTACACTAAAATTATTAATTTAGCAGTAGAATAGGCAAAAAAAACAATAAAAAAAATACAAAACACTATGCACCTCATTACTTTCCTTTAAATTTTTATTGTTTTAATCTAGGGTAGAAAAGTAGATTGTAAGAAATCATTTGGGGGATTAATGGTAGTCGGGGGGGGCTACCAACCAGGCCCCCACCTACACATAAATTTTCCCTTACTTTAAGATCCCAGAGCAAAAAAAGCATAAAAAATTTTTACTCATTATTTTTCCCTTTAAAAAATTTGTAATTAATGTAGGGTCAGGAGTGGAAAAATGAGTAAAACGAATAAATGAGAGAGAGAGAGAATATACGAGAGGACGGGGGCGCAGAGTTATGTAAACAAACCAGGCGAACATAATTTTTTGTAAACAAAAAAGTGTAACGTCTGGTTGTGTACAATTTACATTGGCACAATTGTCTCTACATTGTGCTGTAGAATAAATAAAGAAAAACTCCCTTTCTTGTGAACACCATTTTTAGAAGAAATGACGCTGGAAAAAAAGCCCCACTGATTTTTTTTTGGAAAAATCCTGGGTTCCTACAAAAGCTGTTATTTATGATAATCTATCAACTGTTTTTGTATTACCGAATAAACTTACATACAAAAAAAGGAAAAATTTTCAATTCCCCCCAGTAACACATTTTCTCTTATGTTAGATTAGAAAATGTTATTCTTGCTGTACTTGTACAAGTTTCTGGGACAACACTCAATTTTTTGTTTATTCTATTGTGGGGTGTACTTATCTTTTAAAAGTTATGTATGGTTTTTTATATAATTTTTAAAAAAAAATCATGATGGATTAATGAAAATGTGTATATTTAAAATAAAAATGACTTAATGAACTCGTGATGTTATTATTTTTTCAAAAATGGCGCCACTTGTGCAAGTGTCGCTACCCCCAAAATCAATTTGTTTATTTATTCTTCTGTGGGGTGATTTATCATATTTATTGTTTTGCACAGTTTATTATACAATTTTGAAAAAATATCATAGATGGATTAATGAAAAGTGTATTTTAAAGTAATATACGACATTTAAATGTGACTCGGTGATTATTATCATTACTAATATGACGCTTGAGACATAAGACATATTTAATGTGTACCTGCTGCCCCGAAAAAGTATGTAAATTTTTTTAGGTACAGGGCGGGGAAAACCCCAAAAATCGAACTGCTCCCAAAAAACCAATATGTAAATGTATTTTGTAAATGCTTTTATAAGTGTTTTTAAAAGGGGTTTAAATGGGCTAATCTTAATTTCATTATTCCTGATGGAATAAATTCATTCGGTAAAGGCACTCGAAAATAAAAGGAAATTTGTACGAGGGAGATTCACCAAATTAACCAATAACAAAAACATAAATGGGCCCAAGTAAACCCAAATCCTAACCGTATAAGCTGGAAGATAACTAAGCAACCAGGGCCCCAAATATGCCTAAACAATTAAAAACGGTAGCACTCGATGTATCACAAGGGTTATTCCTCTAAGAAAAAAGGAGGAGAGAGTAAACAAAAGAACAGGCCTCCCCTTTCAGGCACGGGAAAAAAATAAAAGAGCGGCTAAAAGAGGGGCAATATATCTGAAATGCGAGGGAGACACTGGTCAAGGGAAATAGCAAACATCGAACTTAAAACTAAAAAAAAATCCTTTAGGAGTCAGGAATCGGGAAGAACTAAAAAACCAAAATGGGAAAACGAAAAAAAACCCAAAGTATTTCTTCTCCCCCCATGCCAAATCAAAATCGAGAACAACGTCCCCTATTGGGGGGCCCCACTTAAACAAGATGGGTCCACACAGAACAACAAGGAAATGGTGAGCTCTCAAGTCCCAATATGATCAGTTTTTTAGGGAAACCGCTAACCAACGGAGCGAAAACAAAAAAATTTTTTATGAAGAGCCACAAAATTGATTTTAAAACAAGCCCTTCCGATGTTATCCTGACGCCAAAAGACTTCGAAAAGGCATAAATGACATGCCCCCACTCCCGCCCCCGGCCAGATCATGGAACTCTGTGTTCATCAAAACCAAAAAGCCCCTATACGAGCCTTTTCCACCTATGGGGGGGG
>NC_069415.1:54045281-54143922 GCF_026875155.1 Cherax quadricarinatus
GGGGTCAACGCCACGCGGCCCTGTGACTAGGCCTCGTAGTGGATCAGGGTCTGATGAACCAGGCTGTTACTTCTGGCCACATGCAAACAGTTCCTGACCAGCCCGGTTGGTCAGGTACTGACTTTGGGTGCCTGTCCAGCACCTTCTTGAAGACAGCCAGGGGTCTATTGGTAATCCCCTTTATGTATGCTGGGAGGCATACAGTTTACTCGTGGAACCCCTGCTTTTCATTGGGGGAATGTTGCATCTCCTGCCGAGTCTTTTGCTTTCATAGGGAGGTATTTCCCTGTCCAAGTTTGGTACCAGTCCCTCTAGGATTTTCCTAGTGTATATTATCATGTATCTTTCTCACCTGCATTCCAGGGAATACAAATAAAGGTACTTCAACTGTTCCCAGTAATTTAGCTTTATCATACTTATGTGTGCCGTGAAGATTCTGTGTGCACTCTCCAGGTCAGGAATTTCGCTTGCCTTGAAGAGGGAAGTTAATGCACAGCAGTATTCCAGTCTAGAGAAAACAAACGATTTGAAGAGAATCATCATTGGCGTTGTCGTCCCTAGTTTTGAAGGTTGTCATTATCTATTCTATCATTTTTCTTGCAGATGTGGTAGATACATTGCTGTGGTCTTTGAAGGTGAGATTCTCTGACATTATCACTTCCAAGTCCTTCACATTACTTTTCGCTCTATTGGATGGTTAGAATTTTTTTGTGTACCCTGATACAGATTGAATTTCCTTAAGTTTTCTATATTTGAGTAGATGAAATTTCTCATCATTGAACTTAACATTGTTTTGCGTAGCCCATTTGAAGATTTGGTTGATGTCCGCTAGGAGTCTTGCGGTGTCTTCAGTGGAAGACACTCATGTCAATTCGGGTGTCATCTGCAAAGGACAACACGTAGCTATGGCTTACGTCTCTGTCTTTGTTTGATATGAAGAATAGGAATAGGATGGAGTGAGTACTGTGCCTTGTGGAACAGAGCTTTTCACCGTAGCCGCCTCAGACTTTACTCTGTTTGCTATTACTCTGTGTTCTATTTGTTAGTAAGTTATAGATCCATCTACCAACTTTTCCTGTTATTCATTTATCCCACTTTCTTATTAAGGTTTTCGCAACGTCTATGTTTACTACATCTGCATTTTGTTTATCCTCTATAGCATCCTGGACCTTGTCATAGTGGTCCAGTAGGTAGAAAAGGCAGGAGCGACCTGCTCTAAACCCCTGTTGCTCTGGGTTGTTAACTGATGGGTATCTTTCAAGGATTTTCATGATATGGGATGTTAGTGCTATCGATGGTCTGTTGTTCTTTGCAATTGTTTTACTGACCCCTTTGTAGAGTGGGGCTATATCTGCTGTTTTTAGTGATTGTGGGATGACCCCTGTGTCCATGCTCCCTCTCCATAGAATGCTGAAGGCACATGACAAGGGCTTCTTGCAGTTCTTGATGAACACAGTTCCGTGAGTCTAGGTGTGGGGGTAGAGTGCATGGGCATGTTATTTATTGCCTTTTGAAAATCTTGTGGTGTGTAGCATAATATCAGCGTTTTTTGAGATGGCCTAATTTTGAGTCTTTTTGGGACTTCAGTATCTCACTCATTTCTTTGCTGTCATCTGTGTATGTCCCATCTCGCCTAAGCAGGGGCCCAGTATTTGATTTTGTTTTACCTTTAAATCTGGCATAAGAGAATAATTATTTTGTTTTGTTTTTTTATTTTCCTTTATGTCCTTTAGTTCTTCCTGCGATTCTTGCCTCCTCAATGAATCCTTAAGCTTAAGCTCGATATTTGCTATTTCTGTGACCAGTGCCTCCTTTGTATTACAGATATATTAGCCTCTGTCAGCAGCTCTGTGATTCTTTGCCTTCGATTGTATTGGGAGCGTTTCTCTCTTTCTGCTTTACACCTTCTCTTTCTTTATCTTAATGGAGTGTGCCTTGAGCATACTTCAAGTGCTGTTTAGGATCCGTGTTGTTTAGGATATCTTTCTAATTTGCTTCATTTACGACATGATTGACTTGTTCCCAGTGTAAGTTTTTGCTATTGAAGTTGAATTTTGTGAAGGCACCCCAATAACTGATCACATTTTGCTGATAAAGCGCCCTGTGCATACATGTCTGTACCTCTATTTTGTTGTGGTCTAAGTGAAATGTTTTGTACGTTACATTCTTTCAATTGGTTGTGAAGTGGGGTTTTCAGTGTAATTTGCTTGTCGACTTTTTTAAATTTGCTGGTTTAAGGGAATTTGGTGAGAGTTTAATAGTTCGTTTTTGTGATGAATTTTTATTGAGTACCTCTTGGGGTGTCCTGCTAAAATATATTTCCCTACACCCCTCCATTTTAGGTGTTAAATTGAAATCCCACGCAGCAAATGTTTGGGGGAGGATTAGTAACTTTCCAGACGTGGTCGATTTTTTAAACTGTTCCCGGAAAATGCTGGGAGGTTGCATCCGGAGGTTTGTATGCAATCATGTTAACAAGGTATTTGGGTTTTTGATCTTTATGCTTTTTCTACATTGTGTGAGGGGTTTTGTAGTTTTGAGAAAATGAGGACTGTGAAATACAAAACCCCCCCCCCTTTTTGCCTCTTTAGCCCTTTTCCCTCAGATTAAAAGGGTTTTAACTTTGGGTTTATTTCGTTGTCAAAATGATTCTTCAGTAGGTCTGTGAAAACTGAAAACTTGCTTTGACTCCTGAGCATCCCCCTTTATGTAAGGGATTTTGTTTTTCTGGTGGCGTTACACCCGTTGTTTGCAAAGATAAAATTGTTATATTGTTGGAAATTTAGGGGGGTTTTGTTTGCGGCATTAAAAATCTGTTTTTTGGAGTGGAGGGTAATGCTTTCTTGATACCGAATTCTTTTAAAAAAATTTGTATATTATAGTATGTTTTGTATATACGTACTTTGTTCACCTATGCATTTTAACAAAGTAAAAAGCTTGTTATAGTGTTCTGTTGATCATTTTATTTACCAAGTTTTTACCTGTACCTCAAACTTGAGAAGTATTGAACTTTAAATGTTATGAAAGGTGATATACGAAGGTGATTTTGAAACTGTGAGGAAAACGAACGTCTTAACATGTCTGGCAAACCAAAGAGGTATTGTGTAATGCTGAGCAAGACAGGTAGGTATTAGGTCACAGAGGGAAGGGCAGTCGAGAGAGGTGGGTTGATGGAGAGGGTTCTTGTTGTAAGGAATTGGAGCCAATTGGAGCCAACATTCATGTAGTACTAAGAAAACTCTGAGCAAAATTATCAAAGTACATCACTTAGCACTATAATAAGGAACCCTTGACCGATAATGTGAATTGTCTCACATGTTCAGTTATTTACCCTCTGAGTCGCCCCTGACTGCACCTCTCATAACCTAGACACAGAGGAAATGGAAAGTGGTGAACATGAGTAACAGAGAACGGGACATGAGAAGCTAGAAATTTTCTGAGAAGTGGAAGAGAAAGATACCTGAAGGGCAAAGATGCACATGAAAGAATGAGTGTTACTGAATATAAAAAAAATACTTATCATGCAAGACAAAAAGACATACGAAAAAAGAGTCTATATTCAATAATCTATAATGCAGAAAATGCAAAAGTTAATCTAGAAGGCTGGATCAGAAGTTTAATCTCGACACATCCAAATATAAATCAGAGAAGGTTCAAGAGTCGTGAACAAGCACGTTGACCATTATATAAGGGAAGTTCTCTGAGCTTGGCACTTTGTTGAAAATCTTAGAAATAAGTCACAGCTTAAAAAGAATTCATAAGTACAATATCCGAAGTTTGTACTGACGTGTCTTTAACATGATGTCAGATAGTAATGGGTGAGTATAAACAAAGAATTCTTCAGATCAATGGTGTAAAATAAGTTGAATGAGCTAGAAAGAATATCTCATAAGACGCCAGGAACCAGTAATGTCAACTGTTGTTACTGAAGCGAAGGTACATATAGATAATGGCTCTTTGTTTATATTTTCCTTTTATTTGCAAAGTGCTTCTTAAATATTTAAAATTACAATTATAATAAATATGTTGATGCACTGTATTTAAGCTGAGGTGCCGAGACATTCATGGAGCACAAAAAATGGTAGTGTAACCTAAGTATTGTAAAAAGATGCTTGATCCCCAAGAGAGAGATAACAAATATAAATTCGACAAAAAATATTTTAAATTAATGCAATATACACAATAGTTGCTCATGTGATGAATAATTATTCATGAATTATTAAAACATTGCATCCTAATGACATAATTCAGCTAACAGTTTCCTAACCTTAAGTTTATTAAAACACTGCAGCCTAATGACATAATTCAGCTAACAGTTTCCTAACCTTAAGTTTATTAAAACATTGCATCCTAATGACATAATTCAGCTAACAGTTTCATAACCTTAAGTTTATTAAAACACTGCAGCCTAATGACATAATTCAGCTAACAGTTTCCTAACCTTAAGTTTATTAAAACACTGCAGCCTAATGACATAATTCAGCATACAAAATAATATTTGCATGTTCAGCGAGTTTCATTTTTGGTGATGATTTTATTATATAATACACAGGGTGTTCACATAAACACTCCTTGATTTCAAGCATGTAACTTTATTATAATAATCTTTCAGAGTTAGTAGCTTCAAATGCAGGACTTCATTCAGTTTCATGAAGTATAGGGTAGTATTAAAGGCACTCCGTGTGCGCCCCTCTGGTTGTTCGGCAAACATCGATGTCCAGTTCGGTCCAGACGCTCTGCAGCATATCTGGTGTTATCATGTGAACTGCTTCAGTGATCGATATTTTCAGCTCATCCAGGGCTGCAGGTAGTGGTGGTACGTAAACTGTGCTCTTCACGTACCCACAAAGAAAGAAGTCACAAACAGTTAGGTCCTGTGACCTCGCAGGCCATTTGCAGAGGTCACCGGACCTAACTGTTTGTGAAGAGCACAGTTTACGTACCACCACTACTAGCAACCCTGGACGAACTGAAAATATCGATCACTGAGGTAGTTCGCATGATAACACCAGATACCCTGCAGAGCGTCTGGACCGAACTGGACATCGATGTTTGCCGAACAACCAGAGGGGCGCACACGGAGTGCCTTTAATGCTACCCTATACCTCACGAAACTAAATGAAATCCCGCGTCTGAAGCTCCTAACTGTGAAAGATTATTACAGTAAAGTAACATGTTATACCTGTTTAAAACCAGGGAGTATTTTTGTGGCCACCCTGAATTGTTTATACACGATATATAATTAGGGTGTTTGCTGTATACGAGGAAAGATGTAACTGGTGTCGATTTGCTCTACGATGATATTGTAAAGTTGACTGGTATCCACTTGCACAAGAACGGAGGTGGACATGTGTGGCTGGTGTCACTTGCTCTACTACTGAGGAGAAGAGGTGTGTCTGGTGTCACTTGCTCTACTACTGAGGAGAAGAGGTGTGGCTGGTGTCACTTGCTCTACTACTGAGGAGAAAGGTGTGTCGGTGTCACTTCTCTACTACTGGGAGAAGAGGTTCCCCCGGGGTTCACTTGCTCTACACTGAAAAAAGAGGTCTGGTTTCATTTTCACAACACAGGGGAAAAAGGGGGGCTGGTGTCACTTGCTCTACTATGAGGAGAAAGGTGTGGGTGGTGTCACTTGCCTACTATGGGGAAATGTGGGCTGGGCACTTGCCTACTACTGAGGAAAGAGGTGTCTCTGGGGTCAAATTGCCACTACTGAGAAGAAGAGTGTCTGGTGTCATTTGCACAATACTGAGGAGAAGAGGTGTTCTGGTGTCACTTTTCTCACTACTGGGGGAAAAGGGTGTTGGTGTCACTTGCTCTACTACTGAGGGAAAGGTGTGTCTGGTTTCATTGCTCTACTACTAGGGGAAAGGGTGGCTGGTGTCACTTGCTCTATACTGAGGAGAAGAGGCGTGCTGGAGTTTTTTCCGGGGAGAGTTTCGGGGGGCAAAGCCCCCGCGGGCCCGGGGTGACCAGGCCTCCGGTATCAGCGCCGATCAACCAGGCTGTTCTGCTGGGTCACGCAAACCAACGTACAGCCACACCCGGCTGTCAGGAACTGCCTTTAGGTGCTTTTCCAGTGCCAGCTTTTAAGACGCCGGGGGCTGTTGGTAAACCCCCCTTTTGTTGCTGGGGGGCAGTTGAACAGCTCGGTCCCCGACACTTATTGTATGGTCTCTTAACGTGCTATTTACACCCCTGCTTTTTATTGGGGGATGGTGCATGTCGCCAGTCTTTTGCTTTCGTAGTGATGATTTTCGTTGCAAGTTCTATAGTCCCTCAGGATTTTCCAGGTGTATATAATCATTATCTCCCCTCCTCGTTTTCCCGGGAATACGGGTTTTGAAACCTCAAACGCTCCCCGTAATTGAGGTGTTTTTTTCTCCCTTTTGCGCGCCGTGAAAGTTCCCCTGTACATTTTTTAGGGCGGCAATTTCACCTGCCTTAAAGGGCTGTTAGAGTGCAGCAAAATTCCCGCCTAGATAGAACAAGGCCTGAAGAGTGTCATCATGGGCTTTGGCCCTTCCCCAGTTTTTAAGGGTTTTCCTTATCCATCCTGTCATTTTTCTAGCAGATGCATTGATACAATTTATGGGCCCTTGAAGTGAATCCTCCGACAAATCACTCCCAGTCTTTTTACGTTGGTGTTTCGCTCAATTTTTTGGCCAGAATTTGTTTTGTACTCTGATAAGATTTAATTTCCTCATGTTTACCCTTCTGAGAATTGAAATTTCTCATCGTTGAACTTTATATTGTTTTTTGCAGCCCACTGAAAGATTTGGTTGATGTCCGCCTGGAGCCTTGCAGTGTCTGCAATGGAAGACACTGTCATGCAGATTCGGGTGTCATCTGCAAAGGAAGACACGGTGCTGTGGCTGACATCCTTGTCTATGTCGGATATGAGGATGAGGAACAAGATGGGAGCTAGTACTGTGCCTTGTGGAACAGAGCTTTTCACCGTAGCTGCCTCGGACTTTACTCTGTTGACGACTACTCTCTGTGTTCTGTTAGTGAGGAAATTATAGATCCATCGACCAACTTTTCCTGTTATTCCTTTAGCGCGCATTTTGTGCGCTATTACGCCATGGTCACACTTGTCGAAGGCTTTTGCAAAGTCTGTATATATTACATCTGCATTCTTTTTGTCTTTAGTGCATTTAGGACCTTGTCGTAGTGATCCAGTAGTTGAGACAGACAGGAGCGACCTGTTCTAAACCCATGTTGCCCTGGGTTGTGTAACTGATGGGTTTCTAGATGGGGTGGTGATCTTGCTTCTTAGGACCCTTTCAAAGATTTTTATGATATGGGATGTTTAGTGCTATTGGTCTGTAGTTCTTTGCTGTTGCTTTACTGCCCCCTTTGTGGAGTGGGGCTATGTCTGTTGTTTTTAGTAACTGAGGGACGACCCCCGTGTCCATGCTCCCTCTCCATAGGATGGAAAAGGCTCGTGATAGGGGCTTCTTGCAGTTCTTGATGAACACAGAGTTCCATGAGTCTGGCCCTGGGGCAGAGTGCATGGGCATGTCATTTATCGCCTGTTCGAAGTCATTTGGCGTCAGGATAACATCGGATAGGCTTGTGTTAATCAAATTTTGTGGCTCTCTCATAAAAATTCATTTTGATCTTCGACTCTCAGTCTGGTTAGCGGCTTGCTAAAAACTGAGTCATATTGGGACTTGATTAGCTCACTCATTTCCTTGCTGTCATCTGTGTAGACCCATCTTGTTTAAGTAGGGGCCAATACTGGACGTTGTTCTCGATTTGATTTGGCAAGGAGAAGAAATACTTTGGGTTTCTTTCGATTTCATTTATGGCTTTTAGTTCTTCCGCGTTTCCCTGACTCCTAAAGGATTCTTTTAGCTTAAGTTCGATGCTTGCTATTTCTCTGACCAGTGTCTCCCTGGCATTTCTGATATTTTGGGACCTCTTTTAGCCGCTCTGTTATTCTTTTCCGTCGCCTGTAAGGGAGCGCCTGTCTCTTTCTATTTTACATCTACTCCTCCTTTTTCTTAGAGGAATAAGCCTTGTGCATACATCGAGTGCCCCCGAGTTAATCTGTTCTAGGCATAAGTTTGGGTCTGTGTTGCTTAGTATATTTTCCCCAGCTTATATCGGTTAGGACTTGGTTACTTGGTCCCACTTTAGTTTTTGTTATTGAAGTTGAATTTGGTGAATGCTCCCTCGTGACTAGTCTCATTTTGTCGGTCTGGGCTCCACGCATACATGTCTGAACCTCAATTATGTTGTGATCTGGGTATATTGTTTTTGATATGGTGACATTTCTTATCAGATCATCATTTTTTAGTGAAGATGAGGTCTAGTGTATTCCCCAGTCTAGTAGGCTCTATTATTTGCTGGTTTAAATTGAATTTTGTGCAGAGATTTAAAAGCTCGTGTGAGTGTAGTTTTCATCAGAGCTGCCTCCTGGTGTTATTACTGCAACAATATTATTGCTATTTTCCTCCATTTTAGGTGCCTTAAGTTGAAATCCCCCAGGAGCAAGATGTTGGGTGCAGGAGCTGGAAGATTTTCCAAAACAGTGGTCAAATTTTTAACAGCTGTTCCTGGAATTGTGGGATGTTGCACCCGGAGGCTTGTAGACTACCACAATGAATGGGTTTTTGGGTTCTCGACCTTTACTGCTAAAACTTCCACTACGTCATTTGAGGCATTAAGCAGTTCTGTGCAAACAAGTGACTCTGCAATGTACAGGCAACCCCCCCCTTTTGCCTGTTCACTCTGTCACATCTGTATAGGTTGTAACTGGGATCCATATTCTTGTCCAAGTGATCCTTTATGTGGGTCTCAGTGAAACCCGCGAACATTGCCTTTGCCTCTGCAAGCAGTCCACGGATGAAAGGTATTTTGTTGTTTATTGCTGGCTTTAGACCTGTATATTTGCAAAGAAGAATGTTATCGGACTGGTGGTATTGTTGGTACTGGGGGGGGATTTTTTTTCCGGCATTAGTATCTGTATCTGTTGGTTTGGAGTGGAGGCCATCGACTGTGGTTCCACTCCAGGAATGACTGGATTTGGTGTACGATTTCTGCCATTTCCTGCCAGTTTTTTTTCCTTCCTGGCACTAAAAAACCTCTCCTCTTGAGTGGCTGTGGCTACCCGGGTTTTTCCCCATGGCCTGGTGTTTTGTATCTTTTTGTCCCTTTAGATGGTATGCCTGGCAATTTTAAAGTTTAGCACAGTCTTTCCTGTACTGAAGAGGTACACATTTCAGGGTGAAAAAGCTTACAGGAAGGGAGTTTGCATTTTCCTGTTGTCATATGGGCTGACATTTTCTAGGGTGGTCATAGTTGCATGTCCCATCTGTTTTTCCAGATTTCCCATGCCAGCAGATCCCAAGTGCATAGTATGTGCACAGGCTTGGTTTCCGTTTCCCTTTGGGGTTTCTGTGACTGTATTCCCTTTTGGGTGCATGTTTCCCTGTCTTATTCCTATCCTCCCTAGCCCAACAATGGAGCTCCCACCAGTTGTTTTTGGTAATTTATCCTCACTATTGCTATTGGAGTCCTCTTGTTTGCTATTTCCTGGGGTTTATTTCGGTTTGCAATTTGGTTTTATCTTATCTTTGACTACACTTGTTTCCCTACTATGGCTCCTGTCCTCTATGAGGTCATTTATATGTTTCCTTCTGCGTATAATTCCCGCTACTGGACAAAATCTCCAGCTTCACCATTACTGTCTACCGGGACAGTATCTCCAGCTTCACCTTTTTCTGTCCCCCCAGGACAGCACCTCCAGCTTCCCCATTACTGTCTCCCAGGACAGTATCTCCAGCTTCACCATTTACTGTCTCCCAGGACAGCACCTCCAGCTTCACCTTTTACTGTCCCCCAGGACAGCACCTCCAGCTTCACCTTTACTGTCTCCCGGGGACAGCACTATCAGCCCTACATTTACTGACTACCAGGACATCACCCCAGCCTTACAGTTTGTGACTACATGGCCAGTATCAAGGGCATACCTTTTCAGCCCGGACTTTTTATGTTCCCATCTGTTGTAGAAAGCTTCCGGGTTTTCTATGAAAGCAGCTTTGATTTATCCTCTTTTAATACCCTTGTGATTTTAGTCCACAGATTTTCCTCATTTGGGCATACCAAAACACTTCTCTGTTTTAATACTGCTGTAGCTAGTTCTGGGATATCTGCACAAGGAGCGTGACCCCAAATTTTCCCACACAAAAATGAAAATTTTTATCCATGTGGTAGCCCGTTTGTTTGACTGACCACAGACTACACACAGCTTCATAAGATTTGAATGGTTGATTTACTGAAAGTCTACTAGCAACCTCTTGAATATTATATTAATAACCTTAAATGAAGCTCTAGCTATTTGTATTTCTGTTTCTAACTCTTTTTGTATATTGGACAGCTTACCGTCACGTTCCTGTTTTTTTAATGTTTGTGTTTATAAGGGCCCCTACAAAACCCATCCGTTTACAGTCTGCTTTATTGTCCTTTGAAACTGTTTAAAAACCAGTCCCGGGTTCGGACCAGTCAGGGTTCGGACCAGTCGATCTGCTCTGATCAGTGGGTCATTATTTAAAACATACTGGTGGGTTTGTTTTTGAGCTAAAAACTTTGAAGGATCTACGGGAAAATTATCTACCCGAGTAATATGTGATTTGACTGATACAAAAGTATACTTGCGTGTTGAAGAGCCGGTGATATCTGGCAGCCCCTACAATGACGTACAGTCGACCTCTTTGTTTATCAATCGCTGTATCTGGCTTTTCTTTTTTTTGTTTTTCCGTCTCCACCACAATAAATGCTATATTATCACTATAGTTGACTGGTGAAAATTTTTTGGGGGAAAGGGCGCTTTTTCTGTAGTAATAATTGCTTCTTTGTTGTTTTATATTCGACCCCTGGTAACTACAGGTTATATGAAATTCACAGTAACGTCTCGTATTTTTAAGAAATGAAACTAATGAAAGTCACTCCACTCCACTAAGTACCATTATAATACTGGTTTAGTTGCTACTACAACACTGTATTCTGCTATTCACTGGTATCACTAGATTATATGCGAGTACACTAGCAGGCCCGGAAGATTATAAAAAAAGCTGACCTGTGGTAAGTTTCTGGCGACTTCTGGCACCTGCCTCTATAGGCTTATCACTTCATTTACAAAATTTACCTGTTTTCAAATGACACTTTAGCCTTTATCATCAATTTTACTAGGGAGCCACTGTAGTATACACTATACACTATGTATACTAAAGCTTTCAGGGGGACTTTCTTTCCTTTTAAAAACAACGTTCAATTATTATTATTTTTTCCACACGGGAAACAGGCCTATGATTCCCCTCTGGCAGTAAACTCTGCTAGGTAATGCACACTAATTCTCCTTTTTTGACTCAGTATATAATGTTTTCCGCCCAAGATTGGTTCCAGGCGCTAGAGGGATGTATCGTATAGGATTGATGACACAAATTAAAGTTCTAGCACGTAAGAGCCACCGTGAAAACACCAGAAAGCCGGGAGCACAACGAGGCACGCTGACGGTTGGTTAGTGGACATTGTTGCTACTGTCTGGTGTCACTTGCTCTACTACTGAGGAGAAGAGGTGTGTCTGGTGTCACTTGCTCTACTACTGAGGAGAAGAGGTGTGGCTGGTGTCACTTGCTCTACTGCTGAGGAGAAGAGGTGTAGCTGGTGTCAGTTGCTCTACTACTGAGGAGAAGAGGTGTGGCTGGTGTCACTTGTTCTACAACTGAGGAGAAGAGGCGTGGCTGGTGTCACTTGCTCTACTGCTGAGGAGAAGAGGTGTGGCTGGTGTCACTTGTTCTATTACTGAGGAGAAGAGGTGTGTCTGGTGTCACTTGTTCTATTACTGAGGAGAAGAGGTGTGTCTGGTGTCACTTGTTCTACTACTGAGGAGAAGAGGTGTGGCTGGTGTCATTTGCTCTACTACTGAGGAGAATAGGTGTGTCTGGTGTCATTTGCTCTACTACTGAGGAGAAGAGGTGTGTCTTGTGTCACTTATTCTATTACTGAGGAGAAGAGGTGTGGCTGTTGTCACTTGCTCTACTGCTGAGAAGAGGTGTGGCTGTTGTCACTTGCTCTACTACTGAGGAGAGGTGTGGCTGTTGTCCCTTGCTCTACTACTGCTGAGAAGAGGTGTGGCTGTTGTCACTTGCTCTACTGCTGAGAAGAGGTATGGGTGTTGTCCCTTGCTCTACTACTGCTGAGAAGAGGTGTGGCTTTTTGTCACTTGCTTACTGCTGAGAAGAGGTATGGTGTTGTCCTTGCTCTACTACTGTGAGAAGAGGTGTGGCTGGGGGTCACTTGCTCTACTGCTGAGAAGAGGTATGGGTTGTCCCTTTGCTCTACTACTGTGAGAAGAGGTGTGGCTGTTGTCACTTGTTTACTGCGAGAAGAGGTATGGGTGTTGTCCCTTGCTCTACTACTGCTGAGAAGAGGTGTGGCTGTTGTCACTTGCTCTACTGCTGAGAAGAGGTATGGGTGTTGTCCCTTGCTCTACTACTGCTGAGAAGAGGTGTGGCTGTTGTCACTTGCTCTACTGCTGAGGAGAGATGTGGCTGGCGACTGGTTGTTCTCCCAGGTTAAACTGCAGTAATATCACCACGAACGATGACACAGCACTCAGCATCTGCACAACATAACGTAAATATCATTGTTGCTCTGAGTTAGATCACTGTCTACGCTTTTTATGGGATCTGGAATGAAATTATTAATAATTTGTTTTGAAATCTTTTGAAAAAGTTATCTGAACAGACTTGTAGTCATTGCTAGAAATATTGTTCAAATGATCTGCATCTACATGTCTGAAATAAAAATTCGGTGTTTACAAAAAAAAAAAAAAAAATTTAAATGAAACTGGTGTTTTTTTAAGTTTCGCTATAATACAAAAAATTTTGTTTATGGGATATATTAACACAGAGATAAACCGATAGAAATTATTTTCAATAAATAAGCTGACCAAACACCTGATGGAGTTACAGCACCAGATGGAGTAACAACACATGATGGAGTAACAACACATGATGGAGGAACAACACATGATGGAGTAACAACACATGATGGAGTAACAACACATGATGGAGTAACAACACATGATGGAGTAACAACACATGATGGAGTAACAACCATGATTTGGGTAACAACCATGAGGAGTAACAAAACCCTGATGGAGTAACAACCAGAGGAGAAAACACATGATGGTAGTAAAACACATGATGGAGTAAAAAACATGATGGAGTTAACACACTGAGGAGTAACAACACATGATGGAGTAACAACACATGATGGAGTAACAACACATGATGGAGTAACAACACATGATGGAGTAACAACACATGATGGAGTAACAACACGTGATGGAGGAACAACACGTGATGGAATAAAAGCACGTGATGGGGTAATAGCACGTGATGGGGGTAAACAACAACGGGTGGAGTAATACAAAGAACATAAGAAAGACTACTGGCCCATGCGGGGCAGTCCATGCCACCCAGCTTAGGGCCAATGGCCCACCCAGTAGGATAACCTCCACTCAAGGAAGGAGCTGGTATCTGACCAATAGCACCAGTAGCAGGTCCAATTCACCGCCCACCCACACCCATCAAGGGATTTATCTAACCTTTTTTAAAACTACACAACGTTCTTAGCTTCTTAACGGATTCGGGAATTTGTTCCAGTCATCACAACTCTATTACCAAACCATTTTTTCCTGATCATCCTGAATCTAAATTTTTCCAACTTGTAACCATTGCTGCGAGTCTGTCTAGGCTAGATAAATTTTTTGTACCATTTCGTATTTACATCCAATTTATTCATTCCTGTTTTCCCTTTATACACCAATATATCCCCTTAATTCTACACCTTTTTTAGAGAGTGCAGATTCAGGGC
The DNA here is from genome assembly GCF_026875155.1 of Cherax quadricarinatus. Taxonomy (NCBI): domain Eukaryota; kingdom Metazoa; phylum Arthropoda; class Malacostraca; order Decapoda; family Parastacidae; genus Cherax; species Cherax quadricarinatus. Next base: position 54,059,172 of record NC_069415.1, read on the forward strand.
CTAGCCAATCCTATAGAGAAATTTCTGAACATGGGTCATTCTTGTCATCTCCTCTGTACGTTTTCCAGAACATTTATCCATTTTGTAAATACGGTGAAACCCGAACTGTGCAGACATCTAAATGAGGCCTAACCAAGGATATATAGAGTTGAACAACAACCTGAGGACTTCTATTATTTATCCTTCTTGATTGAAGCCAAGGATTCTGTTAGCTTTATTGCGAACACTTATGCATTGTTGTCTTGGTTTCAGGTTACTGCCAACCAGAACTCTTAAATCCTTATCACAATCAGTAATATTAAGATCTACATTATTTAGTTTATATGTGGCATGGTTGTTATCCTGTCCAATATTTTGAATTTTGCATTTGTCTATATTAAACTGTATTTACAACTTCTCCGACCATTGCATCAGTCTATTCAAATCATCCTGGAGTGCTCTAGCGTCCTCATTAGAATGAATTGGACGGCCTATTTTGCTTATGTCGCTATGACTTCGAACAGGCGATAAATGACATGTCCATGCACTCTGCCCCAGGGCCAGACTCATGGAACTCCGTGTTCATCAAGAACTGCAAGAAGCCCCTATCACGAGCCTTTTCCATCCTATGGAGAGGGAGCATGGACACGGGGGTCGTCCCACAGTTACTAAAAACTACAGACATAGCCCTACTCCACAAAGGGGGCAGTAAAGCAACAGCAAAGAACTACAGACCGATAGCACTAACATCCCATATCATAAAAATCTTTGAAAGGGTCCTAAGAAGCAAGATCACCACCCATCTAGAAACCCATCAGTTACACAACATAGGGCAACATGGGTTTAGAACAGGTCGCTCCTGTCTGTCTCAACTATTGGATCACTACGACAAGGTCCTAAATGCACTAGAAGACAAAAAGAATGCAGATGTAATATATACAGACTTTGCAAAAGCCTTCGACAAGTGTGACCATGGCGTAATAGCGCACAAAATGCGTGCTAAAGGAATAACAGGAAAAGTCGGTCGATGGATCTATAATTTCCTCACTAACAGAACACAGAGAGTAGTCGTCAACAGAGTAAAGTCCGAGGCAGCTACGGTGAAAAGCTCTGTTCCACAAGGCACAGTACTAGCTCCCATCTTGTCCCTCATCCTCATATCCGACATAGACAAGGATGTCAGCCACAGCACCGTGTCTTCCTTTGCAGATGACACCCGAATCTGCATAACTGTCTTCCATTGCAGACACTGCAAGGCTCCAGGCGGACATCAACCAAATCTTTCAGTGGGCTGCAGAAAACAATATAAAGTTCAACGATGAGAAATTTCAATTACTCAGGTATGGTAAACACGAGGAAATTAAATCTTCATCAGAGTACAAAACAAATTCTGGCCACAAAATAGAGCGAAACACCAACGTCAAAGACCTGGGAGTGATCATGTCAGAGGATCTCACCTTCAAGGACCATAACATTGTATCAATCGCATCTGCTAGAAAAATGACAGGATGGATAATGAGAACCTTCAAAACTAGGGAGGCCAAGCCCATGATGACACTCTTCAGGTCACTTGTTCTATCTAGGCTGGAATATTGGTGCACACTAACAGCAGGTTAGTGTGCAGGTGAAATTGCTGACCTAGAAAATGTACAGAGAACCTTCACAGCACGCATAACGGAGATAAAACACTTCAATTACTGGGAGCGCTTGAGGTTCCTAAAACTGTATTCCCTGGAACGCAGGCGGGAGAGATACATGATTATATACACCTGGAAAATCCTAGAGGGACTAGTACCGAACTTGCACACGAAAATCACTCACTACGAAAGCAAAAGACTTGGCAGACGATGCAACATCCCCCCAATGAAAAGCAGGGGTGTCACTAGCACGTTAAGAGACCATACAATAAGTGTCAGGGGCCCGAGACTGTTCAACTGCCTCCCAGCATACATAACAGACCCCTGGCAGTCTTCAAGCTGGCACTGGACAAGCACCTAAAGTCGGTTCCTGACCAGCCGGGCTGTGGCTCGTACGTTGGTTTGCGTGCAGCCAGCAGCAACAGCCTGGTTGATCAGGCTCTGATCCACCAGGAGGCCTGGTCACAGACCGGGCCGCGGGGGCGTTGACCCCCGGAACTCTCTCCAGGTAAACTCCAGGTAATTTATTCCCACCTCTACGTCGTTTATGTAAATTGTGAACAACAAGGGGCCCAACACTAACCCCTGAGGAACACCGCCTGTGAGTGCCCCCATTCTGATTTCTCCCAGTTTATGCCAACTCTCTACTGTCTATTTGTCAACCATGCCTCTACCCAAGAAAAAATTTCTCCTCCTATTCCGTATGCCTGTTTCCTCAATAGCCTCTGATATGGAACTCTATTGAAAGCCTTACTGAAGCCCATATACACAATATCATATTCAATACCATGATCTACCTCCTCAAATACCTTAGTGAAGGAAGTTAGTAAATTTATAAGACAGGAACGCCTCATTGTAAAACCGTGCTGAGATTCATTAATCAGTTTATGCCTTTCAAGATGGCTACGAATTGCTTCGAGAATTATTGATTCCATAAATTTTCCCAGTATGGAGGTAAGGCTTATTGGTCTATAGTTCGAAGCTGAGGACATGTCATCTGCCTTATAAATAGGTATTACATTTGCCATTTTCCACTTATCAGGCACTATGCCAGTTTGTAGTAATATGTTGAAAAGATTGGCCAAAGGTTTGCTAAGTTCCTCTTTACATTCCTTTAAAACCCTTGCAAACAATTCTTCAGGGCCTGGGCATTTTTTAGATTTTAATTTTGTCTAAGAACCATGTCACTAGTTACCCCAGCCGTGCATAGTTTATAATCGTCCTGTTCTACATAATATATTATTTCTGGAATTTCGCTAGTATCTTCCTTAACAAAAACTGAGAGGAAGTATATATTGAAAATTTCACACATTTCCTTATCACTGTCAGTGATCTGACCTGAAAGAACCCTTTTGGGTTAGTCTTTGAATCCCTTGCGACCTTTGCCTCATAATCCCTTTTTGCTTTTCTTATTCCTTTTTTTATTTCTCTCTTTAACTGAATATATTGATTTCTTAATTGCCCATCCCTTCTTTTGATATGCCTATACATGCCTCTCTTTTGACCAACGAGATGTTTTAATCTATTATTCATCCATTTGCGATGATTTTTGTTAGATCTAATTTCCCTACTCAGAACAAAAGTTGTCTGGGCAAAAATCATATTGGCAAGCTGCACCACCAACCTGACCCATAGCCAGGTCATCCCAATTTAGCCCACCCAGGTAATTTCTCATTGCCATGAAATCAACCATCTGGGTAATTCCATGATATATTGAAACTAAGTGATTTGTGATCACTTTCCCCAAGCTCATCATTTACCTCAAGATTATTAATTAGTGATTCTTTGTTGGAAAGAACCAAATCAAGCAGGTTGCTTCCTCTAGTTAGTTCTGTCAAAAACTGTTTAAAAAAAGCAATCCTGAACCGTATCAAGAAAATCACTAGACTCAAGATTTCCTGTCACATTGTTCCAATCAATTTGTCTAAAGTTTATATCTCCCACTAACACATTTTCATATCTAGATGTCTCATGAATTTCATCCCATAACAGCTTACTGCACTCTCTATCAAGGTTTGGGGGCCTATAAATCACACCCAAAATTAACTTTTCACGACCCTTGAGAAACTGTAGCCAAACAGATTCTGTGTCCGATGTTTCTAATCTTATATCTTGTCTAACCCAACAATTTAAATTATCTCTGATGTACATCGCCACACAACCACCCTTCCTGTTGACCCTATCAGTGTGGAATAGTTTATAACCCTGTATGTTGCATTCACAAGGCATTTTTCTATCTTTCAAGTTGAACCAGGTCTCTGTTATAGCAATAATATCTATATTACTTGCATTTGCAAGTAATCTTAGCTCATCTATCTTTTTTCTTAGACTCCTACTATTTGTATAGTAAACCTTAAAAGGGAGCTAGTCACTCGTTGCCCTCTACTATTCTCTGTTTGTTGATCAACTGATTTGTCTTTACTAGCAACTTTATTTTGAATATTGTCTTTTAAACATATCCCTGAGTATCCTGGTTATATCTGCTGTTTTCAACCCTAGTACTGCAGCCTGATTTTTTCCCACAGACACCCATGCGACTATAATCTATCAGTTTAAGTCTTAGGCATGTCACCGATAACCCCCTCAATCGAATTGGCTAATGCAACAATTCCAGCCCCAGAGAGATGAACCCCATCCCTTGCATACATATGTTTGCCATAGAATTTGTCCTAGTTATCAAAGAATGGGATTGCAAGTTCCTTGCAGTCGTTGGGTTGTCACTCAACATCTGTGACACCCCCCCCCAGTCATCAGCAACGGCTACAATTTCTACAACACGCAGTGACAACAACATCAGACACCCCAGTACATATTAGCGTTGAATTCAGATATTATTTTTATATTTCATTTTTCATTTCTCTTTCAAGTAGGACAAAAATTCATATTTAATTGTTTTATATTTTCGTTTCTAAATAATAAAGTGTTTATATTTGACTGTTATTATTCTTTTTCTATTCATTAATTTTCCTGAGGAGGAGCCAGCCTTGGTAATACTGAAGTTGTTACAGGGCTGAGTAAGCCTTCACAGGGCTTGTTCCCATTGCCTGACATAATATTATGCAACTTGCTGACTGTCACCAACACCAGCTCCTGGGAGGCACACCCTCTGTTTGAAGTTTCTATCTGTGTTTCAAAAAATCACGGTCCATATATCTTGCCTGAGAATCTCCCACAATTAGAATATTCTTACCTTGATAAGCAGAGGAGACCATGGTACCTTTAACCTCACTAACCACTGAAATACACTCGTCCTGGAGAACAGAGAATCGATTTCCTGCTTTCACATCTTCTCTGTTAACCTTCCTTATCATCCTTCTTCCTGAATTGTGAACCACTTGTCACTTATAGCTGCTGCCACTCTCCAAATCACTGCTGGTAACTTTTTCCTTCTTACCAGGTACAACCATCTCACACTCACTCGCAAAACCATCTAGACGAAGCTTCAGCCTCGTATTTTCTTCCTAAAAAAGTAGAACCTCCATCTTCAACACTTTAACCTGAAATTCTAATAAAATATTACAAGCCATGGTGCTAGGTAACACCCCACACTAAATCCCAGACAACTTAGGACAGGGATCACAGACATCCTATTGAAAGGTTATCTATCAAATTTAAGCTACCCTTTCTCTCCTAAGACAATACAAAATTATATCCTGTTTCCCAGCATCGTATGACCACTACCGGTGTAGTGGTTTCAAAAATGTAATTCCATCTTCTGTATATAATGATGCTCTGATTATTCCAAGGATTAACTTCGTATATTAGTGACTATGTGTGTTCTAGGTTGAAAATCTGTTTGGTTTATAAACAGGGTGGGGAATTCCAGGAAATGAATCTAATTCACTGGAAGAAGATGGTTGCAACATTCTCGTGGAATCAATCCTTCGCTGTCAGTATGCTGCATCCTTTTATAGTTCCAGGAGTGGAATGTGTTGGAAATGTCATAGGTATATGTGAAACACAGTGCAAATACCCGTTAGTATTATACTCACACTTAGTATATTACTGCGTGAGAGAGTGAAGAAACCAGACGCACTGAAGTTAAGAGGCTGTTCCGCCGTCTTGTACATCACTATCTGTATGTAAATTAATCAGAATTATCATATAACTGGAAGCCCAGCTCCTATTCCCAGTATCATAAACCCTTCACAATTGTCAAGGCACATCTCTCTATATATGCTGATAAAAATTTCCCTGTCATTTATCTGATTCATATTTCTCTACCTCTTCTTCACCTTTGTTACGTAAAAGGACACAAGTGCAACTAATGTGACATATTACTGTGGCAACGTTTCGCTCCCCAGGAGGTTTGTCAAGCCGTTACAAACAATACATGGACACAGAGGTTATATATAGGCTTAGAGAGAGGTGTAATACTAGTGGTAGTAGTAGCAGGATGTAAGTTGTAGTAATAGTAGTAATACAATATGATAAAACAATCAACTTGCACATGAGTAAAAGGTTATAACAGCTATTACTTGGGTGTTAGTGGCTGGATATGAGAAGGTTTGTTTCAGTGTCCCTTCTCTGTTGTGTTCTTCTGCAGCGAAGACTATGTGATGGCAGGGTTTACTGTGTGATGGCAGGGTTTATTATGTGATGGCAGGGTTTATTATGTGATGGCAGGGTTTATTATGTAATGGCAGGGTTTATTATGTGATGGCAGGGTTTACTGTGTGATGGCAGGGTTTACTATGTGATGGCAGGGTTTACTGTGTGATGGCAGGGTTTATTATGTGATGGCAGGGTTTATTATGTGATGGCAGGGTTTACTATGTGATGGCAGGGTTTACTGTGTGATGGCAGGGTTTACTATGTGATGGCAGGGTTTACTGTGTGATGGCAGGGTTTACTATGTGATGGCAGGGTTTATTATGTGATGGCAGGGTTTATTATTGATGGCGGGGGTTTTTTATGTGATGGCGGGGTTTTAATTAAATTGAGGGCCCGGGGTTTTACTAGGGTGTTGGCGGGGTTTTAAATTATGTGATGGCAGGGTTTTATTATGTGAGGGGCAGGGTTTTATTTGTGTTTGGCAGGTTTACATGTGATGGCGGGTTTTACTATGTGTTTGGGGGGGTTTTAAACTGGGGTGTTTGCATTTTTAATTATGGATGGCAGGGTTTATTATGGTGGAAGGGGTTTTTTTTTATTTTGAAGGCGGGGGTTTTTATTATGTTGGCAGGGTTTCCCTATTGATGGCAGGGTTTTTAATGGTTGGCGGGTTTTATTATTTGAGGGCAGGGTTTTTATGTAATGGCAGGGTTTACTTTTTGGTTTGGCGGGGTTTTATTATTTGATGGCGGGGTTTTTAAAACTATTTAATGCGGGGTTTACTATTAATGGCAGGGTTTACAATGGGGATGGCGGGTTTTTACGTGGAGGGCCCGGGGTTTTTACTGTGGTGGCGGGGTTTTTACTGGGGTAGGGAAAGGGTTTACTATGTGATACATTTTTACTGTGGATAGCGGGGTTTTAAAACTATGGGGAGGCGGGGTTTACTGTGTGATGGAAAGGGTTTTACTGTTGAGGCGGGGTTTTAAACTGTGGAGGGCAGGGTTTACTGTGTAAAGGGGCAGGGTTTACTGTGTGATGGCAGGGTTTACTTTTGGGGAATGGCAGGGTTTACTGTGGGGATGGCGGGGTTTTAAAACTGTGTATGGCGGGGGTTTTACTGTTTTAGGGGCGGGGTTTACTGTGTGATGGCAGGGTTTCCCTGTGTAAAGGCGGGGTTTTAACTGGGGATGGAAAGGTTTCCCTGTGTGAGGGGCGGGGTTTTTAAAAACTTTTGAGGGCCCGGGTTTAAACTGTGTGATGGCAGGTTTTTACTGGTGTAGCGGGGTTTTACTGTTTTGATGGCGGGGGTTTACTGTGTGATGGCGGGGTTTTTTCTTTGGTGATGCAGGGTTTACTTTTGTTTGGGAGGTTTTTCCCTATGTGATGGCGGGGGTTTCCCGTGTGAGGGCGGGTTTTTCTATGGATGGCAGGGTTTACTGTGTAGGGCGGGGTTTACTGTGTGATGGCAGGGTTTACTTTGTGATGGCAGGGTTTTTACTGGTGATGGCGGGGTTTTTACAATGTATGGCAGGGTTTACTGTGTGATGGGCGGGGTTTTACTGTTGATGGCGGGATTACTGTGTGTTTGGGCGGGGTTTTTATTTATGGATGGCGGGGTTTACTATGTGATGGCAGGGTTTTACTTTGGATGGCGGGGTTTACTGTGGGGAGGGCAGGGTTTACTGTGTGATCCCGGGGGTTTTAAACTATGTAAGGGGGGGTTTTACGTTTTTGGTTTGGCAGGGTTTACTATTGATGGCAGGGTTTACTGTGTGTTTGGCGGGGTTTTAAATGTGTGATGGCGGGGTTTACTATGTAAAGGGCGGGTTTACTGTGTGAGGGAAAGGGTTTACTGTGTGAGGGCCGGGGTTTACTGTTAAAGGCGGGGTTTACTATGTGATGGCGGGGTTTTAAACTGTTGATGGCGGGGTTTTAAACTGTGTATGGCAGGGTTTACTATTGATGGAAAGGGTTTTTAACTGGGGTGAGGGCGGGGTTTTTAACTGTGTGATGGCAGGTTTTCCCGGGGGTGTGAAGGCGGGGTTTACTATGTGAGGGGGCGGGGTTTTTTACTGTTGGGGGCAGGGTTTACTGTGTAGGGGCAGGGGTTTTCCCGTGTGATGGGAAGGGTTTTAAATTGTGGGGATGGCATTTTTTACTAGTGATGGCAGGGTTTACTATGTGATGGCAGGGTTTACTATGTAAGGGGCCAGGTTTACTATGGGGATGGCGGGGTTTTTTTACTTTTGTAAAGGCAGGGTTTTACTATTGTTTGGCGGGGTTTTTAAACTATTTTATGGCGGTTTTTTACAGGGGATGGCGGGGTTTTACAAATGTAATGGAAAGGGTTTACTAGGGTGAGGGCGGGGTTTACTAGTGATGGCGGGGTTTTAAATATGTGATGGCGGGGTTTTACAAATTTAGGGCCCGGGGGTTTAAACAAAATTTTTGGGGGGATTTTTGGGTTAAAAACTTAAAGATGGTAAGATTTTCATTATTTTGCAATGTTTGGGTGTTAGAAATAGTGATTAATGATGATTCAAGGATCTACAATAATACGGGAAAAAATAACATAAAATATTGTTTGGTGGGGCAAAGGTACAACCATACGGAACAGAATGAAAATTTTGGGTCAGAGACACCTACTCTAAATCTATTCCCTCGAATCAAAAAATAAAAACACCTAGCTCTGGGGTGGGTGCTTTAAATTTTTGAAAAGGGTTTTGGGGGCTTTTGGGTTTTGAGCATCATGTGGGGTTTTTGGGGGGGCCCCCCAAAGATGGGGGCCCAAAAAAACATGGGTTCGGATCCTTGTCTATCGCAGTGTTGTTATTGGAAATTTTATATTTAATAGAAAGGGGTCCCCCCCTTGTGTAAATTGTTTGGAAACCCCCAGCCTCGGGGAAGTGGGGTAAAAAGGCTTCAAGATTTTTTGGATTTCTTCCCGAAACCGTTTTAAAAAAATTTCCCCTTCCCCTACACCACCATCTTTTTATTCTTTTTTAACCCCAAATTTTTTTAAATAATATGGTGTAAAAGGTTAAAGGGTAAAAATTTTTTTATAAAGATGGCATATAAAGTAAAAAAGATGTTACAGAAAACATGTCTAATCCCTATTGTTTCGTTTTTTGTCACTGATTATAATGCAAAAAACTTTATCCAGCTCTTTTAGAAGTTTGGGGTTTCGGGGCCCAAAATTCAGCCCGACCTTACCCCTCTGAACCCCAGCCTGAGTTTGCGGAACAGAAAACTAGCTCCCTGGGATTTCCCCAAATTACCCTGAAGGTCCTTTTTTTCCTAGCCATTAAGGAACTTTTGATTTCCTCTTTCCCCCATGAGCCATGGGGGTCCCGAGTTTTATGGAACAAAAATATAATGATGGGGGAAGTTTCCCCCATATTTTTTACATTTTTTGGGACCCCTAAGCTAAACAGCTGCCCCTTCCCTTTCCCTCCGGTGTGTTTGGGGATTTGGTAAATCACCAAGGGTAGATGCACCCTGTTAGTCCCCCACCACCTGCTTGCTGTCCCGTGGGAAAGGGTTGAAGTTAATTTCCATCTGGAAAGCTTCTGGCTGCCATCAACTGCATAGTTGGGGTGGCTCTCTTACGCTGGGGATCCGGGTGTTTTTGGGCTCCCCTTATAATGGTTTTAACCTCCCCCCATGTCTTGCAAAAATCTTTCCCTTGGGCTTTCGGGGACACAAGACCATGGTAAAACCCGGGAAACGGGCTGCCCGGGTTCAAAATGCCCCAAATACACCGTGGTTTGGGGAGAATAGGGGGCCGGGGGAAGTCAAAAGGCCCAAAACCAATGCGGGTGGGCTGGGGTCGACCGTGTGCTAAGGGGTGGAATTGGAAACAGCCAAAAAGAAAGTCCTCTGCATGAGGGGCTCTCACGCCAGGAGGGGGGCTCTGTCCTTTCCCCGACACACCCCTGAAGCAAGGGGTATTTTCTCCCTATCGGGCCATCCAAGTGCGACGTCCCGTAGTTGTTTGGGGGGAAACATCCCGGTTTTAGAGCCAGTTGGGGTTATTCCCAGTCATGGCCCACAATGAACTTTTTTGGGCCTGGACCCAATCTTGCCCAAAAATGTTCAGGGGGAATTTGCTGCTAAAAAAAGCCCTCTAGATGCAATTTCCCTTGGACAAAAAGCAGTAGTGGGAATTCTGTGAAACTTGCGGACACCAAAAGCCCCCTAGTCTAAATGGAAGTGAGTTTGGGTGCCACTGCCCTCTTCTAGAGTAAGGTCAGTATTTTTGAAAATATCTCCCTCGGGATACGTCAATTCGTGCAGTATGGGGTTATCATTGAAGGTCACATCAAAGGGGAAATAGTAAATCGGGCGACTCAAGCATTTTGTGGAAGGTCAAGGCATCGGGGTTCAAGTTTGCCTATTCTGTTCCATTTCCTAAATTCCCCAAATTTCTTCCTGGGACGTGTTAATGGCATCGTTTCCCCAGAGGTGCCCAAGCAAGGCGCTGTTTGTGGGGGAAGGGCTGATACCTATCTCCAATACACCAGGGAGGAAGGGGGGCAGCCACCACTTCAGGGAGCCCCAAAAAAGTTAAAAATATTAAACTTCCCATCAATTTTATGTTTGTTCCCTAGGCTCAAGCCCCTTTTAGCCGGGGAAAGGGCAGCTAAGTTCATTAAGGAGCAGGAAAAACCCACGGGTAACTAGGGATCCAGGGCAACATTTTCTCTTCCAGTGACTCAGCGCTGCTGTTCAGAGGGGTAATGCCTCGATTGGGGGACGCACCCCAGCTCTGGGGAGCTGGAGGGAATTTTCGCTTAAAATCTGAAAAACACGTAACAATATGACTAGACATGTATCCACCACTCATGTACGTATATCCCCATCTTATATAAACTATGTATCCAAAAATCTTTTGTCCCAAATTAATAATAAAATTATCTTTGGGTTTAAAAAAGAAAAAAAAAAAAAAAGAGGGTGTATAAAAAGTGAAATATCCAATGGTTTTGGGAAAAATCCGGATATTTTCCTTGGGTTTTTTATTACTTCTCCGAGACTATGGATCCCATAATTTGCACCCAGGTCCCCATCCTATATAATAAATATATAAAAGGCGGGGGATTTAAAAAGAAAAAAATCACACATAAAGTAGTTGTCACAGTTGCTCTTTGCTGATGACACTGTGTTTGGGGAGATTCTGAAGAGAAGTTGCAGGGTTGGTGGATGAATTTGGGTAGGGGGTTTCAAAAGAAGAAAAATTGAAATGAATACAGGGAAAAAGTAAGGTTAGGGGATAACAAAAAAATTAGGGGATGAAAACTGGAATCAGATTGGAGGAGAGAGTATGGAGGGGGTGAATGTATTCAAAATTTGGGAGTGGAAATGTCAGCGGATGGGTCAAAGAAAGATGGGTGAATCTGAAATTTATGAGGGGGAAAAGGGGGAGTGGTGCACTTAGGAGTCTGTGGACAAAGAACTTGTCCTTTGGGGCAAAAAGGGGAATTATGGATATAGTTTTACCCAAAGCTTTAATGGGTGTGAAGCATGGGGGATGAATGTTCAGCGAGGAGAAGGCGGAGGCATGGAAGTCATGTCTGGACATGTGTGGGGTGAATTAATGCAGAGAAAACGCAGTTTGGAAATTAGAGAGGTGCGGGATTTCAAAAACTGTTTCCCGAGGGCTGAGGAAGGGTTGTTGAGGTGGGTTTGGAATGGGAGGAATCGAGCGAAACAGAATAACTTTAAAAGTGTTCAGTCTGTAGTGGAAGGGAAGGGGGGGGAGGGGGGCGGCCTAGGAAAGGGTTGAGGGAAGGGGGGAAAGGAGGTTTTGTGTGCGAGGGGGTTGGACTTCCCGCAGCATGCGTGAGCGGTTTGATGGAGTGAATGGAGACAAAAGGTTTTTATACTTACTGCTTTGGGGTGTGAGCAAAGTAACATTATGAAGGGGTTTCAGGGAAACCGGCAGGCCGGACTTGAGTCCGGAGAGGGGAAAAGTGCAGTGATGCACTCTGAAGGAGGGTGTTTAATGTTGCAGTTTAAAAACTGTAGTGTAAAGCACCCTTCTGGCAAGACAGTGATGGAGTAAAATGTGGTGAAAGTTTTTCTTTTTCGGGCCACCCTGCCTTGGTGGGAATCGGCCAGTGTGATAATAATATAATATATATATATATATATAATATATATATATATATATATATATATATTTATATATATATAATATATATATTATTATATATATATATACATAAAATGTCGTGCGGAATACGCAGTACTTGCGATTTTGGCTTACATAAGAGTGCTCTTCTTGCCGAATAAGACAAGCGAAAATTTGTACGTATGTGCAATAATTTCGCAAAAGAATCATCCTGAACCAATGGAAAAAAATATAAGAACATTTGAAAGAAGGAACACTTGCCCATGCGGAGCAGGTCCATGCCCCCCCCCCCGGATTAGCCCAATGACCCACCAAGTCTGGTCACTTCCACTTAAGGAAAGAGCACGGCATCAGACCTAGTAGCAAAAGCTAGTCAGGTCCAACTCACACTCACCCACACCCACTCATGTATTTATCTAACCTATTTTTGAAACTACACAATGTTTTAGTCTCTATAATTGTACTCGGGAGTTCGTTCCACTCATCCACAACTCTATTACCAAACCAGTGTTTTCCTATATCCTTCCTGAATCTGAATATTTTCAACTTGAAACCATTGCTGCGAGCCCTGACTTGGTGGGAAATTTTCAGCACGCTACTTACATCCTCTATTTATTCCTGTTTTCCATTTATACACCTCGATCATATCCCCCCTAATTCTACGCCTTTCGAGAGAGTGCAGATTCAGGGCCCTCAGTCTGTCCTCATAGGGAAGATTTCTGATACATAGAGTTGAAGAACAACCTGAGGACTTCTATTATTTATACTTCTTGATATGAAGCCATGAATTTTGTTCGCTTTATTGTGAACACTAATGCACTGTTGCCTTGGCTTTAGATTACTGCTAACCAGAACTCCTATGTCAGTAGTATTAAGATCTACATTATTTTCTTTATATATCTCATGGTTGTTTTCCTGTCCAATATTTAGAATTTTGCATTTGTCTATATTAAACTGCATCTGCCACTTCTCCGACCATTGTGTCGGTCTATTCAAATCATCCTGGAGTGCTCTAATGTCTTCATTAGAATGAACTGGACGGCCTATTTTGGTGTCATCAGCAAATTTGCTTATGTCGCTATTTATTCGCTCATCTATATCGTTTATGTAAATTTTGACCAACAACGGGCCCAACACTGACCCCTGAGTAACCCCGCTTGTTTGTGACGTGCCCCCATTCTGACTTCTCCCCATTAATGCAAACTCTCTGCTGCCTATTTGTCAGCTATGCCTCTACCAGGAAAAAAATTCTCCTATTCCGTGTGCCTTAAGTTTCCTCAATAGCCTCTGATGTGGAACTCTATCGAAAGTCTTACTGAAGTCCATATACACAATATCATATTCATTACCATGATCTACCTCCTCAAACACCTTAGTGAAAAAATTTAGTAAATTCGTAAAACAGGAACGCCCCTTTGTAAAACAGATGGCTACGAAATGCTTCGGCAATTATTGATTCCATAAATTTTCCCACTATGGAGGTAAGGCTTACTGGTCTATAGTTCGAAGCCAAGGACCTGTCACCTGCCTTGTAAATAGGTATTACATTTGCCATTTTCCACTTATCAGGCACTATGCCAGTTTGTAGTGATATGTTAAAAAGATTAGCCTTGCAAACAGTTCATCAGAACCTGGGGATTTGTTAGGTTTTAGTTTATCTATGACTGTCACTAGTTACCGCAATCATGCACAGTTTATTATCGTCCTGTTCTACATAATCAATTATTTCAGGAATTTCGCTAGTATTTTCCTAGGTAAAAACTGAGAGGAAGTAGGCATTGAAAGTTTCACACATATCCTTATCACTGTCAGTGATCTGACCAGAGTTACTCTTAAGTGGGCCTATCTTATCCCTAATCTTACTTCTGTACACATGAAAGAACCCTTTTGGGTTAGTCTTCGAATCCCTTGCGACCTTAGCCTCATAATCTCTTTTTTTTCTTATTCCTTTCCATTCTTTATTTCTCTCTTTAATTGAATATATTGATTTCTTAACTGCCCATCCCCTCTTTTGATACGCCTATATATGCCTCTCTTTTGACCAATGAGATGTTTTAGTCTAGTGTTCATCCATATGGGATCATTTTTGTTAGACCTCATTTCCCTACTCGGAACAAAAGTTGTCTGGGCAGCTAGAACTATGCTCTGAAAAATGTCATAATGGCAACCAAGATCACCTACCTGACCCTTAGTCTGGACATCCCAATTTAGCCCACCCAGGTAATTTTTCAGTCCCATGAAATTGGCCAAACGAAAATCAGTTACAGAGATTTGATTGCAGTTGTCTTTGTAATTCCAAGATATATTGAAACTAAGTGATTTCTGATGATTTTCCCAAAGCTCATCATTAACCCCAAGATTATTAATTAGTGACTCTTTGTTGGCAAGAACCAAGTCAAGCAGATTGTTTCCTCTGGTTGGTTCTGTCACAACCTGTTCTAAAGATAAAATCTCCCATTAATACAACATTTTCATATCTAGCTGCCTTATGAATTTCGTCCCATAACAGCTTACTGCCCTCCCTATCAAGGTTTGGGGGCCTATAAAACACACCCAAACAGATTCTGTGTTAGATGTTTCTAATCTTATATCATGTCTAAGACAACAAATTAAATTTTCTGTGACATACATCGCCACTCCACCACCCTTCCTGTTGACCTTATCACTGTGGAATAATTTATAACCCTGTATGATGCTTCAGGTTGAACCATGTCTCTGTTATAGCAATAATATCTATATTACCTACACTTTCAAGTAATCTTAGCTCATCTATCTTATTTCTTAGACTCCTACTATTTGTATAGTAAACCTTAAGGGAGCTAGTCACTCGTTGCCCTCTACTATCTCTCTTTGTTTGTTGATCAATTGATTTGCCATTACTGGCAACTTTATTTTGAATATTGTCTTTTAAACATATCCCTGAGGTATCCCGGTAATAACTGTTGTTTTTAACCCTAATACAGCAGCGTGATTGTTTCCCACAAACACCCATACCTCTATAATCTATCATTTTAAATTCCTAGACAATTCATCAATCACCCTCTCAATCGAATTGGCTAATGCAACTACTCCATCCCCAGAGAGATGAACCCCATCTCTTGTATACATATCACGTTTGTCAAAGAATAGGTCCCAGTTATCAATGAAAGGGATTGCAAGTTCCTTGCAGTACCTGTCTAGCCAGCAATTTATACCAGTTGCCCTAGACATCCATTCATTGCCCATTCCCTTTCTAGGCAAGATGCTACATATGACTGGGATCCCTCCCTTAGACCTAACTACTTCTATGGCTGACCTGTACTTATCCAGTCAGCTCCTGTCTCCTGCCCTTCCCAATGTCATTACCCCCAGCACTAAGACTGATAATGGGCTTGTTCCCATTACCTGACATAATATTATCCAACCTGCTGACTATGTCACCAACACCAGCTCCTGGAAGACACACCCTCTGTTTCACCTTTCTGTCTCTTGCAAAAAGCACAGTCCATATATCTTACCTGAGAATCTCCTACTATTAAAATATTCTTACCTTGATTAGCAGGGGAATCAGTGGTACCTTCAACCTCACTAGCCACTGAAGTGCACTCGTCCTGGAGAACAGAGAATGAGATTTCCTACCTTCACATCTTCTCTGTTAACCCTCCTTATCTTCCTTCTTCCTGAACTGTGAACCACTTGCCACTTAAAGCAGCTGCCACTATCACTGCTGGTGACCATTTCCTCCTTACCAGCTAGATCCTTCTCATACTCACTCCCAAACTCATCTATGAGAAGCTTCAGCCTCCTATTTTCCTCCTAAAGAAGTAGAACCTCCTTCTTGAACACCTAAACCTGATATTTTAAAACACTACAATAAGCCATGGTGCTTGGTAACACCTCATGCTAACTCCCAGAGAGCTTAGGACAGGTATGTCAGTGTTTTTTTTATTTTTAAAGTTATTGTAAACTTACCTAAAATATATTTAGTTCGATTAGGCTAAATTAAATTGTGCTTGTTATGTTAACCTTAAGTTTTTAAGGTTCTTTAGGTACAAAATTATTAATTTTTTAGGTTGACATAAATGAAAAATATATTTTTAAACATACTAGAGAAAAAATTAGGAAGGACTTAATTTTAAAGAAACTGAACAATTTTGCCTATTTAGCACGACATATATATATATATATATATATATAATATATATATATATTATATAATATATATATATATATATATATATATATATATATATATATATATTATATATATTTTAATATATTATTTTTTTAACACATCGGCCGATTCCCACCATGGCAGGGTGGCCCGAAGAAAAACCCTTTCCACCCATCCATTCTTCTCTTCAACACTCCACACTGTCTTGCCAGACGTGCGCTTACACTACAGTTATAAAACTGGAACATTAACACCCCTCCTTCAGAGTGCAGACACTGTACTTACCATCTCCAGGACTCAAGTCCGGTCTGCCAGTTTCCCTGAATCCCTTCATATGTATTACTGTGCTCTCATTTAACAGCGCATCAAGTTCTAGAAACCATTTCTCTCCATTCACGCCTAACACACTCACACATACTTGCTGGAAGTCCAAGCCCCTCGCACACAAACCCTCCTTTACCCCCTCCCTCCAACATTTCCTAGGCTCACCTCTATCCTGCCTTCCATTTACTACAGATTTATACACTTTCGAAGTCATTCTATTTTCTTCTGTTCTCTCTATATGTCCGAGCAACCACAACAACCCCTCCTCAGCGCTCCTGCACCTCCTCCTAATTTCCAAACTACTAATTCTCTGCATTATATTCTCACCACACATTGCCCTCAGACACGACATCTAAACTGCCTTAAGCCTTCTGCTTGATGCCACATTCACCACCCATGCTTCACACCCACATAAGAGCATTGGTAAAACTATGCTCTCATACATCCCCCTCTTGTTTCCATTGACAAAGTTCTTGTCGGCACAGACTCTTCCCCCTTTTCATTTCGTCAATTATATGATTCGCCTCATCCTTCATAGACCCATCTGCTGACACGTCCACTCAAAATATCTGAACACATTCACCTCCTCCATACTCTCTCCCTCCAATCTGATTTTCAATCTTTAGTTATCTAATTTTTTGTTATCCTCATCACCTTACTAATTTTTTATTTCACTTTTAATTTCCTTCTTTTACATATCCTACCAAACTCATCAACCAACCTTTGCAACTTATCTTCAAAATCTCCTAAAAAGCAAAGAGCATCTGTGACAACTCCCACTTTATGTTAGATTCTTTATATTTTAACTCCACACCTCTTGCCTAGACCCTAGCATTCACTTCTCTTACAACCCCATCTATAAATATATTGAACAACTATGGGGAAATAATCTCCCTCTTTCCTACATACTTTAATCTGAACCTCACTATCCTCGTAAAAACTCTTCACTGCTTTCAGTAACCTACCTCCTATACCATTACACCTGCAACATCTGCCACATTGCCCCCCATCCACCCTGTCATATGCCTTTTCCAAAGCCATAAATGCCACAAAAATTTATTTTCCCTTATCTAAATACTGTTCACCTATATGTTTCACTGTAAACACTTGGTCTACACCCCCCCTCCCACCTTTTTTAAAGCCTCCTTGTTCATCTGCTATCCTATTCTCCGTCTTACTCTTAATTCTTTCAGTAATAACTCTATTATACACTTTACCAGGTATACTCAACAGGCGTATTCCCCTATACACAAATAACCTACGACGACGTTTCCATACGACTTGGACCATTTGCAAAGTCAAAGTTATTATTAATTTTCCTCCCCACTGTGTTCATGTTCCTACCCTCTGTGGGCCCCTAGCTAACTTGCAGTGTTCTTCTTTCTTAGTCTTTGACTGACTCCACTACTACTACTATCACCACTAACCTCTCTTCCTCTATTCCTACTACATCTCTCCTCCCGCCCCTTTCTGCTGACCTATATACACTCCCTCCTTCTCTCCTTTATGTTAGTGTAACCGAAACATAGTCTTAACTCCTGTCTTCTATGTTCGGGTTATTTGTGTATTGTTCCATTCACGTTATTGTCCCCTTTGCCTTTATACGAAGGAACTATGCATGCCTCGCGATAGGTCCCTATCTTCCCTACCATTTAGAAATTCCTCAAAAAATTTTCTATCCCAATCCTCTTTTAAATCTTCCTTTAATAATTATTTTTCTCCTTTATTCTACACTTCCAATTTTTTCCCTAGCTTCCTCAAAACACATTAATTCTAACTCTCCAAAATTTTTTTAATTCTTATTTTCCCCGTAAAATTTTTTGTAAATAACATCTCACCCACTCTCTCATTTACTCTCCTGTTACATTGCTTCTTAACCTCTTAACCTCTCTTTTTCTCTTCATATACTCCTCCTCCTTGCACCACTTCTACTTTGTAAAAACCTCTCTTACTACTCTCGTTACAACATCATTCCACCAATCGCTCTTCTTCCCTCCCACACCCACTTTCCTGTAACCACAAACTTTTGCTGAACACTCTAACACTACATTCTTAAACCTTCCCCACACATCTGCAACCTCATTGTCTGTACTCTCACTAGCCCGTCTATCCAATAATTGTATATATCTTACCCAATCTGCCCTCCTTTAGTTTATACACCTTCACCTCTCTCTTAATTGTTGCTTCCATTTTCCTTGTATCTCATCTTTTACTCTCAAGTGTAGCTACTACTAAAAAGTGATCTGATACAGCTGTGACCCCTCTATAATCACGTGCATCCTGAAGTCTACTCGACAGTCTTTTATCTATCAATACATAGTCCAACAAACTACTGTCATTACTCCCTACGTCGTATCTTGTATACTTATTTATCCTCTTTTTTTTAAATACGTATTACTTATAACCAAACCCCTTTCTATACAAAGTTCAATCAAAGGGCTCCCATTATCATTTACACCTGGCACCCCAAACTTATCTACCACACCTTCTCTAAATCTATTTCCTACTTTAACATTTAGGTCCCCTACCACAATTATTTCCTCACTTGGTTTAAACGTTACCAACCACTTGCTTAACATCTCCCAAAATCCTCTCTCCTCTCTTAACACTCCTCTCTTCTCCGGGTGTAACACTCTTTTTAAATGACACACTTTCTTATCCGCCCCTTTTTTTAAAACTACATAATCACTGAATTTAAAAATTTATTTTTTCCCTTTCCCCTTTTATAACATCTTAAAATATTATTGCTACACCTTCCTTACTCTAACCTCTCAAAACCGATTTAATCCCATTTAATTTCGCCCACGAAACTCACCACCCCCCCCAGCTTTGTCTGACTTAGATAGGACACCCAACTTCTTTTTTTCATAACATAGAACACTTCCTTATCATCCCACTACATCACAACTTTTAAGCATCGCAGTTTAACCATTTTCTTGTTCTCTTTCTTAAAATTTTTTTAACAGGGGGGGGGGTTACAACCCAATACTTCCGGCATTTTGGTTTTACGGAGGAAAGTATCTTTTCCACTTCCCCAGGAAATAGAGGAAATAAAAAAGGCAAGAGCTTTTTAAGAAAATGAGAAAAATCTAGATGTATACATATGCATGTCATCCCTCCTCACCTAATTTTTTGGTTGAAAGGGTAAGACTCGCTCCGGGCCCCCCTCTTCACGGGCCGCTAAGGGGCCTCTCTCCCCCCTGCCCAAACTTTACATACCTCGTCTTTAAAAATATGTATATTTTTCCGCCTCCACTCATCACTTGCCAGATATTTTCCCTTTCCCAAAACCTATTACGAAAAATACTTCCAATATCCCTTTTACTCATCTGGGCCTTTTAACTTTCCCAATTGTTTCTGTGTCCCTCCTGGAACATCCTATCTCTGTCTAACTTTTTCTATTCCACGCATATTTTTTATGTAGTTACAGTCTCCCCTACCCTCCTGTCCCCAGTTTTAGAAAAACCAAAATTTCCCTTTAAAAACCTTTCTTTATAGGACATTCCCTTACCCTGGAACTAGCCTTGTTGCAAACCTTTGCACTTTTTTTCCCAATTTCTTGACGGGTTTTGACCAGGGGGTGGGTTCCCAAAATGGTGCTGGACTCCAGTATGGGCCTGACGTACACAGTGTATAAAGTTTTGAACGATCCTTCGAGGTATCGGGAAAGCTAATTTTCAGGCTTGTCAAGCCCCATATGCCCCACTTACGGGTTTAATGTGTCTTCTGGGGATGTACCGGTATTAAACTCACTCCAGGTCTTTCTTCTTGAGTAGGTTTTCAGCCTTTGGGGCCCCTTTACTATACTCTTTCTGCAGTCTTCTTTGCCCCATCCATCTTCAACTTTCATTTGGGGCGGGTTTTAAATTTTGGGGCCAGTTTTCTGGACCACCATCCAGCCTTCCCGGCTCTTTTTTAGACCTTCTGGCCGCGTCTGATTTTTAATTTTCCTCATTAAATTCATTCACTGCAAACAGGGGCACCACTGAGTTTAAACCCCTTCCTCCTGGTTCAAATACCAAAAAAGCACTGGCCCAGGACTGACCCCTGTGTAGAATGACCTAAGTGTAAGTAGAAGTAGCAAGATATACCTGTTATCCAGCGTGTTTATAAAACAGAGAAAGAGGACAACAGTAATCCTACCATCATTTAAAACAGTTACAGGTTTCTGTTTCACACTCACTTGGCATGACGGTAGTACTTCCAAATTTACTGTCAAATGCTGCTTTAAAAATATTAGCTAAAATAAGAAAGGGAGCTAGTACAAGGTGATGAGTTTTAAAACATTCCCTTGAGGCCTGTTTAGAATAAACTACTTTTATAAGTGTCCCCTACCAAAGTACTATTTACGTATTTCGATGAGTATTAAGGTCCATTTAAGGGAGGTATCAGGGGTGGGAGATAAAACTGTATGCCACTCAGAACACGAAATGCTATTCACTTACCTGCAGAGGGATTTGTTTCAATGTTGCCCCTGAGTTACGTGATGAACTGTCTGGTTCTGTCTCCGTCAAGATTTTCATGGGTTCTGCTGCCTGTATGGGATACATTTTCACTAGGTTAAACTATAATATTTGCACAAGATTTAAAAAGTTTTTTTTTGACAAGCTGTTGTTATTAATGTTTGAATATTAATTCACCATGAAAAAGGATTGCCGAGGTTAAGTAAAATACAGAAATTCAGATATTTTTCTGTGGTGTGCGAGTTAAACATTAATCCATGTATATCGTATGTTACGATGTATATTAATATTTATTCGCGTTTCATATATTAATGTGAATGTTGATTATGTATTTAGGTAAGAGTTGAATATTCACTAGCTGAACTACTACCTTCCTTGTTGAGTCGCTCTGACTTGCTGCTGTCACCAGCTTATCGCCAGAAATCCTGGTTACTATTTTGTTCGCATTCACGTACTCTTACAAGGTAATAGATGCTAGACAGTCATGTTCAAAGGTGAGAAAGTATCTGGCAGAAAAGTCAGTCGCTCTCTAAGGCTTCAGTTCCGTTTATGTGTCTCTGGAAAAAATTTCTTGTCCCAGCTGCAGTCCTGTTGTCTTCCTAGGAGCTTTTCTGTCTTTAAAACATAACTAAGGTCCTGAAATGTTCTTGTCTCATTGACGTCTTTGTCCTGAAGTTTTCGTGGCTTTAAGTTATCAACTGTTCGTTGGAGCAACTGTGTGTGTGGAGTGAAAAAAAGTGATAATAGCCGGGACGAAATTAGACATTTTGTTCTAGCAAGTCAATATATTCATGTGCAGAAGCATAGCCTTCAAATAAAGCCTTGTCTGGATATACGTGTTTAGCCACAGCCTGGGATCTAGTGAGTACTCAGCCTGGTCTAAGTAATTCTAGTTATTTCTGTGGATTTTATTGGTTAAAGTCCACGTGCAGGATGTGATACCTTGTATTGTCTCTTGTCAGGACGCTAGTGGTTCTTAAATGCTCTTCGTCCTACTTTATTTATAATTTTTCTATGGTACTTAAACATTCACACAAATACAGGTAACTCAGTGTTAATGTGTTGAATATGTCATTTTCATACTTATATCTGCTTGTGTTCTAGCTGGAGCTACTGAGGTATTGTGATAGAAATAATTTCTCTTATATTCATGAATAACCCGTACATAATAAGACTTACAACGAGGCTTCGGCCCTACTTGTACCATTAACTTTGTCATAAGTTTTATTCCCCTATGGGAGGTTTATTTGTGTATTGTTCCAGTCACATTATTGTGCCTTTTTATTCTTCTTTTGTACGTGACCGACCTTTCCAGATTATTATATTACTTACAGTATTGGTACTGATAACTGATACAGTACTCTCATTACTGATTTTATGTTTAAAATGCTGTGTTTCATTTCTTATGTTTTGCTGTTCTGGGAATCTACGAATTTACTCACGGTATTGCTTCCTAGGATCTTATATTCATTATTAATTGTTAGAAAATAATTTCCCTTGTGTTTCAGTTCATCTTTTAATCATAGACCGAGTGATACAGAACGATGATTTAGCTTATGTTCTTAGGAGAGTTTTAATTTGTTAAAATTTCATAATGTTGTGTTTCATTTTGATGGCTGTTTCTTTATCTGTCTTCTGGCACATGACGAAAGAGGCAGAAAGAAGGAGTCAATTTTTTTTTTCAACAAGTAGGCCGTCACCCACCGAGGCAGAGTGACCCAAAAAAAAGAAAATCCCTAAAAAGAAAATACTTTCATCATCATTCAACACTTTCACCACACTCACACATTATCACTGTTTTTGCAGAGGTGCCCAGAATACAACAGTTTAGAAGTATATACGTATAAAAATACACAATATATCCCTCCAAACTGCCAATATTTCAAACCCCTCCTTTAGAGTGCAGGCATTGTACTTCCCATTTCCAAGACTTAAGTCCGGTTATATAAAATAACCAGTTTCCCTGAATCCCTTTACTAAATATTACCCTGCTCACACTCCAACAGCTCGTCAGGTCCCAAATACCATTTGTCTCCATTCACTCCTATCTAACACGCTCATGCACGCTTGCTGGAAGTCCAAACCCATTGCCCACAACACCTTTACCCCCTCTCTCCAACCATTTCGAGGACGACCCCTACCCCGCCTTCCTTCCCCTACAGATTTATACGCTCTCCATGTCATTCTACTTTGATTCATTGTCACTAAATCACCAAACCACCTCAACAACCCCTCTTCTGCCCTCTGACTAATACTTTTAGTAACTCCACACCTCCTAATTTCCACACTCCAAATTTTCTGCATAATCTTTACACCGCACATTGCCCTTACACAGGACATCACTGCTTCCAACCGCCTCCTCGTTGCAGCACTTACAACCCAAGCTTCACACCCATATAAGAGTGTTGGTACTACTATACTTTCATATATTCCCTTCTTTGCCTCCATAGGTAACATTTTGCCTCCACATATACCTCAATGCACCACTCACCTTTTTTCCTTCATCAATTCTATGATATTCACTTCCTCCATATTCTTCCTCCCCAATTTGATCCAATTTTTCTTTATCTAAATCATTTGATACACTCATCACCTTACTCTTTTCTATGCTCACTTTCAACTTTCTACCTTTACTCACATTCCCAAATTCGTCCAGTAACCTTTGCAATTTTTCTTTGGAATCTCCCATAAGCACAGTATCATCAGCAAAAAGTAACTGTCACTTCCCATTTTGTATTTGATTCCCCATAATTTAATCCCACCCCTCTCCTGAACACCCTAGCATTTACTTCTTTTACAACCCCATCTATAAATATATTAAACAACCATGGTTACATTACACATCCCTGTCTAAGACCTACTTTTACCGGGAAACAGTCTCCCTCTCTTCTACACACCCTAACCTGAGCCTCACTATCCTTATAAAAACTCTTTACAGCATTTAGTAACTTATCACCTATTCCATATACTTGCAACATCTGCCATATTGCTTCCCTATCCACTCTATCATATGTCTTTTCTAAATCCATAAATGCAATAAAAACTTCTCTACCTTTATCTAAATACTGCTCACATATATGCTTCAACACTTGATCTACACATCCTGGAGTTTACCTGGAGAGAGTTCCGGGGGTCAACGCCCCCTACCAACTCTAAAACCTCCTTGCGCTTCTGCAATTCTACGTTCTGTCTTACCTCTAATTCTTTCAATAATAACCCTACCTACACTTTTCCTGGTATACTCAATAAACTTATTCCTCTATAATTTTTACAATCTCTTTTGTCCCTCTTCCCTTTATATAAAGAGACTATACACGCTCTCCGCCAATCCCTAGGTACCTTCCTCTCTTTCATACATTTATTAAACAAAAATACCAACCATTCCAACACTATGTCCCCCCCTGCTTTTAACATTTATGTCATGATCCCGTCAGTTCCAGTTGCTTTTAAACCCCCTTTCATTCTACGTAATACTCAACAGCGAACCACTCCCCCACACTCACATCCGCTCTTCCTCCCACTCCTAAAAGATGATATACCTCCCTGGCCAGGTGCTGAAATCTACCTCCTCCCTGTCTTCGTCGACATTTAAAAGTTCCTCAATATTATTCTCGCCCTCGTACCCAAAACCCTCCATCTCCCATCTACTACCCCTACTCTGTTTTTTAACTGCAAACCCTTTGTTTCCAATTTTTTTTCTATTTTTCATTAAAATTTCTTGACAGTTGCCTATCCAAGTGCTATCATCTGCTCTCCTTTTTGCACTCTCACAACCACTCTCTTCACCTTTCTTTTACTTTTCCATATACTCTGCTCTTCCTTATAACACTTTCTGCTTTTGTAAATACCTCTCATAAGCTAAACTAGAACCTTTTTCTCTTTTTATGCACACTTTAACTGTTCGTCATTCCACCAATCACTCCTCTTTCCTCCTGTCACTCCACCCTCCTATTAACCACAAACTTGTACCCCACATTCTAATACGCTTTTTTAAAACTTATTCCAAGCCTCTCAACCCCCTCACTAACTCATACCTGAACCATATATATATATATATATATACATATATATATATATATATATATATATATATATATATATATATTATATATAAAATATATAATATATATATATATAAATATAAATAGTATATATATATATATTGTATATATATATATATATAATATATATTATATATAAATAATATATATAAATATAAATAAATAGTATACATATATATATATATAATAATAATCTATATATATATATATATATAAATAATATATATATATAAATATAAATATATATATATAAATATATATATATAAAATGTATCACAAACACACACACAAACCACCCACACACACACACACACAACACCAAACAGAAAAACAAACAACACCCCCCCGGCCGAATCCACCACGGCAGGGTGTCCCGAAAAGAAAAACAATTCCACACGCACAATCACATCCAACACTGTCTTGCCAGAAGGGTGCTTTACACTACAGGTTTTTAAAACAGCAACATAAAACTCCCCCCTCCTTCAGAGTGCAGGCACTGTACTTTCCCAACTCCAGGACTCAAGTCCCGGCCCCTGGCCGGATTCCCTGAATCCCTCATAAATGTTACTTGTATTGGCTCACACTCCAACAGCACGTCAGAGTATTAAAAATCCAATTTGTCTTCCATTCCACGTCCTACCAAACACGCTCACGGCATGCCTGCTGGAAGTGTCCAAGCCCTCCACACAAAACCCTCCTTTACCCCCTCCCTCCAACCCTTCCTAGGCCGACCCCTACCCCGCCTTCCTTCCACTACAGACTGATACACTCTTGAAGTCATTCTGTTTCGCGTCCATTCACTCTACATGCCGAACCAACTCAACACCCATCCTCAGCCCTCCTGGAATCAACAGTTTTGGTAATCCCGCACCTTCCTCCTAACTTCCAAACTACGAATTCTCTGCATTATATTCACAACGACACATTGAGCCCTCAGACATGACATCCTCCACTGCCTCCAGCCTTCCTCCTCCTGCAACATTCATCAACCCACGCTTCACACAATATAAGAGCGTTGGTAAAACTATTCTCTCATACATTCCCCTCTTGTGCCTCAAGGACAAGTTCTTTATGTTTCCACAACTCCCTAAGTGCAAGCCATCACTCTTTTTCTTTTCCCTCATCAATTCTATGATTCAACGCGATTCATCTTATCATAGACCCATCCGCTGACACGTCCCACACCCAAATATCTGAATACGTTCACCTTCCTCCATACTCTCTCTCCCTCCATCTGATATTCCAATCTTTCATCCACCCCCTAATCTTTTGTTATCTCAATAACCATACCCTTCCTGTATTCACCTTTAATTTTCTTCTTTTGCAACACCCTAACCAAATTCCTACCACCAATCTCTTAATTGAACTTCTCTTCAGAATCTCCCAAGAGCCGTGTCATCAGCAAAGAGCAGCTGTGACTACTCCCAGACTTTTTGTGTGATTCTTCTTTATCTTTTAACTTCCACGCCTCTTGCAAAACCCTCGCATTCACTTCTCTTAACAACACCATCTATCAAATATATTAAACAACCCACGTGAATCACACATCCTTGTCTAAGGCCTACTTTTACTGGAAAAAATTTCCCTCTTTCCCCAAACATAAAAAAACCTCTAACATGAGCCTCACTATCCTCGTAAAAACTCTTCATACAGCTTTCAGTAGCACCTTACCTCCTACACCATACACTGCAACATCTGCCACATTGCCCCCCCAAGAAGCCACCCTGTCAAAGCGCCTATTCCAAATCCATAAATGCCACCAAGACCTCTTAAGCCTTATCTAAATACTGTTTCACTTATATGTTTCACTGTCAAACACCTGGTCCACACATCCCCTACCTTTCCTAAAGGCCTCCTTGTTCTCTGCTATCCCTATTTTTTCTACTCCTCTACTCTTAATACTTTCAATTATAACTCTACCATACACTTTACCAGGTAACTACCCAACAACAGACTTATCCGCCCCCTATAATTTTTGCACTCTCTTTATCCCCTTTGCCTTTATACAAAAGGAACTATGCATGCCTCTCTCCATCCTAGGTACCCTTACCTCTTCCATACATTAATTAAATAATTGCACAAACCACTCCAAAACTATATCCCCACCTGCATTTTAACATTCTGATCTTTATCACCATCAATCCCGGCTGCCTTAACCCCCTATCATTTTACCTACTGCCTCAACGAACTTCCCCCACAACCTCACAACTGCTCTTTCCTCACTCCTACAAGATTGTTTAATCCTCCTTGCCCTATACACATACGAAATTCACAGCTTCCCTATCTTCGCATCAAACATTTAACAATTCCTCAAAATATTCCTTCCATCTTCCCAATACCTCTATCTCTCCATTTAATAACTCTCCACTCCTATTTTTAACATGACAAATCCATTTGTTCTACTAGGCTTCTTAACTTGTTAATCACACTCTCCAAAACTTTTTCTTATTTTCAACAAAATTTGTTGATAACATCTCACCCACTCTCTCATTTGCTCTCTTTTTTACATTGCTGTCAACCACTCTCTTAACCTCTCTCCTTTTTTCTCTTCCATATACTCTTTTCCCTCCTTGCATTCACTTGTACTGGGTTGTAAAAAAAAAAAAAACTTCTCATATGCCTAACTTTTTCTCCCTTACTACTCCTCTTTGACATCCCATCATTCCACCAATCGCTCCTCTTCACCTCCTGCACCCACTTTCCTGTAACCACAAACTTCTGCTGAATCACTCTAACACTACATTTTTAAACCTACCCCATAACCCTCTTCGACCCCATTGCCTATGCTCTCATTACCCATCTATCCTCCAATAGCTGTTTATATCTTACCCTATCTGCCTCCTCTTTAGTTTATAAACCTTCACCTCTCTCTCTTTCCCCTGATGCTTCTAATTCTCCTGTATCCCATCTACCTTTTACTCTCAGTATAGCTACAACTAGAAAGTGATCTGATATATCTGTGGCCCCTCTATAAACAAAGTACATTCCGAAGTCTACTCAACAGTCTTTTATCTACCATACATAATCCAACAAAACTACTGTCATTTCGCCTAACATCTTATCGTGTATACTTATTTATCCTCCTTTTCCTTAAAAATATAGATTACACTATAACTAAACCCCTTTCTATTACAAAGTTCATCAAGGGCTCCCATTATCATTACACCTGGCACCGCCAAAACTTACCTAGCCACACCCTCTCTAAAAGTTTCTCCTACTTTAAGGCATTCATGTCCCCTACCACAATTACTACTCCCTCTCACTTGGTTTCAAAGGCTCCAATACATTCACTTAAACATCTCCCAAAATTCTCTCTCTCGCTCTGCATTCCATCTCTTCCTCCAGGTCATACACGATATTATGACCCACTTCTCGCATCCAACCTTTTACTTTAATCCACATAATTCTTGAATTTTACACATTCATATTCTCTTTTTTCTCCTTCCATAACTGATCATTTAACATTACTGCTACCCCCTTCCATTTGCTCTAACTCTCTCATGATACTCCGATTTAATTTTTCCCCCTCCCCCATTATATTTCCCCCCACTGAAACTAACCACCCCCTTCAGCTTTGTTTCGCTAGGCCAGGACAATCCAACTTCTTTTCATTCACCACAAATCAGCCAATCATCTTTTCTTGTCATCCGCACTACACTCCACCACATTTAAAGCAACGCCAGTTTTATAAAGTTTTTCTTCTTCTTCTTTTAGTAATTGTATACAGGAGAAAGGGGTTACTAGCCCATTGCTCCCGGCATTTTAGCGCCTCATACGACACGCATGGCTACGGAGGGAAGATTCCGTTTCCCCCAACTTCCCCATAGGACAATAGAAGATATAAAAAAGACAAGAGCTATTTAGAAAAAAGGAGAAAACCTAGATGTATTATATAATATAATGCATTGCGTGTCTGTGAAGTGTGACCATAGTGTAAGTAGGAGTAGCAAGATAACCCTGTTATCTTTAGCGTGTTATGAGACGAAAAAGAAACCAGCAATCCTATTCCTACCATCCAAGCAAAACAGTTTACGAGTGTTTTTTGTTTCACAGTCATATCTGGCAGACGTAAGTACTTCCCCTGGTGGTTTGCTGTCACCAACCTACTACCTACATATATATATATAATATATATATAAATATATATAATATATATATTATCAAATATAGGGGGTGGTAGGAGAAAGAAAGATATTCAACAGATCCGGGGGAGAACTTTGAGTTCTCCCTGAGGTGGTCGTTTATGTCTTCTCTGAGGATGAGGGGGTCCCCATTCAGCTATAGATGGTACTTTCCCTATATTTAATAATATACATTATATATATATATATATATATATATTTATAAAATATATAGTATATATATATACTATATATATAGATAATATATATAATAATATATAATAAAAATATATATGGTAGTAGGTTGGTAAACAGCAACCACCCAGGGAAGTTACTACCGTCCTGCCAGATGACTGTGAAACCAAAACCTGTAACTGGTTTTGCATGATGTAGGATTGCTGTATTTCTTTTTCTGTCTCTAAACACGCTAAGATAACAGGGATTCCTGCTACTCCTACTTACCTTTTGGTCACACTTCACAGACACGCACATGCATATATATATATATCATACATCTAGGTTTTTCCCTCCTTTTTCTAAATAGCTCTTGTTCTTTTTTTATTTCTTCTATTGTCCATGGGGAATTGGAAAAGAATCTTTCCTCCGTAAGCCATGCTGTCGTAATGAGGCGACTAAAATGCCGCGTCATGGGAGGCAATGGGCTAGTAAACCCCTCTTCCTGTATACAATTACTAAAAAAGAGAAGAAGAAAAACTTTATAAAACTGGGTTGCTTAATGGCGGGGATGTAGGCGGATAAAGAAACAGAGATTGCTGATTTTTATAAATGAAAAGAGTTGGATGCCCGGGCCCTAAGCGAAAAAAGCTGAAGGGGGTAGGAGGTTTCAGGGGGGGGAAATAAATGGGATTAAATCTGGGTATTGAGAGAGTTAGAGAAAAGGGAAAGGGGTGCAGTAATGTTAAAGATCAGTTAGGAAGGAAAAAAAGAAAATAGGGAATGGAAAATCAAGAATTTTGGGATTAAAAGTAAAGGTTGGATGCGAGAAGGGGTCAAATAAGCGTGTTGCACTGGAGAAAAGAGGAATGCAGAGGGGAGAGGGATTTTGGGGGGATGAAAGTGAATGTATAGGAACCCCCTTTTAACCCAAGTGAGAGAGTAATTGTGGAGGGGACTTGAAAAGTAAAGTAGGAGAAAATTTTTGAGAGGGTGTGGTAGGTAAGTTTGGGGGGCCCGGTGTAAATGATAAGGGAGCCCCTTTTATTGAATTTTTTAAGAAAGGGGTTTTTGTTATGGAATAAAAATTTTTAAAAAAAAAGGGATAAATAAATATACACGATATGATTGAGGGGGGAATGACAGTAGTTTTTTGGATTATTTATTGGTAATAAAAGACTTTTTTAGATTCAGGATGTAATGTTTATAGGGGGCCCGATAATCAGATCACTTTCTAGTTGTAGCTACACTGAGAAGTAAAAGGTGATGGGATACAAGGAGAATAGAAGCTAGGGGAAAAGGGGGGTGAAGGTTTTTTAAAAAAAAAGAGGAGGCAGTTTTTGGGGGAAAATATAAAAGCTATTGGAGGTAGATGGGCTAATGAGAGAAGGCAATTTGGGGTCGAAAAGGGAGGGGTAGGTTTAAAAAAAGTAGTGTTAGAGTGTTCACGAATTGTGGTTACAGGAAAGTGGGGAGGGGGGAAAGGGCGATTGGGGAAGATGATGTAAAGAGAGTAGTAAGGGAGAAAAAGTTAGCATATGAGAAGTTTTTACAAAATAGAAGTGATCAAGGGGGGAAGAGTATATGGAGAAAAAAAGAGAGGTTAGAGGGGTGAAGCAATGAAAAAAAAAGAGCAAAAGAGAAGTGGGGAGTGTTATCAACAAATTTTTTGAAAATAAAAAAAGTTTGGAGTGAGATTAAAAAGTTAAGAAAACCTAAAACAAATGGATTTGTCAGTTAAAAATAGGAGAGGAGATTATTAAAGGAAGTTTTGAGGGGATTGGGGAAAATGGAGGAAAATTTTGAGGAATTTTTAAATGTTGATGAAGATAGGGGAAACTTGTTTGTGTTAGGGCAAGGAGGAATAAATCTTTAGGGTGAGGGAAAACCATTTTTGAGGGGGGGGGAAGTTGTGAGGCAGTGGGAAAAAGAAAGGGGGTAAGGGAGCCGGGATTGATGGGGGAAAGATAGAAATGTTAAAAGCAGGGGGAGGATATAGTTCTGGGGTGGTTGGGGCAATTATTTAATAAATGTATGGAAGGGGTAAAGGGACCTAGGGATTGGCAGGGCAGCATAGGCCTTTGTTAAAGGCAAAGGGGATAAAAAGAGTGCAAAAATTATGGGGGTAAGTTGTTGAGTGTACCGGTAAAGTTAGGTGAGTTATTTGAAGTTAAAGGGAGAAAGGGGAGGGGGGAATAGGATAGCAGATGAAAAGGAGGCTTTAAAAGGTGGGGGGTGTGGGGCCCGGGGTTTTACAGTGAAACATAAAGTGAACAGTATTTAGATAAGGGTTTTAAAAAGGTCTTTGGCATTTATGGGTTTGGAAAAGGCGTATCAGGGTGGGTGGGGGGCAATGTGGCAGATGTTGCAAGTGTATGGTGTAGGAGGTGGTTACTGAAAAAGTGAAGGTTTTTTAGAGGATAGTGAGGCTCAAGTTTTTAATTTAAAAAAAATTTTTTTATAAAGTAGGTAGAAAGGGGGGATTTTTTTTAAAATATTTTTAAAGGGGGTTTTAAGGAATAAATGGGGGTTTGGAAGAGGGCGGGGGAGTAAAAAAATAAAAAAATCACACACAAAGGGGAGTTGACAAATGTCTTTGCTGATGACCTGTGCCTTGGGAATTTGAAGAGAAGTTGCAGAATTGGTGGATGAAATTTTGGTAGGGTGTGCAAAAGAAAAAAATTAAAGGTGAATACAGGAAAGATAAGGTTATGAGGCAAAAAAAAAATTGGGTTTATGAAATTGTTATAAATTGGAGGGAGAGAGTATGGGGGGAGGAAAAAAGTATTCAGATTTTTGGGGAGGGGGACGTGTCGCGGATGGGTCTATGAAAGATGAGGGGGAATCATGAATTGATGAGGGAAAAAAAAAGTGGTGGTGAAATTGGGAGTCTGGGAGACAAAAAAAACTTTGCCCCTTGGGGGAAAAGGGGGGAAATGTATGAGAGTATTTTTTTAAACCAAGGGCTCTTATA
The DNA here is from genome assembly GCF_026875155.1 of Cherax quadricarinatus. Taxonomy (NCBI): domain Eukaryota; kingdom Metazoa; phylum Arthropoda; class Malacostraca; order Decapoda; family Parastacidae; genus Cherax; species Cherax quadricarinatus. The sequence goes on from NC_069415.1 coordinate 54,091,745, forward strand.
GGGTGTAAAGCGTGGGTGTTTGAATTTTTTGCCCCGAGGAGAAGGCGGGAGGCAGTGGAGATGTCATGTCTGAGGGCAATGTGTGGTGTGAATATAATGCGGGAAAATTCGTTTTTGGGGAAGTTAGGGGGAGGTGGGGGTTCCCAAAATGTTTGTCCAGGGGCTGGGGAAAGGGGTTGTTGAGGTGGTTTCGGACATGTAGAGAGAATGGGGGAAAAACCCAAAAAGACTTCAAAGTGTTTCAGCTGTAGGGGAAAGGAAAAGGGGGGTTGGGGGTCGGCCTGGAAGGGTTGGGGGGAGGGGGAAAAAGGGGGGTTTTGTGTGCGGGGGGTTTGGGAAATTCCAGCAGGCGGGCGTGAGCGGTTTTGATAGGGTGAATGGAGAAAAAAGGGTTTTAATACTTGACGTGCGTTTGATGTGAGCAAAGTAACATTTATGAAGGGATTCGGGGGAAACCCGGGGGCCCGGCCCGGACTTGGTTCGGGAAAGGGGGAAAGTACGTCCCCTCCCACTTAAAGGAGGGGTGTTAATTTTGCATTTTTAAAAAAAACTGTAATGTAAAGCCCCCCTTCGGCAAGACAGTAAAGGAGTGAATAGGTGAAATTTTTTCTTTTTCGGGGCCACACCTGCCTTGGGGGGTTTCGGCCGGTGTGATAATAAAAAAAAAAAATATAAATATATTTATAATTTTTTTTTTTTAATTTTATATATATTTATATAATGTTTATTAAATATGGGGAAGAAACCACATCTTTTGTTTGGGAAGGGGGAAACCCCTCATCCTCAGAAAAGGGACAAAAAAACCGCCCCTCGGGGAGAACTAAAAGTTCCCCCCGGATTTTGTTTGAATATTTTCTTCCCCTCCCCAACCCCCCTATATTTTCTTTTCTATTTTGAAAAATTTATTCTTTAAACAAAAATAATTTAAAAAAAACTAAATAGGGAATCCAAGGGCCAATGTATAAAAAGATCGGGAAATTTTTCCTCCAGCCCCTCCGAGGCCGGCGCAAAGCCAAGTATCGGGCAACATTTAAACCCTTTTGGGATGGCCACGCTGGGGCCCTGGAACATGAAGTGGTCCCCTTTTGGGCCCCTGGGTGGGTCGTGAGCCCCGGGGAACCCCAATTTTTTTAAGGGAAACGTTTTGGCTTTTTTTTTTTCCCCAATGACCCCAAGGTCTTTGATCCCACTGGAACAAATTGACACTGTTGGCTTATGTCCCTGTACTTGCTGATCTTGTACTCCTCCCTGTGGTCAGCAGCTCCTCCCTGTCGCCCCACACTGTGATGGATATAGGTGTCAGCCAGTGTGGACACACAGGTATAGTCCCATGCTAAGAGCTTGCCATTCTTCCAAGGACAGATGGTGATCCCGTCGGGGCAGTTTGCTGGGTTGTGGGTATTGCTGGCTGCTAGTGATAGGGCCTCTCGGCTGGGCATCCAGCTGTAGCAAGGGTTCTCTTTATGATGTCGTTGACCTCAGTGTCTTGCATGCCAGCCCTTAGTTTTGGAACAGTTAAGACCATGTAGACCGTATTGGTCTGCTTGTGCTTCACCGCAAATAAACGTATATTCTGTGTGAATTGGGGCAGCAAGGTGCAAAGCCACTGCAATACGGAGGGTCTTAGGGTCGAGTCGCGTTCCCATTGCCGATATGAGAACTGTTTGGAGGAAGTCCCCGGAGTGAGGTGCGCTCACAGCCTGGAGACGGGCAGTCTCCCTATCTGATGTTGTGGCCCTGAGCATGTTGGCAAGCACCTTTTCAGCGATCGGGCCATCCCAGCTTGACTGTTTGTGAGCCAGTGCTGCACTTGGGTTTGGTGCTGGAGCAGCAAGAGTCTCCCATTCAGTGATGGCACTGGCATAGCTAGGGTCTTCTATTCCTTCTGAGTCACTGAGGGTATCAGGAAGAATTTATTTTATCAACTCGTTTGATACTATGGAAGAGGATAGGAAAGCTGGTAGAGCAATCTGGAAGGATCTGCATACTCCTAGCCCTCCAAGCCTGACCGGAAATGAGGCTTGCAACCACTGTCCATCTTCAAGGGAAAGATTCAATACACTCTCTAGCATGGTCTTAAGGAGAGAGTTATATTCCTTGAGTTTTAGACTGCTGAAGGCTGGGGATCATCTCAGAAAGTAGGTAAGTTTTGGGATTGACAGGCACCTGGTGAGTAGGTGGAAGGCATCGTGTGTGTCAATGTCTTTCATCATATGTATATATATATATATATATATATATATATATATTATATTTTATATATATATATAAATTATATATATATATATATATATATATATATATATATATATATATATATATATATATATATATATATATATATATATATATATATATAAGTAGTACTGGAGGCGGCTCAGTGGCTTCTTCTACAGAGTGGCTTCCTCCTGAAAGGGCTGCGGCTGAGTGGCTCCTTTTCCTGAGTGGCTCCTTTTCACACCTATGTGCTAATGACCTTTTTCACACCTATATGCTAATGACCTTAACCCCGCCAACGACCCCCGCCCACGCCCCCCGCCCACGACCCCCGCCCACGACCCCGCCCACGACCCCCGCCCACGACCCCCCACCCGTGCCCCCCACCCCCACCCGCGCCCCCCACGCCCCCCGCCCGTCGCGCCGACCCACCGGCCCCGCCGCGCCCTCGCGCCCCGCCCACGCCCCTCGCGCCCGGCCCGCGCCTTCTGCTGCACCTTCTGCAGCGTCGTCCGGATCGCCCCCGGGCCCCGAATTTTTTTCCGATTTTTTTCAAATTTTTTTTGAATTTCTTGTGCTCTCCTCGAATCAAGTTTTTGGATTCCCCCTCCCACTTTCACCCCCACCCCAAATTTTTTCGAATTTTTTTTTCTCGATAATACAAAGACTCCAATTCCTCGGATCAAGTTTTCTCGATATCAAAGACTCCAATTCCTCAGATCAAATTTTTCTCGAAATCAAAGTCTCCATCTCCTTGGATCAAGTTTTTCTCGATAATACAATGTTTCCAATTCCTCAGATCAAATTTTTCTCGAAATCAAAGACTCCATATCCTTGGATCAAGTTTTTTTTCTCGAAATCAAAGTCTCCATCTCCTTGGATCAAGTTTTTTCTCGATAATACAAAGTCTCCAATTCCTCGGATCAATTTTTTCTCGAAATCAAAGACTCCATCTCCTTGGATCAAGTTTTTTTCTCGATAATACCAAGACTCCATCTCCTCGGATCAAGTTTTTGGATTTCCCCCTCTCAGGGTAAGCATTCAAATGAACTCCTCCTATAGGTCATGGTACTTTCTCTTACTACAGGTCTAAACAAGTGTGACTTCACCCCCACCTGTGTTTACTCGGCGGTCAGTGACGTCACGTGATGACCTCACACATACAGGCTGAATCTTGTCGACTTCCCCCTATGTCAGTGACGTCACACGATGACCCCACACACACAGGCTGAATCTTGTCGACTTCCCCCTACACATTTTTCACTCTTAACCCAGGATAATCCAAATAATTTCACATTTTTTTCGTTAATACCCACAACAATCCACAATTTCTTTACAAAATACAACACAAGTCTAGACATTTTTCTCGTTTTAACTATTTCATCTCAGGTCACTCCCCACGAAGTAACCTTCTCTCTCTACTCCTCCCCACCCTCCCGAACCCTCACACTCTAACCAACACCTCACAATTTTCACTCATAACCCCCAATTTTTCTCGTTTTAACTATTTCATCAGAAAGTCACCACAACACTTATAACCACTTTTCGATAAATTCACTAGTCACAATTTTATATATTACGAAGTTAATACGCACACACACCTCACTTTACTTTGAACACCTTCAAAACACTCTCATAAATCATTTGAATACTCACAAAAATACATTTGAACATTTCCAAACAACACTGAAACACTTCCAAAATATCATTTTGAATACTCCCAAATAAGATTTGACATCTCTAATTTATCTGCACTTACACATTTCATTAAATTACAACTCATCCCCCCCCCCCCAAACTCCTCACTCAGTCTCCAGACTTCCCAACATTATCACAAAAACTAACTCAAACACTTTACTTTGAACATCACCAAAAAACACCATCAATTACCTTTAAATACTCCAAAAACATCATTCGAACACCCCCAAATCACCTCTGAATACTCCCAGAACACCTTCATAAGTACTCTTGCACATCATTTGAACACCTTCAAAAACACCTTTGAATAACCTCAAAACACCATTTAAGTACTCCAAATACACCACTGAATAATACTAAAACACCACTGAATACACTCAAAAACACCACCAAAATCACCATAAACTAAGATCAACACCCACATCCCACAACACCCACAACCCACAACACCCACATCACCCACAACCCACATCACCCACACCCCACAATTTTTTCTCGTTTTAACTAATTTCATCAGAAAAAGTCACAACAACAACCCAGTTATAACATCTTTTTCGGTATCTCTAGTTCGACAACAACACCCACAACACCCACATCCCACAACACCCACATCACCCTCACCCCACAACACCCACAACCCACATCACCCACACCCCACAACACACACAACCCACATCACCCATACCCCACAATTTTTTTTTCTCGTTTTAACTAATTTCATCAGAAAGTCACAACAACAACAACAACAACAACCACAACTTATAATAAAAACCTTTGAATAACCTCAAAACACCATTTGAGTACTCCCAAATACACCACTGAATACTACTAAAACACCACTGAATACACTCAAAACACCACCAAAATCACCATAAACTAAGATCAACACCCACATCCCACAACACCCACAACCCACAACACCCACATCCCACATCACCCACATCACCCACAACCCACAATTTTTTCTCGTTTTAACTAATTTCATCACAAAGTCACAACAACAACAACCCACAACTTATAATCACTTTTCAACAACTCTAGTTCGACAACAACACCCACATCCCACAACACCCACAACACCCACAACCCACAACACCCACACCCCACAATTTTTTCTCGTTTTAACTAATTTCATCAGAAAAAGTCACAACAACAACCCACTTATAACATCTTTTTCGGTATCTCTAGTTAGACAATAATAACACCCACAACACCCACATCCAACATCACCCACAACCCACATCACCCACACCCCACAACTCCCACAACCTACAATTTTTTTTTTCTCGTTTTAACTAATTTCATCAGAAAAAGTCAAAACAACCAACTTACAATCACTTTTCAGTATCTCTAGTTCGACAACAACACCCACAAACCCACAACACCAACAACCCACAACACCCACATCCCACAACACCCACAACCCACAACACCCACATCCCACAACACCCGCAACCCACAATTTTTTTTTTTTTTTTTTATTATCACACTGGCCGATTCCCACCAAGGCAGGGTGGCCCGAAAAAGAAAAACTTTCACCATCATTGACTCCATCACTGTCTTGCCAGAAGGGTGCTTTACACTACAGTTTTTAAACTGCAACATTAACACCCCTCCTTCAGAGTGCATTCACTGTACTTCCCATCTCCAGGACTCAAGTCCGGCCTGCCGGTTTCCCTGAACCCCTTCATAAATGTTACTTTGCTCACACTCCAACAGCACGTCAAGTATTAAAAACCATTTGTCTCCATTCACTCCTATCAAACACGCTCACGCATGCCTGCTGAAAGTCCAAGCCCCTCGCACAAAAACCTCCTTTACCCCCTCTCTCCAACCTTTCCTAGGCCGACCCCTACCCCGCCTTCCTTCCACTACAGACTGATACACTCTTGAAGTCATTCTGTTTCGCTCCATTCTCTCTACATGTCCGAACCACCTCAACAACCCTTCCTCAGCGCTCTGGACAACAGTTTTGGTAATCCCGCACCTCCTCCTAACTTGCAAACTACGAATTCTCTGCATTATATTCACACCACACATTGCCCTCAGACATGACATCTCCACTGCCTCCAGCCTTCTCCTCGCTGCAACATTCATCACCCATGCCTCACACCCATATAAGAGCGTTGATAAAACTATACTCTCATACATTCCCCTCTTTGCCTCCAAGGACAAAGTTCTTTGTCTCCACTGACTCCTAAGTGCACCACTCACTCTTTTCCCCTCATCAATTCTATGATTCACCTCATCTTTCATAGACCCTTCCGCTGACACGTCCACTCCCAAATATCTGAATACATTCACCTCCTCCATACTCTCTCCCTCCAATCTGATATTCAATCTTTCATCACCTAATCTTTTTGTTATCCTCATAACCTTACTCTTTCCTGTATTCACCTTTAATTTTCTTCTTTTGCACACCGTACCAAATTCATCCACCAATCACTGCAACTTCTCTTCAGAATCTCCCAAGAGCACAGTGTCATCAGCAAAGAGCAGCTGTGACAACTCCCACTTTGTGTGTGATTCTTTATCTTTTAATTCCACGCCTCTTGCCAAGACCCTCGCATTTACTTCTCTTACAACCCCATCTATAAATATATTAAACAACAACGGTGACATCACACATCCTTGTCTAAGGCCTACTTTTACTGGGAAAAAATTTCCCTCTTTCCTACATACTCTAACTTGAGCCTCATTATCCTCGTAAAAACTCTTCACTGCTTTCAGTAACCTACCTCCTACACCATACACTTGCAACATCTGCCACATTGCCCCCTATCCACCCTGTCATACGCCTTTTCCAAATCCATAAATGCCACAAAGACCTCTTTAGCCTTATCTAAATACTGTTCATTTATATGTTTCACTGTAAACACCTGGTCCACACACACCCTACCTTTCCTAAAGCCTCCTTGTTCATCTGCTATCCTATTCTCCGTCTTACTCTTAATTCTTTCAATAATAACTCTACCATACACTTTACCAGGTATACTCAGCAGACTTATCCCCCTATAATTTTTGCACTCTCTTTTATCCCCTTTGCCTTTATACAAAGGAACTATGCATGCTCTCTGCCAATCCTAGGTACTTACCCTCTTCCATACATTTATTAAATAATTGCACCAACCACTTCAAAACTATATCCCCACCTGCTTTTAACATTTCTATCTTTATCCCATCAATCCCGGCTGCCTTACCCCCTTTCATTTTACCTACTGCCTCACGAACTTCCCCCACACTCACAACTGGCTCTTCCTCACTCCTACAAGATGTTATTCCTCCTTGTCCTATACACGAAATCACAGCTTCCCTATCTTCATCAACATTTAACAATTCCTCAAAATATTCCCTCCATCTTCCCAATACCTCTAACTCTCCATTTAATAACTCTCCTCTCCTATTTTTAACTGACAAATCCATTTGTTCTCTAGGCTTTCTTAACTTGTTAATCTCACTCCAAATCTTTTTCTTATTTTCAACAAAATTTGTTGTTTAACATTTCACCCACTCTCTCATTTGCTCTCTTTTTACATTGCTTCACCACTCTCTTAACCTCTCTCTTTTTCTCCATATACTCTTCCCTCCTTGCATCACTTCTACTTTGTAAAAACTTCTCATATGCTAACTTTTTCTCCCTTACATCATCATTCCACCAATCGCTCCTCTTCCCTCCCGCACCCACTTTTCTGTAACCACAAACTTCTACTGAACACTCTAACACTACATTTTTAAACCTACCCCATACCTCTTTGACCCCATTGCCTATGCTCTCATTAGCCCATCTATCCTCCAATAGCTGTTTATATCTTACCCTAACTGCCTCCTCTTTTAGTTTATAAACCTTCACCTCTCTCTTCCCTGATACTTCTATTCTCCTTGTATCCCATCTACCTTTTACTCTCAGTGTAGCTACAACTAGAAAGTGATCTGATATATCTGTGGCCCCTCTATAAACATGTACATCCTGAAGTCTATTCAACAGTCTTTTATCTACCAATACATAATCCAACAAACTACTGTCATTTCGCCCTACATCATATCTTGTATACTTATTTATCCTCTTTTCTTAAACTATGTATTACCTATAACTAAACCCCTTTCTATACAAAGTTCAATCAAAGGGCTCCCATTATCATTTACACCTGGCACCCCAAACTTACCTACCACACCCTCTCTAAAAGTTTCTCCTACTTTAGCATTCAGGTCCCCTACCACAATTACTCTCTCACTTGGTTCAAAGGCTCCTATACATTCACTTAACATCTCCCAAAATCTCTCTCTCTCCTCTGCATTCCTCTCTTCTCCAGGTGCATACACGCTTATTATGACCCACTTCTCGCATCCAACCTTTACTTTAATCCACATAATTCTTGAATTTACACATTCATATTCTCTTTCTCCTTCCATAACTGATCATTCAACATTACTGCTACCTCTTCCTTTGCTCTAACTCTCTCAGATACTCCAGATTTAATCCCATTTATTTCCCCCCACTGAAACTCCCCTACCCCCTTCAGCTTTGTTTCGCTTAGGGCCAGGACATCCAACTTCTTTTCATTCATAACATCAGCAATCATCTGTTTCTTGTCATCCGCACTACATCCACGCACATTTAAGCATCCCAGTTTTATAAAGTTTTTCTTCTTCTCTTTATTAGTAAATGTCTACAGGAGAAGGGGTTACTAGCCCATTGCTCCCGGCATTTTAGTCGCCTCATACGACACGCATGGCTTACGGAGGAAAGATTTTTTCTACTTCCCCATGGACAATAGAAGAAATAAAGAAGAACAAGAGCTATTTAGAAAAAGGAGAAAAACCTAGATGTATGTATATATATATATGCATGTGCGTGTCTGTGAAGTGTGACCAAAGTGTAAGTAGGAGTAGCAAGATATCCCTGTTATCTAGCGTGTTTATGAGACAGAAAAAGAAAACAGCAATCCTACCATCATGCAAAACAGTTACAGGTTTCTGTTTCACAGTCATCTGGCAGGACGGTAGTACTTCCCTGGGTGGTTGCTGTCTACTAACCTACTACCTCGTTTTAATTAATTTCATCAGAAAAAGGCACAACAACCCACAACTTATAACCACTTTTTCGGTATGTCTAGTTCGACAACAACACCCACAACATCCACATCCCACAACACCCACAACCCACATCACCCACACCCCACAACACCCACAACCCACATCACCCACACCCCACAACACACACAACCCACATCACCCACACCCCACAATTTTTTTCTCGTTTTAACTAATTTCATCAGAAAAAGTCACAACAACAACCCACAACTTATAACCACTTTTTCGGTATGTCTAGTTCGACAACAACACCCACAACACCCACATCCACAACACCCACAACCCACATCACCCACACCCCACAACACCCACAACCCACATCACCCACACCCCACAACACACAACCCACATCACCCACACCCCACAATTTTTTTTCTCGTTTTAACTAATTTCATCAGAAAAAGTCACAACAACAACACACTTACAACGACTTTTCGGTATCTCTAGTTCGACAACAACACCCACAACCCACAACACCCACAACCCACAACACCCACAACCCACAATTTTTTTCTCGTTTTAACTAATTTCATCAGAAAAAGTCACATCAACAACCCACAACTTATAACCACTTTTTCGACATCACTAGTTCGACAACAACACCCACAACCACCAACACCCCACAACCCACAATTTTTTTCTCGTTTTAACTAATTTCATCAGAAAAAGTCACAAAAACAACCCACTTATATCATCTTTTTTGGTATCTCTAGTTCGACTACATTACCCACAACCCTCATCAATTACCAATTTATTCACAATTTTTTCCCCTTCTTTTTACTGTATCTTAAATGTAATAGACATTCCTCTTTACATTACTAAAATTCTAATAAAATCCTCTCCATACCCTTCTCCTTGTATCCACATAAATTGATATTATACTCGCATCAACTAATCTCACCACCCAACTATTGCGACATGTTTCAACACCCTCCATTGTTTTCCAATATTTCATAACTTTTCAATTCTAGAATTTCTTTTTAAATTATTCACACATTACCTTTATTTTCAGTAAAATCTCCCCATATTTCATTAAATTTCTAATACAACCCTCCCCATACCCCTCTCCATCTCACCCGCATTTCTTCACATCCACTCACCCATTCCCAACTCACCTCTTCTGAACACACACAAAAATCACATTTCACATCCACAAATGCATTTCATCACCCATCTCAAATCCACTAAAATCACTGTAACCAAATATTCACAAAACTCTATGACCACCTAACACACACACACACACACACACACACACACACACACACACACACACTCGTAATAGCATGCAAAATCATGGAAAAGATTGTCAGGAGAAGAATGGTGGAACATCTAGAAAGGAATGATCTCATCACCAGCAGACAACATGGTTTCAGAGACGGGAAATCCTGTGTCACAAACCTACTGGAGTTCTATGACATGGTGACAGCAGTAAGAGAAGAGAGAGAGGGGTGGGTGGATTGCATTTTCTTAGACTGCACGAAGGCGTTTGACACAGTACCACACAAGAGATTAGTGCAAAAACTGAAGGACCAAGCAGGAATAACAGGGAAGGCACTGCAATGGATCAGGGAATACTTGTCAGGAAGACAGCAGAGAGTAATGGTACGAGGCGAGGTGTCAGAGTGGGCACCTGTGACCAGTGGGGTCCCACAGGGGTCAGTCCTAGGACCAGTGCTGTTTCTGGTATTTGTGAACGACATGACGGAAGGAATAAACTCCGAGGTGTCACTGTTTGCAGATGACGTGAAGTTGATGAGAAGAGTTCATTCGATCGAAGACCAGGCAGAAATACAAAGGGATCTGGACAGGCTGCAGACCTGGTCCAGCAACTGGCTCCTGGAGTTCAATCCCACCAAGTGCAAAGTCATGAGGATTGGGGAAGGGCAAAGAAGACCGCAGATGTAGTACAGTCTAGGGGGTCAGAGACTACAAACATCACTCAAGGAAAAAGATCTTGGGGTGAGTATAACACCAGGCACATCTCCTGAAGCGCACATCAACCAAATAACTGCTGCAGCATATGGGCGCCTGGCAAACCTCAGAACAGCATTCCGACATCTTAATAAGGAATCGTTCAGGATCCTATACACCGTGTACGTTAGGCCCATATTGGAGTATGCGGCACCAGTTTGGAACCCACACCTAGCCAAGCATGTAAAGAAACTAGAGAAAGTGCAAAGGTTTGCAACAAGACTAGTCCCAGAGCTAAGAGGTATGTCCTATGAGGAGAGGTTAAGGGAAATCAACCTGACGACACTGGAGGACAGGAGAGATAGGGGGGACATGATAACGACTTACAAAATACTGAGAGGAATTGACAAGGTGGACAAAGACAGGATGTTCCAGAGACTGGACACAGTAACAAGGGGACACAGTTGGAAGTTGAAGACACAGATGAATCAAAGGGATGTTAGGAAGTATTTCTTCAGCCACAGAGTAGTCAGGAAGTGGAATAGTTTGGGAAGCGATGTAGTGGAGTCAGGATCCATACATAGCTTTAAGCAGAGGTACGATAAAGCTCATGGTTCAGGGAGAGTGACCTAGTAGCGATCAGTGAAGAGGCGGGGCCAGGAGCTTGGACTCGACCCCTGCAACCTCAACTAGGTGAGTACAACTAGGTGAGTACACACACACACACACACACACACACACACACACACACACACCTCACTTTACTTTGAACACCTTCAAAACACTCTCATACATCATTTGAGACCACCTTTTCTCAATATCTCTCATCCACAACCTTTATCATCTCACTACAGAACAACCCCAAGATTACTTCGAACACTCTCATAAATCATTTGAATACTCACATAAACACCTTTGAACATTTCCAAACAACACTGAAGCACTTCCAAAATATCATTTTGATTACTCCCAAATAAGATTTATCATCTCTAATTTATCTACACTTACACATTTCATTAAATTACAACACATCCACCATACTACTCCCTCAGTCTCCAGACTTAAAAACATTAACACAAAAACTAACTCAGACACTTATGACATGAGACATTTTACCAAAACTTATATCAATAACAATACATTGTTATATCTCCAATATCTAAGATCACCACAATCAAGACGTTTGCCAAATTCTGTAACCCCACCACTAAGATCACACATTTTTTTTGTACACATTCTCTTAAAACATCATCATAACGAAGATCACTAAAACTATCTATACTTTTACTAAGATCACATAACATTTTGTCTTCTCTAACTCACCCACCAATTCACATTCTCATTCACACTTACACATTTCATTAACCGAAATTACATCTCATCCACCAAACTCCTCCCTCATTCTCCAGACTTTACAACATTAGCACAAAAAAAAACTAACTCATACACTTATGACATGAGACATTATCTTATCTAACACACTGACTAACTTTGAACCAACTCTGAACACCACTGATCATCTTCAAAAAATACTCTGCACATCATTTGAACGCCTTCAAAAAACACCATCAAACACCTTCGAATACTCCCAAAACACTACTGATTACTACCAAATCACCACTGAATACCACCAAATCACAGTCAAAATCACCAGAAACTAAGTTTAACATCACCATCTAACATCCTTTTTATAGAAATTCCCTCAAATCACTATAACCAAGAACTCCCTCCCCATTTGGCGCATAAAAAAAAAAGCATGAACACAAACCTAATATGCAAACACTTAGTACATGATCACCATCAACTGAAAACATATCTTGTACACACACATAATCTAAGACAACCACCAACTACAATCACCCATGTTCACTTACCTCAAAAATCACTAATATCACAGAAAACACTCATTTTTATAAACATTTCACAACAAAAAAAATCATATTTGACAATATCTAAGCGCACTCACCTCACTACCACCAACACACGATGTCACACCTCACAGGACCAACGAGCTCACCTCCAGTGACGTCACACTCCCATTGTGTTACTTGGTGGTTGGTAACATCACACCCAACCCACCTTGTTTCAACCTGTTGTACCCTACATTATCTAAGAACACTATATCCAAGACGATTACCAGATTTTATGACCCCACCACCAAGATCACAGAAAACACACATTTTTATAATTTTTTTTATTATCACACTGGCCGATTCCCACCAAGGCAGGGTGGCCCGAAAAAGAAAAACTTTCACCATCATTCACTCCATCACTGTCTTGCCAGAAGGGTGCTTTACACTACAGTTTTTAAACTGCAACATTAACACCCCTCCTTCAGAGTGCAGGCACTGTACTTCCCATCTCCAGGACTCAAGTCCGGCCTGCCGGTTTCCCTGAATCCCTTCATAAATGTTACTTTGCTCACACTCCAACAGCACGTCAAGTATTAAAAACCATTTGTCTCCATTCACTCCTATCAAACACGCTCATGCATGCCTGCTGGAAGTCCAAGCCCCTCGCACACAAAACCTCCTTTACCCCCTCCCTCCAACCTTTCCTAGGCCGACCCCTACCCCGCCTTCCTTCCACTACAGACTGATACACTCTTGAAGTCATTCTGTTTCGCTCCATTCTCTCTACATGTCCGAACCACCTCAACAACCCTTCCTCAGCCCTCTGGACAACAGTTTTGGTAATCCCGCACCTCCTCCTAACTTCCAAACTACGAATTCTCTGCATTATATTCACACCACACATTGCCCTCAGACATGACATCTCCACTGCCTCCAGCCTTCTCCTCGCTGCAAAATTCATCACCCACGCTTCACACCCATATAAGAGCGTTGGTAAAACTATACTCTCATACATTCCCCTCTTTGCCTCCAAGGACAAAGTTCTTTGTCTCCACAGACTCCTAAGTGCACCACTCACTCTTTTTCCCTCATCAATTCTATGATTCACCTCATCTTTCATAGACCCATCCGCTGACACGTCCACTCCCAAATATCTGAATACGTTCACCTCCTCCATACTCTCTCCCTCCAATCTGATATTCAATCTTTCATCACCTAATCTTTTTGTTATCCTCATAACCTTACTCTCTCCTGTATTCACCTTTAATTTTCTTCTTTTGCACACCCTACCAAATTCATCCACCAATCTCTGCAACTTCTCTTCAGAATCTCCCAAGAGCACAGTGTCATCAGCAAAGAGCAGCTGTGACAACTCCCACTTTGTGTGTGATTCTTTATCTTTTAACTCCACGCCTCTTGCCAAGACCCTCGCATTTACTTCTCTTACAACCCCATCTATAAATATATTAAACAACCACGGTGACATCACACATCCTTGTCTAAGGCCTACTTTTACTGGGAAAAAATTTCCCTCTTTCCTACACACTCTAACTTGAGCCTCACTATCCTCGTAAAAACTCTTCACTCTTCACGATCACCAATTCCATATTATGTTTACCGTCATCTATCAACACTCATCACCAAGATCACCAAAAATCTAAGATCATGCATCTCAAAACTACTATGATCACTGAAAACACTTATTTTTTAAACATTCGCACAAAAATAAGACATACACAAAAATACCACATCACTTCCACCAACATCTATAACATAACATGAGCACTATAACATATCACTATCACAAAAAAAATAATACACAGACACCCACATCTTATACATTTCAATCACAAATTTAAGACATGAGACATACACACCAAATCTAAGGCATTCACCTCCAACTAAGACACACACATCTTAACTAAGACATACACCAAAAACCTATACTTGACATATTGCGGTATGAATATTCATACCGCATTTATGTTGCATATCACATTTCCTCATCCACATCATTCCTAAAACATCCTTCCTTATTCATTCCGTATATCTCCTAGAGTTGTTTTAACCCCGACGGGCCCATCACGACGTAGGAGCCAGAGCAACCATCACCACTCCAACACCACCTACTACACTCTGGCTCCTAATGTCATGATGGGCCGTAGGGGTTAAAACAACTCTAGGAGATATACGGAATGAATAAGGAAGGATGTTTTAGGGATGATGTGGATGAGGAAATGTGATATGCAACATAAATGCGGTATGAATATTCATACCGCAATATGTCAAGTATAGGTTTTTGGTGTATGTCTTAGTCAAGATGTGTGTGTCTTAGTTGGAGGTGAATGCCTTAGATTTGGTGTGTATGTCTCATGTCTTAAATTTGTGATTGAAATGTATAAGATGTGGGTGTCTGTGTATTATTTTTTTTTGTGATAGTGATATGTTATAGTGCTCATGTTATGTTATAGATGTTGGTGGAAGTGATGTGGTATTTTTGTGTATGTCTTATTTTTGTGCGAATGTTTAAAAAATAAGTGTTTTCAGTGATCATAGTAGTTTTGAGATGCATGATCTTAGATTTTTGGTGATCTTGGTGATGAGTGTTGATAGATGACGGTAAACATGATATGGAATTGGTGATCGTGATTTTTGTGTGAATAATTATAAAAATGTGTGTTTTCTGTGATCTTGGTGGTGGGGTCATAAAATCTGGTAATCGTCTTGGTCACCATTCTCTGCTCAGACGGTGTGCTGAGCGGTCGTCAGCTGTCTCTCCTCAGTTCCGACACCTGGTGGAGGAGCTTTGAGACAACAACAATGGCGACTGGTTTTCGACGAAGAGTTAATACTGTGTGTATTGACCTTATAAAGGGCACAATCCCAGCGCATCGATTAATGTGTTGGTGCCGATGATCATCTGCGATGTTACGGCATCCAGCGTGACTCCCTGTGTGGCGTTGCCTTAAATGGACTATCCCGGATATTTGTCAAGTTTTGTGAGACCAAGACCTATGAGCAGATTGTCAACCAGTATCAGGATGTTAGCAAGCAAGTCACCTCAGCAGTCACAGTTAAGTTGCGCGACGTTTCACAATACTATACGTGGGTACGTGTGCGAAACGTGCCTTTTGAGGCTCACGAAGTTGACATACGTGACGCCTTCAAATACTATGGGACGATCCACCAGGTTACTATGGATCGGTGGTCTGATGGCCACTTTGCTGGTTTACAAGAAGGGTCTTTCACGTTAAAAATGTCCCTGCGCCAACCAATACCTTCGTACATAAACCTGGAGGAGTTCCGTACCCAGGTGTATGTTACGTATCCTGGACAGAGACGGACTTGTCGCCTTTGCGGCGCATTGGACCACATTGCTGCACAATGCGTTAAGCGCCAGCCGCCCTCTGGACGTGGTAGTCATCTGGATGGTGAGGCTCATCGTCGGAATCTGGCGGATGAAGTAGTCGAGGACTTACCGCGCCTGAAATCGTGGAGTGATGAGGTGGATCGGGCCACGCTCGTGGAGTCATCCTGCGTGACTCTACCTGGTACGGTCAATCACGATGTGGTAGAACATGGTGGACGTGAGAGCCCTCACGCAAGAGAGGATGCTGATATGGATGCTAACATTGTATCGACACTGAGCGACCTATTAGCTTCGCAGGAGTATAATTCTGTGCCGTGTGTGCCTGCGTTGGAGTGTTCAGGTGAGGAGAGAACACAGTTAACGGATGTCGATCAGTTAATTAACGTAACTGAGGTAGAAGGTCCGAGAGTTCATACTGTTGCGGTAGAAGTTCACAGGGAGAACATTACAGGTCCTGATAAAGCTGAGGATGCTGTTTCTAGGAAGCGTGCGGCTACCCCGCCCGACTCCGACGATGTCTTGACCCCTGGACAGCGCTCTGGTAAGAAGACGTGGTCGGAAGTCACGGGTGGGGCGTCGCGTGGTTCAAGGACAGCGAGTAATATAACAGAGAATGTACAAGGTAAAGGTGGCGCCTTAGGCGTTAGTCAACGTAAAGGGGAAAAGGGTGTGGTGGTCCCTCGAGGAAAGCCACCGTTCGCAAAGTTAGGTGTATAACCATAAATGTTAATGGTATGAAAAATGATAGACAAGTGCAGGTACATGAGTGGTTGCATCGCTTTGCAGTAGACGTATGTTTCGTGCAAGAACATAACCATAAAGTTGGAAGTTCGTTTGCGATAGATGGTTATGATGTTTATATGGCTCACTCGAGTCGTTTGAAAGGTGGTGTGGCTGTGTTAATAAAAGCGACCAGCCCGTTCGTGATGAAATATTGGGAGGAAGGGGGGGGGGGGGTCGCGTGGTCCGCGTCATAGGTGAGTGGGGTACTCAACGGGTGGGTTTTGTAGGAGTATATGGGCCAGCTGAACATGATGTTAATATTAAAAATACTTTTGTTAACGATGTTCTTGTGTACTATTTGAGATCTCTGCCTGATATAACAGTATTTGGTGGCGACTGGAACTGTGTGGTGCGCCGAAAAAGACGTAGAACCGAGGGAGCCGGTTATTGTTCGATTATTTTGGGTGATTTATTGTCTGGGCTGGGGTTGGTGGATGTAAGTGGAAACAGTGACTCAGGGACTGAGCACACTTCGTGCGTAAAGATTATGCTGCGCGCTTGGACAGGGTATATGTGTCTCGGCGGGTAGTTAAAAACCCAAAAGTGCGTGTTTTAGATGTGTATTTCTCCGACCACGCGGTTTTTCTCGTAGAGCTTGACTGGAGAGGTCTCCCGACGCGTTTTAAAGGATATTGGAAGTTAAATACTCGTTTACTTCAAAGTGCGGAAGATAAGACACTCTTCACGCACTTATGGACGTCTATGGGTGTAGAATCCTTAGAAGGTAGTGATTTAGTGCGACACTGGGACGCGGTTATGAAGCCTCGCATTAAGGATTTTTATGTACATGGGGGTAAGGGGGGCCCCCTCGATTGGAGTATGGATTTTTGAGGTACCTGGAGGGATCTTTACGGCAATGTTATGCGCAAGGGGAGGTGTCTGGAAATTACCCAGTGGACGAGATTGACAATCTAAAGGAACACATCAGGTGCTGAAAAATACGGTTTTTGATGGGGCGCGTATTTCGAGTGGAGTTGAGGAGGCTGTGTGGGGTGATAAGCCGTCCGCTTGTGTCTTACGTAGTCAGACACAAAGGAGGAAGGCGACCGAAATCGTGCGTTTAGTGGTGCAGGATGGCGTTGAAGGGTATAGTGAGGGTCAGGTTGTAACAACAACTGAAGGAATAAGCGATTATGTTGATAAATGGTTTAATCTCAAAATGCTAAATAAAGATTAAGCGTGGATGCAATACGGGAAATTTTGGGGCGGAATGTACGATGTGAGTTGAATGATAATGATCGCTCTCTCATGGGTGGGCCTATAACTGAAGCTGAGGTGTGGGAGGCTTTGCAGGGAATGAGTAAGGGCAAGGCGCCAGGTATTGATGGCATTCCGTGTGAATTTTTATATTCAACATTGGGAGGTCATATGGACTTTTCTGGTACGTTTACTTAATGCGATGAAGGAGGGGGGATGTTTAGGTTTGTCTCAGAGTACGGCGGTTTTGGTGTTAAAAAATGTGACATCCCCCGAAATCACTTAAGGATTACCGACCAATATCACAAAAGTGTAGTGATTATAAATTATATGCAAAAATTTAATGAATCGGATTAAGAAAGTGTTTGACAAGGTAATACATAAGGGTCAGTTTGGCGTGCCAGGTAGGACAATGTATGATGGTCATGGGAATATCAGGGAGTTTGTCGAGGAATGCGGAACGAGGGGCGGGGGTGGTGTTTTGCTTTAGACGGCAAGCTGCTTTGATAGTGTTAGAAAGGGATGTGCTGTGGAAGTTTATGAGATGGCAGGGTTTTGGTAATGAAAACATCATGTGGGCCTCGTTCTTTGTATAATGGTGCTGGGTTTAAGTACAAATTAATGGGAAGTTAGGAGACTGTCAAATTGAATAGAGGCATTCGGCAGGGATGCCCAAATGTCTCAAATGCTCTTTGCTTGCATGCAAGACCCTTTTTTTTGGACAGTTTGTGGGGGGGAGTAGATTCTCGGGGGGTTCGGGTAGTGTTCGACCTGCCATAGTAGGTTATGTAGATGATACAACTGTCCTATTACGTACGAAGGAGCAATTACGTTTAGTGGGAAGACTTGTAGATGTATTTGGTAAGGCAACAGGAATGCGGGTTAACAAAGAAAATTCAAAGATTAAGAAGTTGGGAGATTGGACGAGAGATGAGGTAGGTAGAGAGACGTGGACGGTGGTTGACTGTGTTAACATATGTGGTATACAGTATATGAGAGAGGTTGATAAGACGAGGGCTTGTAATTCGGGGAGGGTGGTAAATAGCGTTTTGAGGCGTTTAAATAGTCTAAGGCCACGACATTTAACCCTACACCAGAGGGCGATAGTAATTAATGTTTTTCTTTACAGTAAAGTTTGGCATGTTGCTGCGCTGTATCCACTAATACAGGGGGATATCAAACATCTTTTACATAGAGTTTATAGGTTTCTGTGGGGCTCAGGGAGCGACTGGCTCACAAGAGCGGTGGTAGAGACACCAATGCATCAAGGAGGGTTAGGTCTTGTTCCTTTAAGAGATCGAGTCATTGCTTGTTATGTTTAAACGTCGTTTTTCTCTCCGACTGGGTGGCAGGCATGGTGGTTTAACAGAAATGTATCGTGACCTGCGCAGGTGGTGGGGACGTGCAGATGTAATCAGGTGCGATACGATGCTACGTGTGTTGCTGTGCATGCGAGACGTGCGGAGGGGTTAAATTGAGTACTTTTGGGAAAAAGTGGTATGGTGAAAGTTGAGGTGAGAGTTCAAGGAATTCCCCATGTACGCGTGGTGTGATATATGGAAGCGGGTTCATCAGTTACGTCTCCTTCCTCGAGTACGCGAAGTGGTTTTTAAATTTTGCACAGGATTCTGCCGTCCAAGGTGGTGTTGTCCCAATCGGCGTGTAGAGGAGGACCCGGGGTTGTTCAGCGTGTGGGGAGGACGAATCAGCGTTTCATGTTGTGTATTTCTGTGAAAATTTAGGTATAGTACGGCGTGGTTCAGCAGGGTTTTACGAATGGTAGGGGGGGAGGGTTTTTCGGTACTTAGGCGTTGAGTTTTTTATGTGGGTGGGGTTGACATCTGTGTACAACGTGCAGTGTCGTATGTCGTAGCCGATTATATTTATGTGTCGTGGGCTATGAGACATGTTGAAGGGAATAGCAGAATCCGGGTTTTAGCGGGAACAATTCTTAGAACTAAGTGTCGAAATCGGTTGGGAAATGAGGGGAGATGGGGGCAAGATTTCCCGTCTGCATAAGAGTGTTAGAGTTAAGGATTTGAGATAATTTGTTTGTTCAGTGGGTAATCTAACGGGCTGGTCAGCTGCGTTTAATTGTGTGTAAATGTCTTGTGTTTGTGAGTGTTGTATGTATGTCTCCAATGTTGTATGTAGGTCTCCAATGTGATGATGTCGTTAATAAAAGTGTAAAATTTTGTATGTGCAGAACGTTAAGAGTTTTGCCCTTTTTATTCTTGTATACCAATCATTGGTATTTGTATAGACGTGTTTTCCTATTACATGTAATATATGATATTGCATGAAATTGATTACATTATTTGTTGAGATGTCATATAACACATCGTATTTGTTATATTTGGATGTTTTCGTCGTCGATTCATTAATACTTATGTCTATGTTGGTGTGCATGAGTGTGCTTGTGTGTGTGTGTTATTGTGTGTTGGTTTTTTAACACAAAGATTTATTATACAGTCTATATACTTACCCATGTGTGCTTGCCATTTGTATATACAACAAAGTTAGACATGTTCTTTAATACTGTATAATGTTTGTGTCTGGTATAAAACCACGTCAATACTTTGTTTGTGTGTAAGGTGTATTACCATTATATTGTACGGTATCGTTGGTAGTGTGAGATTATGATGTGGACGGATCTTGTTAATGTAATTTGACTAAAGGAAATTCTTTATAACCAATGTTAGAAATTAAACTGTTCAATATTTACATAATGTACTTATTGCACTTGCAGTTTGTTTTGTAAGCCGTGAGGCAGTTATAACCTTTACCATTTTAAGGTTAGGGAACAGATGTATCATTGTCGTTTATGCTTGATAATCTTACGTGTCGTACGATTCATGCTTTTGGATAGCATTATAGATGTGTTAGGGTTACTTAATTTATTGTGCACTCTTGCGGTTCTGATTTTGTTGTATTTTTCAGAAAAGGGGGGGGTTCTCTCTGGGGAAGGGGGGGGTTTGGTTGTAGGGTTACGGTATGTAACATACTGTCCTCTTTTCAGTTAGTACCTTATAACGTTCAGTCATAGCACAGAATATCTGGTTTTATTTTTTGCTGTAGTTAGTACGGCAGTATGTATAAATTCTCTCCTTACTTTGGTTACTGTTTGTGTTCTCCTTAGATAATATTTGTTACATGAAGTATAATTATTACATTTGTATGTGGTATTATATGGCCATGGAAAGCTTATTACATTTGTTGACTGATAAGGCCTGTTTTGTTATTTTTATGTGCTGTGATGTACTTTTTAATAAAATATAAAAAAAAAATCGTCTTGGATATAGTGTTCTTAGATAATGTAGGGTACAACAGGTTGAAACAAGGTGGGTTGGGTGTGATGTTACCAACCACCAAGTAACACAATGGGAGTGTGACGTCACTGGAGGTGAGCTCGTTGGTCCTGTGAGGTGTGACATCGTGTGTTGGTGGTAGTGAGGTGAGTGCGCTTAGATATTGTCAAATATGATTTTTTTGTGTGAAATGTTTATAAAAATGAGTGTTTTCTGTGATATTAGCAATTTTTGAGGTAAGTGAACATGGGTGATCGTAGTTGGTGGTTGTCTTAGATTATGTGTTTTTTAAAAGAATTTTTCAGTTGATGGTGAAAAGTACTAAGTGTTTGCAATTAGGTTTTGTGTTCAGGGCTTTTTTTTATGCGCCAAATGGGAGGGAGTTCTTGGTTATAGAGATTTGAGGGGATTTCTATAAAAATGATGTTAGATGGTGATGTTAAACTTAGTTTTCTGGGTGATTTTGACGGAGATTTGGTAGTATTCAGTGGTGTTTGTAGTAATCAGTAGCGTTTTTTTGGAGTATTCGGAGGTGTTTGATGGTGTTTTTTGAAGGCGTTCATATTGATGTGCAGAGTATTTTTTGAAGATGATCAGTGGTGTTCAGGTTTGTTCAAAGTTATTTCAGTGTGTTAGATAAGGTAAATGTCTCATGTCATAAGTGTATGAGTTAGTTTTTTTTGTGCTAATGTTGAAAAGTCTGGAGAATGAGGGAGGATTTTGGGGTGGATGAGATGTAATTTCGGTTAATGTAAGTGTAAGTGTGAATGAGAATGTGAATTGGTGGGTGAGTTAGAGAAGACAAAATGTTAGGATCTTAGTTAAAACTATAGAAGTTTTAGTGATCTTCGGTATATGATGTTTTAAGAGAATGTAAAAAAAAAAAAATGTGTGATCTTAGTGGTGGGGTTATAGAATTTGGCAAACGTCTTGATTGTGGTGATCTTAGATATTGGAGATATAACAGATACGTGTTTGTGTTAGTTTTGGAAAAATTTGTCTCATATCATAAGTGTCTGAGTTAGTTTTGTGTTAATGTTGTAAAGTCTGGAGACTGAGGGAGTAGTATGGTGGATGTGTTGTAATTTCAGTTAATGAAATGTGTAAGTGTAGATAAATTAGAGATGAGAATCTTATTGGGAGAAATCAAAATGATATTTTGGAAGTGCTTCAGTGTTGTTTGGAAATGTTCAAAGGTTTTTTATGTGATTAATCAAATGATTTATGAGGTGTTCGAAGTAATTTTGGGGGTTGTTCTGTATGAGATGATAAAGGTTGTGGATGAGAGATATTGAGAAAAAGGTGGTCTCAAATGATTTTAAATGAGAGTGTTTTAAAGGGTGTTCAAAGTAAAGTGAGTGTGTGGGGTGTGTGTGTGTGGGGTGTTAGGTGGTCATAGAGTTTTTGTGAATATTTGGTTACAGTGATTTGTGTGATTTGAGATGGGTGATGAGATGCATTGTGGATGTGAAATGTGATTTTTGCGTGTGTTCAAAGAGGTGTGTTGGTAGATGGGTGAGTGGATGTGAAGAAAAGCGGGTGAGATGGAGAGGGGTATGGGGAGGGTTGTATTAGAAATTTAATGAAATATGAAATATTGGAAAAGAATGGAGGGTGTTGAAACATGTCGCAATAGTTGGGTAGTGAGTTTAGTTGATGCGAGTATAATACCCATTTATATGGATACAAGGAGATGGGTATGGAGAGGATTTTATTAGAATTTTAGTAATGTAAAGAGGAATGTGTATTACATTTAAGATACAGTAAAAAGAAGGGGAAAAAAATTGTAAATTTAAATTGGTAATTGATGAGGGTTGGGGGTAATGTAGTCGAACAAAGAGTACCAAAAAAGATGATATAAGTGGGTTGTTTTTGTGACTTTCTCTGATGAAAATTAGTTAAAAGAAAAAAAATTGTGGGTTGTGGGTTGTTGGTGGTTGTGGGTGTTGTTGTCGAACTAGTGATGTCAAAAAAAGTGGTTAAAAAGTTGTGGGTTGTTGATGTGACTTTTTCTGATGAAATTAGTTTAAAACGAGAAAAAATTGGGGTTTGGGTGTTGTGGGTGTTGTGGGTTAGGGGTTTGTTGTGGGTTGTGGGAGTTTGGGGGTGTGGTGTTGTTGTCGAACTGAATACCGAAAAGTCGTTTATAAGTGTGTTGTTGTTGTGACTTTTTCTGATGAAATTATTTTTAAAACGAGAAAAAAATTGTGGGGTGTGGGTGATGGGGGTTTTGTGTGTGTTTTTGGGGTGTGGGTGATGTGGGTTGTGGGTGTTGTGGGGTGTGGGTGTATGTTGTTTGTGGGTGTTGTGGGATGTGGGTGTTGTGGGTTGTGGGGTTTTGGGATGTGGGTGTTGGGGGTTGTGGGTGTTCTGGGTTTGTGGGTGTTGTTGTCGAACTAGAAAATGCTAAAAAGTGATTGAAAGTTGGTTGTTGTGAATTTTTCTGATGAAATTAGTTAAAACGAGAAAAAAAATTGTGGGTTGTGGGTGTTGTAAGGTGTTGGTGTTTGTGGGTTGTGGGGTGATGTGGGATGTGGGTGTTGTGGGTGTTGTTGTTGTCGAACTAGAGATACCGAAAAAAAATGTTATAATTTGCGTTGTTTGTTGTGACTTTTTTCTGAATGAAATTAGTTAAAACGAGAAAAAATTGTGGGGTGTGGGTGTTGTGGGTTGTGGGTGTTGTGGGTGTTGTGGGATGTGAGTGTTGTTGTCGAACTAGATTTGTTGAAAAGTGATTTATAAGTTGTGGGTTGTTGTTGTTGTGACTTTGTGATGAAATTAGTTAAAACGAGGAAAAAATTGTGGGTTGTGGGTGATGTGGGTTGTGGGTGATGTGGGATGTGGGTGTTGTGGATTGTGGGTGTTGTGGGATGTGGTGGTTGATTTTAGTTTATGGTGATTTTGGTGGTTTTTTGGGATGTATTCAGTGGTGTTTTAGTAGATTCAGTGGTGTATTTGGGAGTACTCAAATGGTGTTTTGGGGTTTTATTCAAAGGTGTGATTATAAGTTGTGGGTTTGTTGTTGTTGTTGTGACTTTCTGATAAAAATTTGTTAAAACGAGAAAAAAAAAATTGTGGGGTGTGGGTGATGTGGGTTGTGTGTGTTGTGGGGTGTGGGGGGATGTGGGTTGTGGGTGTTGTGGGTGTGGGTGATGTGGGTTGTGGGTGTTGGGGGATGTGGGTGTTGTGGGTGTTGTTTTTCGAACTAGAGATACCGAAAAAAAATGTTATAAGTGGGTTGTTGTTGTGACTTTTTCTGATGAAATTAGTTAAAACGAGAAAAAATTGTGGGGTGTGGGTGGCAATATAAACACAAATGCAGTATAATGTGATCCTTTATTGACTACGTTTCCCCCCCACACAGTGGGCTTTTTCAAGTCACAAACAGAACTACCGGGGGGTGAAGGAACGCGAGTATTTATAGTCCGCTGAGGTCAGGTGAAGAATGCTGAAATCTGATGATGAAACCGATTTGGGGTTGTAAGGGTCTAAAAAAACTTGGGTAGCTTGGAAAGGAGACTGGACAAGTTTGTGAGCAGACCTTCTACAGTGTTCTTATGTGGGATAGCGATGAAGAAGTTTCTTGGCAAGGGGTTTCAGCTATGTTATAGAAGCCACTATTCGGTTTGAAGTTGTCGGATATAGAAATAAGTGATGATTCCAGGATTCTTCGGTATTGGGTGTTGTCTTCTGTGGCGATAAGTCTTGAGTTTCTGTAGTTTATCAAGTGGGTGTGTGAATTACGGTGTTGTACGCAGGCTTCTTGGTCGTCAGCCCTGTTTGCGAAATTGGTGTTCTGAAATTCGTGTTTGGAGGTCCCTTGATGTTTCGCCCACGTATAACTTGTTGCAGTCATTACAAGGATTATGTATACCCCTGCAGAGGATGGAGGCTTGTCCCTCTACTACTGGTGATGTCCTTGAGGGTTTCGTTGTGGAGTAGATATTTGGGAATGAGTTTTGGCAAGATTTTGGGGAAACATGTTTGGCAATGGAGTTGGGGGGAAAAGGATATGTATCTCTTCTCGGCAGTTTTCTTCTCTGGGGGTGTTTGAAGATGTTTAGTGCTCGCCGTCTGCAGTCTCTGATGAAGTGACGAGGATAGTGGAGTTTGGAAAATACCTGTTCAATTATAGTGCATTCTTCCTCAAGGAACTCGTTGCTGCAGATTCTGAGTGCACGCAGGAAGAAGCCTATAATTACACCACGTTTGGTTTTGGTGTCGTGGTGAGAGTAGAAGTGGAGAAGATCGTTTTGGTTGGTGGGTTTTCGATAGACTTTAAAACGAAGTTCGTGGTCAGCTTTGCAGAGTAGAACATCAAGGAAGACACTGCCGAGAAGAGATACATAGTCCTTCCCACCAACTCCATTGCCAAACATGTTTCCAACATCTTTGCCAAAACTCCATTCCAAGTATCTACCTCCACAACCACGACCATCAAGGACATCACCAGTAGTAGGCAGGACAAGCCTCCATCCTCTGCAGGGGTATACATAATCCCTTGTAATGACTGCAACAAGTTATACGTGGGCGAAACATCAAGGGACCTCCAAACACGTATTTCAGAACACCAATACGCAAGCAGGTCTGACGACACAAGGAATGCCTGCGTACAACCCCCGTAATTCACACAACCACTTGATAAACTACAGAACTCAAGACTTATCGCCCCAGAAGACAACACCCAATACCGAAGAATCCTGGAATCATCACTTATTTCTATATCCCACAAAATTCAACCAGAATAGTGGCTTCTATAACATAGCTGAACCACTTGCCAAAAACTTCTTCATCGCTATCCCACATAAGAACACTGTAGAAGGTCTGCTCACAAACTTGTCCAGTCTCCTTTCCAACTACCCAAGTTTTAGACTCTACAACCCCAAATCGGGACATCATCAGATGCAGCAAATTTTTCAAACCCGACCTCAGCCGGACTATAAATACTCGCGTTCCTTCCACCCCCGGTAGTTCTGTTTGTGACTGAAAAAGCCCACTGTGTGGGCGAAACGTAGTCAATAAAGGATCACATTATACTGCATTTGTGTTTATATTGCCATTGTGTCGGTATTTTATACCATTTTTTCCGGGGTGTGGGTGTTGTGGGTTGTGGGTGTTGTGGGTGTTGGGGTTGTGGGTGTTGTTGTCGAACTAGAGTTGTTGTAAAAATATTATAAGTGTGTTGTTGTTGTGACTTTCTGATGAAATTAGTTTTAAAACGAGAAAAAATTGTGGGGTGTGGGTGATGTGGGTTGTGGGGGATGTGGGGGGTTGTGGGTTGTGGGTGTTGTGGGATGTGGTGTTGATCTTAGTTTTATGGTGATTTTGGTGGTGTTTTGAGTGTATTCAGTGGTGTTTTAGTATTATTCATGGTGTATTTGGAGTACTCAATGTGTTTTGAGGTTATTCAAAGGTGTTATTAAAGTTGTGGGTTGTTGTTGTTGTTGTGACTTTCTGATGAAATTAGTTTAAAACGAGAAAAAAAAATTGTGGGGTGTGGGTGATGGGGGGTTGTGTTGTTGTGGGGAGTGGGTGATGTGGGGTTTTGGGTGTTTGTGGGGTGGGGGATATGGGTTGTGGGTGTTGTGGGATGTGGGTGTTTTTGGGTGTTGTTGTCGAAACTAGAGATAAACCCAAAAAGATGTTATAATGGGTTGTTGTTGTGACTTTTTCTGATGAAATTAGTTAAAAGGAGAAAAAATTTTGGGGTGTGGGTGTTGATCTTAGTTTATGGTGATTTTGGTGGTGTTTTGAGTGTATTCAGTGGTGTTTTAGTATTATTCAGTGACGTATTGGGAGTACTCAAATGGTGTTTTGAGGTTATTCAAAGGTGTTTTTGAAGTGTTCAAATGATGTGCCAGAGTACTTATGAAGGTGTTCTGGGAGTATTCAGAGGTGATTTGGGGGTGTTCGAATGATGTTTTTTGGAGTATTTTAAAGGTAATTGATGGTGTTTTTTGGTTTTATGTTCAAAGTAAAGTGTTTGAGTTAGTTTTGTGATAATTTTTTGTGAAGTCTGGAGATGGAGGAGGAGTTTGGGGGGTTGAGTTGTAATTTAATGAAATGTGTAAGTGCAGATAAATTAGAGATGTCAAATCTTATTTGGGAGTATTCAAAAAAAAATTTATTTTTTGGAAGTGTTTCAGTGTTGTTTGGAAATGTTCAAAGGTATTTTTGTAAGTATTCAAATGATTTATGAGAGTGTTTTTAAGAGTGTTCAAAGTAAACGTGAGGTTTTGTGTGCGTTTTTAACTTCGTAATATGTAAAATTGTGACTAGTGAATTTATCGAAAAGTGGTTATAAGTGTTGTGGTGACTTTCTGATGAAATAGTTAAAAACGAGAAAAATTGGGGGTTATGAGTGAAAATTGTGAGGTGTTGGTTGGAGTTGAGGGTTCGGGAGGGTGGGGAGGAGGAGAGAGAAGGTTACTTCGTGGGGAGTGACCTGAGATGAAATAGTTAAACAGGAAAAATGTCTAGACTTGTGTTGTATTTTTTTAAAGAAATTGTGGATTGTTGTGGGTATTAACGAAAAAATGTGAAATTTTTTGGATTATCCTGGGTTAAGAGTGAAAAATGTGTAGAGGGGGAAGTCGACAAGATTCAGCCTGTGTGTGTGTGTGTGGAGTCATCGCGTGACGTCACTGACATAGGGGGAAGTCGACAAGATTCAGCCTGTATTTTGTGAGGTCAAACACGTGACGTCACGACCGCCGAGTAAACACAGGTGGGGGTGACGTCACACTTGTTTGACCTTGTAGTAAGAGAAAGTACCATGCCCCATAGAAGGAGTTCATTTGAATGCTTACCCTGAGAGGGGGGAATCCAAAAACTTGATCAGAGGAGATGGAGTCTTGGTATTATCGAGAAAAAAACTTGATCCAAGGAGATGGAGTCTTTGATTTCGAGAAAAAATTGATCCGAGGAATTGGAGACTTTGTATTATCGAGAAAAAACATGATCGAAGGAGATGAAGACTTTGATTTCGAGAAAAAAAACTTGATCCAAGGAGATGGAGTCTTTGATTTTGAGAAAAAATTGATCCAAGGAATTGGAGACATTGTATTATCGAGAAAAACTTGTTCCAAGGAGATGGAGACTTTGATTTCGAGAAAAATTTGATCTGAGGGATTGGAGTCTTTGATATCGAGAAAACTTGATCCGAGGAATTGGAGTCTTTGTATTATCAAGAAAAAAAAAATTCGAAAAAATTTGGGGGTGGGGGTGAAAGTAGGGGGGGGAATCCAAAAACTTGATTCGAGGAGAGCACAAGAAATTAAAAAAAAAATTGAAAAAAATTGGAAAAAAATTTGGGGGCGGGGGGGATCCGGAAAGACGCTGCAGAAAAAAGGGGCAGTAGAAGGCGCGGGCAGGGGCGCGAGGGCGCGGGCGGGGCGTGAGGGCACGGCAGGCAGTGGGTCGGCCGACGGGCGGGGGGGTCGGGGGGCGGGGAGGGGGGCGCGGGGGCTCGGGTGGGGGCGCGGGGGGCGCGGGTGGGGGGTCGTGGGGGGGGTCATGGGCGGGGTCGTGGGCGGGGGTCGTGGGCGGGGTCGTGGGCGGGGGTGTGGGTGGGGTTAAGGTCATTAGCATATAGGTGTGAAAAAAAGGGCATTAGCACATAGGTGTGAAAAAGGGGCCAAATCAGGAAAAGGAGCCACTCAGCTGCAGCCCTTTCAGGAGGAAGCCACTCTGTAGAAGAAGCCACTGAGCCGCCTCCAGTACTACTTATATATTTATTTTTTTTTATTTTTTTTTTTTTATTATCACACCGGCCGATTCCCACCAAGGCAGGGTGGCCCGAAAAAGAAAAACTTTCACCACAATTTTTACTCCATCACTGTCTTGCCAGAAGGGTGCTTTACACTACAGTTTTTAAACTGCAACATTAACACCCCTCCTTCAGAGTGCAGGCACTGTACTTCCCATCTCCAGGACTCAAATCCGGCTTTCCGGTTTCCTGAATCCCTTCATAAATGTTACTTTGCTCACACTCCAACAGCACGTCAAGTATTAAAAACCATTTGTCTCCATTCACTCCTATCAAACACGCTCACGCATGCCTGCTGGAAGTCCAAGCCCTTCGCACACAAAACCTCCTTTACCCCCTCCCTCCAACCCTTCCTAGGCCGACCCCTACCCCGCCTTCCTTCCACTACAGACTGATACACTCTTGAAGTCATTCTGTTTCGCTCCATTCTCTCTACATGTCCGAACCACCTCAAAACCCTTCCTCAGCCCTCTGGACAACAGTTTTGGTAATCCCGCACCTCCTCCTAACTTCCAAACTACGAATTCTCTGCATTATATTCACACCACACATTGCCCTCAGACATGACATCTCCACTGCCTCCAGCCTTCTCCTCGCTGCAACATTCATCACCCACGCTTCACACCCATATAAGAGCGTTGGTAAAACTATACTCTCATACATTCCCCTCTTTGCCTCCAAGGACAAAGTTCTTTGTCTCCACAGACTCCTAAGTGCACCACTCACTCTTTTTCCCTCATCAATTTCTATGATTCACCTCATCTTTCATAGACCCATCGCTGACACGTCCACTCCCAAATATCTGAATACGTTCACCTCCTCCATACTCTCTCCCTCCAATCTGATATTCAATCTTTCATCACCTAATCTTTTTGTTATCCTCATAACCTTACTCTTTCCTGTATTCACCTTTAATTTTCTTCTTTTGCACACCCTACCAAATTCATCCACCAATCTCTGCAACTTCTCTTCAGAATCTCCCAAGAGCACAGTGTCATCAGCAAAGAGCAGCTGTGACAACTCCCACTTTGTGTGTGATTCTTTATCTTTTAACTCCACGCCTCTTGCCAAGACCCTCGCATTTACTTCTCTTACAACCCCATCTATAAATATATTAAACAACCACGGTGACATCACACATCCTTGTCTAAGGCCTACTTTTACTGGGAAAAAATTCCCCTCTTTCCTACATACTCTAACTTGAGCCTCACTATCCTCGTAAAAACTCTTCACTGCTTTCAGTAACCTACCTCCTACACCATACACTTGCAACATCTGCCACATTGCCCCCCTATCCACCCTGTCATACGCCTTTTCCAAATCCATAAATGCCACAAAGACCTCTTTAGCCTTATCTAAATACTGTTCACTTATATGTTTCACTGTAAACACCTGGTCCACACACCCCTACCTTTCCTAAGCCTCCTTGTTCATCTGCTATCCTATTCTTTCCCTCTTACTCTTAATTCTTTCAATTATAACTCTACCATACACTTTACCAGGTACACTCAACAGACTTATCCCCCTATAATTTTTGCACTCTCTTTTATCCCCTTTGCCTTTATACAAAGGAACTATGCATGCTCTCTGCCAATCCCTAGGTACCTTACCCTCTTCCATACATTTATTAAATAATTGCACCAACCACTCCAAAACTATATCCCCACCTGCTTTTAACATTTCTATCTTTATCCCATCAATCCCGGCTGCCTTACCCCCTTTCATTTTACCCACTGCCTCACGAACTTCCCCCACACTCACAACTGACTCTTCCTCACTCCTACAAGATGTTATTCCTCCTTGCCCTATACACGAAATCACAGCTTCCCTATCTTCATCAACATTTAACAATTCCTCAAAATATTCCTTCCATCTTCCCAATACCTCTAACTCTCCATTTAATAACTCTCCTCTCCTATTTTTAACTGACAAATCCATTTGTTCTCTAGGCTTTCTTAACTTGTTAATCTCACTCCAAAACTTTTTCTTATTTTCAACAAAATTTGTTGATAACATCTCACCCACTCTCTCATTTGCTCTCTTTTTACATTGCTTCACCACTCTCTTAACTTCTCTCTTTTTCTCCATATACTCTTCCCTCCTTGCATCACTTCTACTTTGTAAAAACTTCTCATATGCTAACTTTTTCTCCCTTACTACTCTCTTTACATCATCATTCCACCAATCGCTCCTCTTTCCCTCCTGCACCCACTTTCCTGTAACCACAAACTTCTGCTGAACACTCTAACACTACATTTTTAAACCTACCCCATACACTCTTCGACCCCATTGCCTATGCTCTCATTAGCCCATCTATCCTCCAATAGCTGTTTATATCTTACCCTAACTGCCTCCTCTTTTAGTTTATAAACCTTTACCTCTCTCTTCCCTGATGCTTCTATTCTCCTTGTATCCCATCTACCTTTTACTCTCAGTGTAGCTACAACTAGAAAGTGATCTGATATATCTGTGGCCCCTCTATAAACATGTACATCCTGAAGTCTACTCAACAGTCTTTTATCTACCAATACATAATCCAACAAACTACTGTCATTTCGCCCTACATCATATCGTGTATACTTATTTATCCTCTTTTTCTTAAAATATGTATTACCTATAACTAAACCCCTTTCTATACAAGTTCAATCAAAGGGCTCCCATTATCATTTACACCTGGCACCCCAAACTTACCTACCACACCCTCTCTAAAAGTTTCTCCTACTTTAGCATTCAAGTCCCCTACCACAATTACTCTCTCACTTGGTTCAAAGGCTCCTATACATTCACTTAACATCTCCCAAAATCTCTCTCTCTCCTCTGCATTCCTCTCTTCTCCAGGTGCATACACGCTTATTATGACCCACTTCTCGCATCCAACCTTTACTTAATCCACATAATTCTTGAATTTACACATTCATATTCTCTTTTCTCCTTCCATAAATGATCATTTAACATTACTGCTACCCCTTCCTTTGCTCTAACTCTCTCAGATACTCCAGATTTAATCCCATTTATTTCCCCCCATTGAAACTCTCCTACCCCTTCAGCTTTGTTTCGCTTAGGGCCAGGACATCCAACTTCTTTTCATTCATAACATCAGCAATCATCTGTTTCTTGTCATCCGCACTACATCCACGCACATTTAAGCAACCCAGTTTTATAAAGTTTTTCTTCTTCTCTTTTTTAGTAATTGTATACAGGAGAAGGGTTACTAGCCCATTGCTCCCGGCATTTTAGTCGCCTCATACGACACGCATGGCTTACGGAGGAAAGATTCTTTTCCACTTCCCCATGGACAATAGAAGAAATAAAAAGAACAAGAGCTATTTAGAAAAAGGAGAAAAACCTAGATGTATGTATATATATATATATGCATGTGCGTGTCTATGAAGTGTGACCAAAGTGTAAGTAGGAGTAGCAAGATATCCCTGTTATCTTAGCGTGTTTATGAGACAGAAAAAGAAACCAGCAATCCTACCATCATGCAAAACAGTTACAGGTTTTTGTTTCACAGTCATCTGGCAGGACGGTAGTACTTCCCTGGGTGGTTGCTGTCTACCAACCTACTACCTATATATATATATATATATATATATATATATATATATATATATATATATATATATATATATATATATATATATATATATATATATATGTATATGAATATTTATGCATATATATATTCATATACATATATATATGCATTGCACCGCCATATGGTCATACATCCCACAAAGCCTACACGTACGCCTTTGGCCTGAGTACATAACACATACTTGCGTACGAAAGTCCTCCATAACCACATACGACGGAATAGGGTGCTTGAGGTACATTTTCAGGGAGAAAAACCCCTCCAGCATACCAACTAGAGGCCCATTACGCCACCGTCCCAAAGTTGCCATATGAACCGTGCCATAGCGTGCAAAAACATTCCTCAAATCACTTTCGTCCACCTCAAAAGGAACGTTTCGGATTTTGATCCAGGTATAAAAACGGGAGACGTCATGAAGTCGAACAGTGACACCAGGATTAACGGTCTTGATCACATCCTGATACCTGGCAACCATGTTTTCGTAAGTGCTATTTTGCCTGAATTTGACAAAAAGCCTCGAATTGCCGTTTAACGAGACACCATAAAGCTCTTCATTATTGATACCATATGTATCTCGGAGTACCACAGTAAGCAGCAGATGAGTATTCTGATTGTTGAACGAGCCTGTCACTAATTCAAGGCTGATGGTGTTGACTCGCCTACGTGCACCTTCCGCCATTGTGAGTGCACTGAGGAAAACTGCACAGAAATCAAAAAGTCAGGAGCTACTGCGAGCCTGTCCGCACGGCCCAAGAGCGATGCGAACACTGATGGAATTTATGAAAGTTGGGTTTAGATACAAGATGCAAAAAAAAAGTTGAAAACAAATTATTAGTATCTTTTGATAAGAGACGGAGGAAAAGTTACAGAATATATCTATAGAAATCATGGAATGGGAGAGAAGGGGTACACCTCCCGAAGCAAAGGTGCAAAGCCTGGAAGAGGATCTGAAGGGAGCAGACGAAGGAGCTAGAAGAGATGAAGAGACGGTTGAAGTAATAGTAACAGCAGGTGGGGGAGACAGAGGTAAGAGAAGAATAAACAAAACCTTTGTGGAAATATTCTTGAGCAACCAGGAGGTGCAGATGATAGGGAGAGCAGCAAAGGATCTGTTGATAATAGAAATCTGGAAGGAAAGGAGGTGAGAGGAGCGGTAGGTCGCTGAAGAATAGTGAACTTCAGGAAGAAATGAGTATAAATGAATCATTAAACCAACAAATAAGAATTCTGGCGTTAACCAGGTGACAAATTTTCAGAGTTTAGGAAAATATTTGAGAGAGTGAATATGACAAGTCAGACTGTGGTTAAGGCAGTCACAAATGTATCATTACATCAACCTTCTTTGAAACAAAACAGCAAAGAAGAGACAACAACTATGGGAAAAATACAAAATTGCTAGAGAAAGGAAGAAGAGCCAGAGAATGCATCGACAGAAGTGGAAGCTCAGCCTCTTTAAGAGAGCCATGCACACCAGACCTATCTTAATTTTAAATAAAAAATTGGATTTTTCTGAAAATCCACGAATATTTATGGAAAAGTAAAAAATAAATGAAAATATCATGTTCTAGGTTTAAAAAAATTTTAAGCCTAGGCATGGCTGACAAATAGGCAGCAAAGAGTTTGCATAAATGGGGAGAAATCAGAATGGGGAAAGGTCACAAGCGGTGGGTCCGTTGTTGTTCACAATTTACATAAACGACATAGATGAGGGAATAAATACTGACATAAGGAAATCTGCTGATGACACCGAAATAGGCCATCAAATTCATTCTAATGAGGACACTAGAGCAATCCAGGATGATTTGAATAGACTGATGCAATGGTCGGAGAAGTGGCAGATGCAGTTTAACACAGACAAATGCAAAGTTCTAAATGTTGGACAGGAAAATAATCATGCCACATATAAACTGATTGCGAAAAGGATTTAGGAGTTTTGGTAAGCAATTATCTAAAACAAGACAACAGTGATTTAGTGTTTGCAATAAAGCTAGCAGAATTCTTGGCTTCATATCTAGAAGTATAAATAATGGAAGTCGTCAGGTTGTTCTTCAGCTCTATATATCCTTGGTTAGGCCTCATTTAGATTATGCTGCACAGTTCTGGTCGCCGTATTACAGAATGGATACAAATGCTCTGGAAAACGTAGAGGAGAATGACAAAGTTGGTTCCATGTATCAGAAATCTTCCCTATGAAGATAGACTGAGGGCCATAGATCTGCACTCTCGAAAGGCGTAGATTGAGGGGGGATATGATTGAGGTGTATAAAAGGAAAATAGGAATAAATAAAAGGGATGTAAATAGCGTGCTGAAAATTTCAAGCCAAGACAAGACTCGCAGCAATGGTTTCAAGTTGGAAAAATTCAGATTCAGGAAGGATATAGGAAAGCACTGGTTTGGTAATAGAGTTGTGGATGAGTGGAACAAACTCCCGAGTACAGTTATAGAGGCTAAAACGTTGTGTAGTTTTAAAAATAAGTTATATAAATACATGAGTGGGTGTGGGTGGGTGTGAGTTGAACCTGACTAGCTTGTGCTACTAGGTCTGATGCCGTTCTCCTTCCTTAAGTGGACGTGACGTGACTAGGTGGGTTATTGGGCTAATCCGGGGGGGAGAGATATGGACCTGCTTCGCATGGGTCAGTGCTGCAGTGTTCCTTCTTTCTTATGTTCTTATGATTAGAAACATTCACATAAACACATGACCCCCTTCATAATCAAACACAATAACCCAGAACAAGTTATACCCGACTCCCCTTTCTACATTGACAGTCCTCACCAGTGCAAATACTCTTGCTTACAACTCTACCCCAAACCCTCTCTGCCCTTTACATTCCAAACCCCCCAATCCCCCATAACAAATATCTGTCATTTTATCCCCATCCAGTGCAAGAAACCCATCCTCAACTTTTCCCTCCCCACCATCTTTCTCTCCCCCGTCCTCTCTCGACCCATGCGCAAGGATCTGGAAATCAGGAACCTGAGAACTCGAGCACAGTAACAGAAACAAAGCTGAAAAAGGGTATTAGGGAGTTAGTTTTGTTGTAGTTGTTGTTTTTTGTTTTGTTTTGTTTATCGTCCGATTTCATTCAAATAATTTTCTTTGATTCTTAATATGGGAAACACTAAAAAATAGCTTTTTGAAGATCTACAAAAAAATAAAAATAAATGAATCGGCAACACTGTTTTTACTTATGACGAAAATGAGAAAAGTATTTTGGCTACTGGAAAACGCTGGCAACGTTAAATCTATTATCACACGATTTTGAATACTTTAATATACCTCATTTTTACCACAGTACTAAAAATAAATTAGGGAAGGTGTGAGAATTTTTCTAAAACATCTGCCTTTACCTCCCCTCAAGTGAAGCAGTTTGAAGCCTATCGTCAATATGTTACACCCAGGACAGTAGAGAACTAATGGAAAATCCAAATAGATTAATGCAGTGGTCGGAAATGTGTCAGATTCAGTTCGATTTATACAAATGCAAAGTTCTCAGCTTTGCAAAAGGAAATAACCAAGACGCTTATACACTGCATAAGGTAGATCTTAAATGGATACGATAAAGATTAGGAAATTCTTGTTAGCAATAAAGCAAACAGAATTTTTGCTACATATCAAGAAGAATAATCAACAGTAAATCTCTCCTACGAGGATAAATTAAAGATATTGCTTTCTCAAGAAGGTCGTAAAATTAAAAGGAGTTATGATTGAGGAGTATAAATGGAAAACTGGAATAAATATTGGGGATGTAAATAATGTGCTAGAAAAATCAAACCAAGAGAGAACTCACAGCAAATGGTTTAAAGTGAAAAAGAAGGTAGATTTAGAAAGGATATAGGAAAACACTGGTTTAATAATAGCATTGTGGATGAGGGAAAGAAGCTCCCAAGTACCGTCATTGAAGCTAAAACTTTGTGCAGCTTCAAAAATAGGTTAGACAATGTGAGGGAAAAGTTCAACAGATAGGAGCAGCGAGCGAGTATATGGTGATGATAGTTTGATTGCCAGTCTGCTTGTTAAGGTAGGGTCAGTCTAGCTCCCACTATCCCCCCCCCCCTTTTCTCTACCCGGAAAGGTGACGTGTGGGGCTCGGACCAAACAGTAATCACTTAACTCACAGCTCCCAGCAAAACTGTAAGTAAAAACCTCTGCTCCTATTCTCGCGGATATATTGGTTCAAAGCTTCACTTTTGACCAATAATAAACTTAGTCCTTTCAGTCTTGAGTTCCATGTTATGCTGCTAGATAATCACCATTTCTTTTAGGTACTGTACTTATCATGGAGAGTGATTTCTTAAGCAGTGGTAACCTTTGGGCTCTTTCTAGCTTGGAATGACAGCTCGGGTCATCTGCCAACCAAAGAAACGTGTTGAAGGAGATGGACTGAAGTCCTGAGACGTCACTTTTTGATCTACCTACCTGATTAATTGTAGGCAACAGCGGGCAACTACCCCTCATCTTTGCAGTGGTAAAGAACCTGCATTCCTGTCATCTGGACTGACTATTCAAGGCTATAGACTCTGTGAAGAACTAGTCGTTGTGTTGTCACTCAACACCTGTGACCCCCCCCACATCATCAGCAGCGGCTACAATTTCTACAAGACAGTGTCAACCTCAACCAGACACCCCAGTATAACTGTACATATTAGCGTTGAATTCAAATGTCATTTCTTCATTTCATTTTTCATTTTTCTTTCAAGTAGGATACACAGTCATCTTTCAATGTTTTATCTTTGCATTACTAAATAATAAAGTGTCTATCTTTATAAATTATTTCTTTTTTTATTCATTAATTTTCTTGAGGAGGAGCCAGCCTTGGTAATACTGTCTGAAGTTGTTACAGGGCTGAGTAAGCCTTCACAAGTGGCAACCTTGCCAGGATCACTCGACTGAATCAAGATTCAACTCCATCTCGAATCTACCATTGGAACTTCAATGCCGCATACCACAGATGGTTACCATCAGCCATGAGTAATCATTCTCTATGGTAGGACTACAGTACAGGTATTTAAAAGATTTGGTGATTGTTATAGTCTCAATTTATTTTAAGTCAAGTCAAGGCAGGATATGCTAGTTAATTCTGTCACCTTTATTCTTGAGCTTAAACGATTTGGAGGAATAGACTCTAGGGACCCGAGATTTTCCAGTGACAAGTTGTTTCATTGAGCTCTTTTTATATATCAATGGAAACTGTTGTAGGACACTCTTGATTTGTTGGTGAGAAGATTGGATGGTCAAGGGACCCCATTCTACTTGCTGTTTGGTCAGAGCCAGCATAGAACCCTCTGTTTTCATTCACATGCTGTTTAATTAATCGAAGCAGGGATCGAACCCTCAGATTTATTTACAGTATGAGCGGAGCAGGAATTGAACCCTTCGTTTTTCTTCGATATATCCGTTTCAGTTTCCCCTGGTAGTTTAAGTTATTCTTGCAAGTATGGAGGAATACTAGTTTTGGATGTACACTGGGAGTAAGTAAGAATAACGAAAAAAATTTAGAAGCTTTCATTAGCTCAAGATCTAAGAAAGAGAAAGAAAGGAGAAAGAGAACCTTGAGAGAGAGGAGAAAAAGGAGAGAGAGCGAATTGAAAGAGAAAACCAAGAAAGACAGTTAGAAAGAGAAAGAGAGGAGAAAACTAGCGTGATAGACTTGATCTTGAGGAGAAAGCTAAAGTACGTGAGGAACAAGTTAGGTTAAGAGAACTTGAGGAAAGAGCAAAAGATAGAGAAGTTAAGGAAAGAGCTAGAGAACATAAGTTAAGAGAAAGAGAAAAAGATCGCGAGGTAGAGAAATCTCGCCTTGAATTAGAAAATAAAAAGTTAACTTTTACACAACAACAATTAGAGGAAGGAGTAATTGAACATCATGCAGCTAGTGCACATATTCCAACACCTAATTTACCTCCCTTCACAGAGGGTGAAGACATAACTTCATACATTATCAGGTTTGAAAATACAGTTACCCTCTGTGAATGGCCTGCTGACACTTGGGCTACCAGGTTAGGTATCTTATTTTCTGGTACAGATTTGAATATCTATGCAACTTTGTCCCAGGATATCATATGTAATTATAACCTACTTAAGAAGGCAATCCTTAAAGCATACCAAAAAAACACAAATTCTTATAGGAAAAATTTTAGGTATGCCACCTTACAGCATGGCCAAAACTTTCAGCAGTTACAGGTAACACTCGTTTGTTCGACTTTTGGATAGAGAGTTCAGGAATTGATCACGGTTGCTGACCAGTTCCTGACAGCTCTTCCTCACCAGATATAAACATTCACTAGAGAACGTAACCTGATTAAAGCTGAGGAAGTTGCTGAGGCCACTGACTTATATGCTGAGGCTCACAATTCCTAAAAAGACCTAAAGGGATCGATCCCTAAGGGCGATGGCTCACCTGAATCAAAGGTTAAGAAGCCTACAGTAGAAAAGAAGTCGCCAGCTATTATACCAACATGTCATCGGTGTGGTGGTATCGGACATAAACGTCTAGATTGTCCTTCCAAGAAAATAAAGAAAGTTGGCAGATGTTTTGTTGACGATAATAACCAGGCACCCTTCTGTTCAGGAACAGTTAATGGTATCAAAGTCTCAGACATATTACGTGACACTGAATGTACGTGCATCGTAATTTTGGACAAACTGTTCCCTTACTTTAAAACCTCTCGTGTGTCCTCTATTCTTTCTGACTACTTGGGTCGTGAAAATACTTTCCCAACAATACGTTGTTACTTGAAAACTAAATGGTTCACCGGTTGGACTAATGCGGTACTAGCCCCAATTACTTGTTCTATAATAGTTAGTAACGTTAAAGATGCCATTCTTCCTTCGGAGGCAGATCTTTCGTCACCTCTCGTGGACCTAAGTTTTCCAGCTCCTCTTCCTTGCAAGTTAAATAAGCCCCTTAATTACAATTCCGCACCAGAAGCTACATTGTCTCATACTGTTCATTTGGGGGTGGAAACAGGTGATACTGCTCTCGATAGTGAGGTAGCAGGATCACCTGTCCACTCGTCGGGTGAAAGTAAGGGTATTGCCTCCGGCACTCTCAATGTCTTGACTAGGGCTCAGACCATAACCCCGGCTTCTCCTACCTCCTCTTCTCCCACCGTAAGTCCTTTTATTTTCCCAGATTTTATGTCCAAGGATGACTTTGTCGATTTACAGCGTGATTGCCCTTCAATTTGGGATTGTCATAATCAAGATTTTAACAACAAAGTTATCCACGGGAGATACGTATCTCATAAGTTTGAATATAATAATGGTATCTTATACAAATATGTATTTAAATCTCATTCTTGTTGCTCCTAAACCATGTCGAGAGACTGTTCTTCAAATGGCTCATGATTTGCCAGTGACCGAACACTTGGCCCATCATAAGATGTGGCATAATCTCAAGCACACTTATTTTTGGCCAGGCATGTACTCTCAGGTTACAAAGAAGTATAGTTCTTGCAATAGGTGTCAGGTGCATGCAGCACAAAATACACTCCTATTTCCTGTATATTTACTAAATCTAAAACTTCCCTCCTGCAGAAACGAGATACTCCACCATAGAAAAGGAATGTTTGGCCCTTGTGTGGGGTATCTCCAAGCTTAAATTTTATTTACTGGAAAAAAAAAATATTTTAGAGACGGATCACAAACCTTTGATATACCTAGAAACTTTTAAGGGAACCAACAGTCGCCTCTTGAAGTGGACATTGGCATTCCAAGCTTTTAAGTTTCATATTGTGTATATCAATGGTTCATCCAATTATTTCTCTGACTGGTTAAGTCGTGACAGTCAGTAGAAGATTTGGTGCCTTACGCGACTTCTTGTTAGAACTTTTTCCTCACCTATTCTTCTTATACTCCTTGACTATAAGTCTTGGTATGGGGGAGTGTGAGGGAAAAGTTCAACAGATAGGGCAGTGAGCGAGTATATGGTGACGATAGTTTGATTGCTGGCTGCTTGTTAAGGTAGGGTCAGTCTAGCTCCCACTATCCCCCCCTCCCTTCTCCCCACCCCGAAAGGTGATGTGTGGGGCTCGGACCAAACAGTAATCACTTGACTCACAATTCCCGGCACAACTGTAAGTAAAAACCTCTGCTCCTATTCTAGTGGATATATTGGTTGAAAGCTTCACTTTTGACCAATAACAAACTTAGTCCTTTCAGTTTTGAGTTCCATGTTATGCTGTTAGATAATCA
The DNA here is from genome assembly GCF_026875155.1 of Cherax quadricarinatus. NCBI lineage: Eukaryota > Metazoa > Arthropoda > Malacostraca > Decapoda > Parastacidae > Cherax > Cherax quadricarinatus. Next base: position 54,132,737 of record NC_069415.1, read on the forward strand.
CCATTTCTTTTAGGTACTGTACTTATCATGGAGAGTTATTTCTTAAGCAGTGGGTAACCTTTGTCTCTTTCTAGCTTGGAATGACAGCTCGGGTCATCTGCCAACCAAAGAAACGTGTTGAAGGAGATGGACTGAAGTCCTGAGACGTCACTTTTTGATCTACCTACCTGATTAATTGTAGGCAACAGCGGGCAACTACCCCTCATCTTTGCAGTGGTAAAGAACCTGCATTCCTGTCATCTGGACTGACTATTCAAGGCTATAGACTCTGTGAAGAACTAGTCGTTGTGTTGTCACTCAACACCTGTGACCCCCCCCCCCCACATCATCAGCAGCGGCTACAATTTCTACAAGTGTCAACCTCAACCAGACACCCCAGTATAACTGTACATATTAGCGTTGAATTCAAATGTCATTTCTTCATTTCATTTTTCATTTTTCTTTCAAGTAGGATACACAGTCATCTTTCAATGTTTTATCTTTGCATTACTAAATAATAAAGTGTCTATCTTTATAAATTATTTCTTTTTTTATTCATTAATTTTCCTGAGGAGGAGCCAGCCTTGGTAATACTGTCTGAAGTTGTTACAGGGTTGAGTAAGCCTTCACAGACAAGTACATGAGTGGGTGTGAGTTACACCTACTTAGCTTGGGCCAGTAGGCCTACATCACTTCTGTTTCCTTGTCGAGCAGGTGTGACTTGGACCTACCTAGTATGGGCCATAAATCTTGCTACAGTGTTCCTTCATATTTATGTTCTATTCAGTAAATATTGTCTTATTTTTGACACATCGGCCGTTTCCCACCAAGGTAGGGTGGCCTGAAAAAGAAAAACCTTCTTTATCAATCAGTCCATCACTGTTTTGCCAGAGGAGTGCTCACACTACAGTTATAGTAAGTTTATTCAGGTATATACAAATACAGTTACATAAATTATTTAGAGGGTATATGATCGAGGTGTATAAATGGAAAACAGAAATAAATAAAGGAGATGTAAATAGTGTGCTAAAAATTTCCAGCCAAGACAGGACTCACAGCAATGGTTTCAAGTTGGAAAATTTCAGATTCAGGAAGGATATAGGAAAGCACTGGTTTGGTAATAGAGTTGTGGATGAGCGGAACAAACTCCCGAGTACAGTTATTGAGGCTAAAACGTTGTGTGGTTTTAAAAATAGGTTAGATAAATACATGAGTGGGTGTGGGTAGGTGTGAGTTGGACCTGAGAAACTTGTGCTGCTGGGTCTGGTGCCGTGCTCCTTCCTTGAGTGAAGGTGACCAGACTGGGTGGGTCAGTGGGCTAATCCTGGGGGGGAAACATGGACCTGCTCCGCATGGGTAGTAGGCCTGTTGCAGTGTTCCTTCTATCTTATGTTCTTATATGTGAAGAGACCCTAGGATAACCCAAAAAAGTCAAAGAGTGTCTTATTTCCATTAACACCCTTCCTTCAGAGTGGAGGCACTTGTACTTCTCATCTCCAGGATTCAAGTCCGGACTGCCGGTTGCCCTGAATCCTTTCATAAACATTATCTTGATCACACTCCAACATCTTGTCAGGTTCTAAAAATCATTTGTCTCCATTCGCTCCAATGTAACGTACTCACGCATGTTTACCTGGAATATTCCTGGAGAGGGTTTCGGGGGTCAACCCCCCTGCAGCCCGGTCTGAGACAAAGCCTCGTGGTGGATCAGGGTCTGTTCAACCAGGCTGTTACTGCTGAGCGCATGCAAACTGACATACGAACCACAGCCCTGCTGGTCAAGTACTGACTTTAGGTGCTTGTCCAGTGCCTTTTTGTAGATAGCCAGGCGTCTATTGGTAATCCCCCTTATGTATGATGGTAGGCAGTTAACAGTCTTGGGCCCTTGGTACTTATTGTGTTGTCTCTCAGTGTATTCCTGGCTTTCCTGCTTTTCATTGGGGGAATGAAAATCAGGGGCGCCACGAGTACACTGAGAGACATCACAATAAGTATCAGGGGCCCAAGACTCTTTAACTGCTTCCCAACATACATAAGGGGTATTACCAATAGACCCCAGGCTGTCTTCAAGAAGACACTGGACAGCCACCTAAAGTCAGTACCTGGCCAGCCTGGCAGTGGTTCCCATGTCAGTTCGTGTGTGGCCAGCAGTAACAGCCTGGTTGATCAGACCCTGATCCACCACGAGGCCTGGTCTTGCTGCAAGTCCAAGCCCCTAGCGCACAAAACCTAATTTACCTCCTCCCTCCAACTTTTCCTAGTCCATCCCCTACCACGCCTTCCCTACAGTACATATTTATACACTCTCCAAGCCACTATTTTGTTCCATCCTCTCTACATGTCTGAACCACATCAACAACCCCTCCTCAGCCCTTTGGACAATAATTTTCGTAACCTCGAACCTCCTTCTAATTTCCAAACTAAGGATTCTCTGCTTTATATTCACACCACATACTGCCTCAGACGTGACATCTCCACTGCCTCCTGCCTTCTCCTTGCTCCAACATTCATCAATTATGCTTCACACCCATATAAAAGCGTTGGTATTACAATGTACTTATACATTTCCCTCTGTCTCCACAGACTCCTCAGTGCACCACTTACCTTTTTTCCCTCATCAAATCTATGATTCACCTCATCTTTCATAGACCCATCTGCTGACACATCCACTCCAAAATATCGGAATACATTCACCTCCTCCATACTCTCTCCCTCCAATCTGATATCCAATCTTTCGTTACTTAAATTTTCATTATTCCCACCACCTTACCTTTTCCTATATTTACTTTACATTTCCTGTTTTTTACATACCCTGTCAAGCTCATCCACCAACCTATGTAACTTCTCTTCAGAATCTCCCAAAAGCACAGTGTCATCAACAAAGAGCAACTGTGACAACTCCCACTTTCTGTTAGATTCTTTATCTATTAACCCCAAACCTCTTGCCAAGACCCCCTCGCATTCACTTCTCTCACAACCCCATCTATAAATATATTGAACATCCACGGTGACATCACACATCCTTGTCTAAGGCCTACTTTTGCTGGGAAATAATCTCCCACTCTCCTATACATACTCTAACCTGAACCTCACTATCCTCGTAAAAACTTTTTACTGCTCTCAATAACCTACCTCCTATTCCATACATTTACAACATCTGCCACATTGCTCCCCTATCCACCCTATCATACGCCTTTTCCAAATCCATAAACCTCTTTGCCCTTATACAAATATTGTTCACCTATATGTTTCATTGTAAGCACTTGGTTCACACACCCCCTACCCTTTCTAAACCCTCCTTGTTTATCTACTATCCTACTCTCTGACTAAATTCTTTGAATAATAACTACCATTTACACACTCTTTTGTCCCCTGTACCTTTATACAAAGGAACTATGCATGCTCTTTGCTAATCCCTAAGTACCTTACCCTGTTCCATACAGTTATTAAATAAAAGCACCAACCACTACAAAACTATATCCCCACCTGGTCTTAACATTTTTGTCTTTATCCCATCAATCCTAGCAGTTTTACCCTGTTTCATTCTACCCACTGCCTCACGAGCTTCCTCTAAACTCACTACTGGCTCTTCCTCACTCCTACAAGATGTTATTCCTCCCTGTCCTTTACACGAAATCAGTTTTCTCTATCTTCATCAACATTTACCAATGCCTCAAAATATTCCCCCAATGTTCCCGATACCTCTAATTATTAGGGTATAAATCTATTTTTTTTTGAGAGAGAGAGAGAGTAGCGGCATTTATGAGTTGTCCTATGAAAGAAGTGTTTTCTGAAGTTATTCCTGTGGTAAATGAAGATTTTCCTTTATTGTGGACCAGAGAACACGACAAATAAAACGCTATCGTATCTCTGTGGCAATATATATCTCTGTACAACTAGCTGTATATGTCTGTTTTATTCTAATATTTCTATATTACGTAAAAGAGTTACTTTCTGTTCTTGTTATTTATTTGTGAAAACAGTTTAATAGATGTAACAGTGAAAATGTTGAAGTAAAAATATTAATGAAATTTAGCAGGCCTCAACGAACGTTCCTTTATACCTCGTGAAGCAACAGTGAGTCGCCTCTGACCTCCTTCCTGCCCATGAAAGAAACACCTTCCGTAACAATTCTAAATTGTGATTTTTTCATGAATTACCGAAAAAACAGAAACACTTTGTTAAAAAATGACCGAAAATTCATTATAAAAGATATAATACACATCCTATAACATCATTGCTTAAAACGTTGAAATTATAATTATTCGCTTTAGAAATATCACAAAGAAATAAGGTTGTATTTGAAATATTTCCAGTTTTGGGGACTCTTTCCTGGTAAGATTCATTATTTTCCGATTTTTTGTATATTTATTTTTATATTTATATTAATCACTCGGCAGTTTCCCACCGAGGCAGAGTGACCAGGAAAAGAAGAAACACTTTCAACATTCACTCGATCACTGTGTTGCCAGAGGCGTATCTCCTCTACATATATAAAACTGCAGGATCAACACCCCTCCTTCATACACCAGGCACTTTGCTTCCCACCTCCAGGACTTAAGTCCGGCCTGTCGGTTTCCCAAAATCTCTTCATAAATGTTACTTTGCTCACATAAACTGCAGCCTAAAACCATTTTGTCTCCACTCTCTTCTATCAAACACGTTCACAGATACTTGCAGGATGTCCAGGCCCCTCGTACCACAAAACTTCTTTACCCCCTCCCTGCAATCTTTCCTAGGCAGATCCCTACCACGCCTTCCATCGACTACAGATTTACATGCTCTCAAGTCATTCTACTTGGTTCCATCTTTTCTAAATATCCGAACCACTTCACCAACCCCTCCTCAGTCCTCTGGATAATTCTTTAAGTAACCCCCGCATCTGCAAATTTCCAGGCTCCAAAATCTCTGCATTATATTCACACAGCACATTGCCCACAGACACATCTCCACTGCCTCCAACCTTCTTGTTGCAACACACCACCCATGCTTCCAGCCATATAAGAACTATAGTGTTAATACTACCAGGAGTAGAAACTAAAGAAACTCAGACCCGAGGAAATCTGAAGTTTTGCAGCGGCCCGCTAGATGACAGTGCGGGTGGCGACATAAACAGTTTCTGGGTGTACAACCATAACACTATTTCGAAGGCTTTTCCCTCACATTTATGAATGAAATCGTTGAGTGTCCTGCTGCTGACTTATTCTTAACCTACTGACTTACTTTTAGCTGACTGGTTTACTTGCTGCGTGGCCATAAGATTGAACAGAATAGAATAATTTGTACTATGGTATTTTTAATAGAGCTTGCAGTCCACCTGTTAGGTATTGCTGCATAGCCTCGCTGGTGCCAACGTGAAACGATGTCTCACTCTCATCCCATCTTCTTGCCTGGCATATTGGAATGTATGACTGTTAGAGTGTAGGCTAACATTTTTGTCTCTATCACGAGGGGTATTGTGCCATCTGGGCATGCGTGTTCATCGGTCGGCCTGGACACACTAGGGTTGACCTATAAAGCAGGTTCACGCTGCCTTCGCAAAGTAAAGAAAAAGTATGTAGCAGCGTTTTTCCTTTCACATTTCACAAGATGAAACAACGACTTGCTGAAGAAATGCCAACTAATATTCCTGATACTCTGAGTACTGGTTTCTCGCCTCTCAAACAGACTATCCTTGTCTTTCCTATTGTTTCCTTTGTGTTTTCCATGTAGTATCATCATATCACTTTTTCTTTTGTCTTCCAGTGTTGTCAGTATCAACTATTTATAGCCTCAAATCTCATGCATCTTAGCTCAGGAACTAGAATTGTAACATTCCTGTGTACTTTTTCCAATTACTTAACTTGCTTTACCAAAGGATAGTTTCTTGCTAGTCCTGCTTACTTAGTTGCATAAAGTCTTCCCTTACTCTTTAGTTTGGCTGTGGTGGTTACTTGGTTGAAGTATGCGTGTCCGTTCTTCTTTTGTGTGTGTGTGTATGTGTGCTCAACTATATTTATTCACCTATATGTGTTTGCGGGGGATCGACTCACAGCTCCTGGACCCACTTCTTTGCTAGTCACTACTAAGTCCACTCCTGTATCATGAGCATTATCATACGTCTTTTAAAGATATGAATGGATCCTGCTTCTGCTATTTCACTCACCTAATTGTTCCACTTCCTGATAACTCTAAAACCAAAGAAATAATTCCTAACATCCCTATGACTCATCTGAGCTTCCAACATTCAGTTGATTACTCTTATTCTCGGATCCTGTCACAGTAATATTCCATCTCTGTTCACCTTGTCAATCCTTCTCAGTACTTTATACGTTCTTATCATGTTGCCCCTATCCCTCCTGTACTCCAGTGTCATCAGGTTGAGTTCTCCTAACCTCTCCTCAGAAGACATACCACATAGCTCCAGGTCTAGTCTTGTTGCAAACTTTTGCATTTTATCTGATTTCTTGAAGTGCTAGACCAGGTGCTGGTTACCACACTGCTGCTGCATACCCCAATATGGGCCTGACATACATGGTGTACTATGTCGTGAAGGACTCCTTTCTAAGCCCTTTCAGGGTCCAGAGGCCAAATTTCAAAGTGTGCACCAGGGTCCAAAAAATTTCAAAAAGTAATTTTGTTATTTTTTCATATGAAATGGTAGAGAATCTTTTTCTGAAGGTAATAAAACAAAAAGTACGAAATTTGATGGAAAATTGACGAAATTATGCTGACGCGAATTTTGATGTGTCAGCGATATTTACGCATCGGCGATTTTGCCGACTTTGACTCCTATTTTAGGCCAATTACAGTATTTCAGTCAACCAGATTCTTAGGTATTTCACTAGTATTTCTTCTATTCTATCGATTGAGCACAAGAAATCGCCAAGTCAACTGTTTCAACAACAAAATAAAGTGACCGGAAATTGGTAATTTGGCCAATTTAATGCAAAGTTCAAAATATTCCAATTTCAAAATAGGGTGAAAAATAAACAATGCAAGCATTCCTGGCACTAGACTAACATTTCCTCTGTTCATTAGTTACGTTTTCAGGTTTTACAAGTGAATTCCACTTTGATTTTTTATTCACATAATGAAATTTTATTCAAACCAAAAAATAGAAGATTTACTGGCATGCAATACTGTAATAATTGTATAAATAATATCACCACATCAGCTGGCGTGTATTAGATGTGTCGGATCATTTGTTTACTCTTGAACATCGGCAATAATTTAACATTTCTGCTACTTTGAGCTCAGTTTCAAGCCATTTCCAAGCTTCATTACTTTGCACTTGGTAGGGTTAAACTCCTGGAGCCATTTGTTAGATCAGGCTTGCAGTCTGTCCAGATCCCTTTGCAGTCTTTCCTAATCCTCGTCCGCTTGTATTCTCCTCATCAGTTACATGTCGTCTGCGATGAGTGATACTTCTGAACATATTCCTTCTGTCTTGTCATTCACGTACACAAGAAACAGTACTGACCCCTAGCACTGATCCTTGTTTTACCCTATTTGACAGAGGCGTTCACTCTGCCACCTCTTCATATACCATCACTCGTTGTTTCGTTCCTATGGGTATTTCCTGACTCGTTTTACTGCTTTTCCTAGTATCCCTCTATTCCAGCCTGCCCTTGTAGCTTTTGTACCAGTCTCTTGTGAAGTAATGGTCGAGAGCCTTCTTACAGTCTAAGAACATGCAATTTACCTATCCCCCTCCCTCTCTCTCTCTCTCTCTCTCTCTCTCTCTCTCTCTCTCTCTCTCTCTCTCTCTCTCTCTCTCTCTCTCTCTCTCTCTCTCTCTCTCCTGTCTTACTTCTGTTACCTTGTCGTAGGACTCCATGAATCTGTGCTGGTTGTCATGTATGAGCCCATTCCTTTTTATGAAGTTCACCACTCTTCTTCTGATAATCTTCTCCATGACCTTGCGTGCTATACACTTCCCTGACATTGGTTAAGTAGTTTAACACTGCCTGTCTGTCTCCTTTCTTAAAAAGTGCTACTATATTTGCTTTGATAGATTTTTTGAAGAATGTTATTTGCAGCACAAAGTGCCTCTGCTCCCTCTCTCAGGTTTCATGGAGATATATTATCTGGGCCCACTGCCTTCGATGTATCTAGTTCACACAGTAGTTTCTTCACCTCCTCCTCGTTTGTGTGTAGTATGTCCAGCACTTGCTTGTTAACTCTGCATCCTAGGTTTGCTGGAAGCTTTTTTGTCTCTGAGAATACCTCCTTAAATCTTTTTCAGAGCTCTTCACATGCTTCCTCAACATTCCTTGTAAGTTGCCCTTGTAAGGTGTCCCTGACTGTTGTTTTGCTCCTGATGTAACAATGCAATAGCTTAGCGTCAGATTTGGCTTTCGATGCTATATCATTCTCACATTGCTATGTTCCTCCCTCCATGTACATTAATTCCTGGTACGTCAGCTAATCTCCTTATTTTCCCGGGTCCTTTGTCTTCTATACTTTTTTCATTTTCTAGCATACTTAGTTTTGGTCTCTACACCTTTGGGTGAACCAAGGGCTCATATTGGTTTTATTATTATTACTGTTGTCCTCCTTGCATTTTGTGGTCACATATTCCATCATTTAATTTCAAGTTTTTCCAGCTAGTTATCTTTCTCACTGTACCTCATGCATGAAATTCCTCATGTAGTCTGGCTTCTCCCACTCTACTCGTGCTGCTTCACTCTCCAATTTTGACTATGCAGTGTATTCAAAGCTCAAGATCACGTGATCATTAGCTTCGAGGGGCCTTTCATTTGTGATGTTTTCATCACCAGAACGACTTAATGTAAATATGGGGTCCAGTTTTGTTGGTTCATCCTCTAATATTTGTGGTAGTGTCCCTGACATGTTGATGCATGAGGTTTTTCCAGTATCACTTCCATCATGTTAGCTCCATATTTCTGGCCCTGCAGGTTTTCTCAGTAAATCACCCACAACTAGCACCTTTGCCCTAGCCATATGGGCCCTTTCTGACCACCTCAGTTCTGTTGCTCTCATCATGTACTTCTTTTAGCCTCCTGTTATTCTGAGGTGAGTTGTACACAAATGCAATCACCTCCTTGGGACCCCCAGTCTCAAGTGTTCCTGCTATGGTATTCGTTGCTTCCATTCTGTCCATTCCTTCCATTTTGTCAAATCCCTACTGTTTTTTTTTTGATGAGCAGTGCAACTTCTCCTCCCTCTCTGCTCCCTCTGTCTTTCCTCTGGACTTGATATCCACATGGAAAGACTGCATCTGTTATCATCCTCGTGAACTTCGTTTCTGTGAGTGCTATGACATCTGGGGATATCTCCATGATTCTTTCATTTCACTCTTCATATTTGTTACAAATCTTTATTTTATTTTCAAATTCTGTGTATATGTGTGTGTACTCACCTAATTGTACTCACCTACTTGTGGTTGCAGGGGTCGAGTCATAGCTCCTGGCCCCACCTTTTTACTGGTCACTCCTAGGTCACTCTTCCTGTTCCATGAGCTTTATCATACCTATTCTTAAAGCTATGTATGGATCCTGCCTCCACAATATCACTTCCCAGACCACTGCACTTCCTCTCAACTCTATGACTGAAGAAATACTTCCTAACTTCCCTATGATTCATCTGAGTCTTCAATTTCCAACTGTGCCCCTTTGATGTTGTGTCCCATCTCTAGAACATCCTGTCTCTATCCATCTCTCAGTATTTTATATGTCGTTATCATATCCCCTGTGTGTGTGTGTGTGTACTCACCTAATTGTACTCACCTAATTGTGGTTGCAGAGGTCGAGACTCAGCTCCTGGCCCCGCCTCTTCACTGATCGCTACTGGATCCTCTCTCTCTCTGCTTCCTGAGCTTGGTCATATCTCTTCTTAAAACTATGTATGGTTCCTGCCTCCACTACTTCACTTGCTAGGCTATTCCACTTCCTGACAACTCTATGACTGAAGAAATACTTCCTAACGTCCCTGTGACTCGTCTGAGTCTTCAGCTTCCAGTTGTGACCCGTTGTCCCTGTGTCCCCTCTCTGGAACATCCTATCTCTGTCCACCTTGTCTATTCCCCGCAGTATCTTGTATGTCGTTATCATGTCTCCCCTGACCCTTCTGTCCTCCAGTGTCGTCAGTCCGATTTCCCTTAACCTTTCCTCGTACGACATTCCCTTGAGCTCTGGGACTAGCCTTGTTGCAAACCTTTGTACTTTCTCTAACTTCTTGACGTGCTTGACCAGGTGTGGGTTCCAGACTGGTGCTGCATACTTCAGTATGGGCCTAACATACACAGTGTACAGTGTCTTGAACGATTCCTTATTAAGGTATCAGAACGCTATTCTCAGGTTTGCCAGGCGCCCGTATGCTGCAGCAGTTATTTGGTTGATGTGTGCCTCCGGTGATGTGCTCGGTGTTATGGTCACCCCAAGGTCTTTCTCCCTGAGTGAGGTCTGTAGTCTTTGTCCACCTAGCCTATACTCTGTCTGCGGTCTTCTTTGCCCCTCCCCAATCTTCATGACTTTGCATTTGGCTGGATTGAATTCGAGTTGCTTGACCACATGTCCAGCCTGTCCAGGTCTCTTTGCAGTCCTGCCTCCCTCGCCCCGATTAATTCTTTCACAATTTTTCACGCATCGGGGAACAGGGAACTTCAGAGTCTTTCCTTCCATCATGTCGTTCACTTTATTAAAAGTAGCACGGTCCTAGAACGACCCCCTGTGGGACCCCCTCGAAAAGGGCCCCCCGTGAAAAATCTTCACGTACCATGGCCCTTTCCCCCCTTTTTTCTTTTCCATTGCAGTGCCCCCCTTTTACGGGGCCTGTCCCCGCTTCTGCACTAACCTTTGGGGGGGGGCCCCCTCGGAAAAAAACCACCCCCCTCCTTCTTTTTTTTTGTAAAAAAGGGGGGGGGGTTTTTTTTCCCCCCTTTTTTTTTTTTTTTTCCGGGGTTTTCCCCTTTCCAAAAATTCCCCCCGGGGGGGGGGGGGGTTTTGGGGGGGTTGGGGGGGGGGGGGGGGGGGGGGGGGGGGGGGGGGTTTTTTTGGGGGGGTTTGGGTTTGGGATTGTTGGTTTTAGAGGTGACCTTTAAATTTTAAGGCCCCTAGATTTTTGGGGGGGGAGTTTTTTGGGGGAAATTTAAAAATTCCACCTCCCCCGGGTTTTCCCCTTTTTTTATTCCCCTTTTCCCGGCTTTCCCCGCCCTTTTTCCTAAAAAAATTTTTTCCTTTTTCGCTCCCCCCTCCTTTTCTTGT
>NC_069415.1:54144422-54171211 GCF_026875155.1 Cherax quadricarinatus
CATGAGAGAGCGTCATTATCATTCAACTCACATCGTACATTCCGCCCCAATTCCCGTATTGCATCCACGCTTACATCTTTATTTAGCATTTTGAGATTAAACCATTTATCAACATAAGAGCTTATTCCTTCAGTTGTTGTTACAACCTGACCCTCACTATACCCTTCAACGCCATCCTGCACCACGAAACGCACGATTTCGGTCGCCTTCCTCCTTTGTGTCTATGTAAGACACAAGCGGACGGCTTATCACCCCACACAGCCTCCTCGACTCCACTCGAAATACGCGCCCCATCAAAAACCGTATTTTTCAGCACCTGGATGTGTTCCTTTAGGTTGTCAATCTCGTCCACTGGGTAATTTCCAGATACCTCCCCTTGCGCATAACAGTGCCGTAAAGATCCCTCCAGGTACCTCAAAAATCCATACTCCAATCGAGAGGCCTCCTTACCCCGATGTACATAAAAATCCTTAATGCGAGGCTTCATAACCACGTCCCAGTGTCGCACTAAATCACTACCTTCTAAGGAGTCTACGCCCATAGACGTCCATAAGTGCGTGAAGAGTGTCTTATCTTCCGCACTTTGAAGTAAACGAGTATTTAACTTCCAATATCCTTTAAAACGCGTCGGGAGACCTCTCCAGTCGAGCTCTACGAGAACACCGCGATGGTCGGAGAAATACACATCTAACACACGCACTTTGGTTACAACTACCCGCCGAGACACATATACCCTGTCCAAGCGCGCAGCATAATCTTTACGCACGAAAGTGTGCTCAATCCCTAAGTCACTGCTTCCACTTACATCCACCAACCCCAGCCCAGACAACAAATCGCCCAAAATAATCGAACAATAACCGGCTCCCCTCGGTTCTACGTCTTTACGGCGCACCACACAGTTCCAGTTGCCACCAACTACTGTTATATCAGGCAGAGATCTCAAATAGTACACAAGAACATCGTTAACAAAAGTATTTTTAATATTAACATCATGTTCAGCTGGCCCATATACTCCTACAAAACCCACCCGTTGAGTACCCCACTCACCTATGACGCGCACCACGCGACCCCCCCCCCCTTCCTCCCAATGTTTCATCATGAACGGGCTGGTCGCTTTTATTAATACAGCCACACCACCTTTCAAACGACTCAAGTGAGCCATATAAACATCATAACCATCTATCGCAAACGAACTTCCAACTTTATGGTTATGTTCTTGCACGAAACATACGTCTACTGCAAAGCGATGCAACCACTCATGTACCTGCACTTGTCTGTTATTTTTCATACCATTAACATTTATGGTTATACACCTAACTTTGCGAACGGTGGCTTTCCTCGAGGGACCACCACACCCTTTTTCCCTTTACGTTGACTAACGCCTAAGGCGCCACCTTTACCTTGTACATTCTCTGTTATATTACTAGCTGTCCTGGAACCACGCGACGCCCCACCCGTGACTTCCGACCACGTCTTCTTCCCAGAGCGCTGTCCAGGGGTCAAGACATTGTCGGAGTCGGGCGGGGTAGCCGCACGCTTCCTAGAAACAGCATCCTCAGCTTTATCAGGACCTGTAATGTTCTCCCTGTGAACTTCTACCGCAACAGTATGAACTCTCGGACCTTCTACCTCACTTACGTTAATTAACTGATCGACATCCTTTAACTGTGTTCTCTCCTCACCTGAACACTCCAACGCAGGCACACACAGCACAGAATTATACTCCTGCGAAGCTATTAGGTCCCTCAATGTCGATACAATGTTAGCATCCATGTCAGCATCCACTCTTGCTTGAGGGCTCTCACGTCCACCATGTTCTACCACATCGTGGTTGACCGTACCAGGTAGAGTCACGCAGGATGACTCCACGAGCATGGCCCGATCCACCTCATCACTCCACGATTTCAGGCGCGGTAAGTCCTCGACTACTTCATCTGCCAGATTCCGACGATGAGCCTCACCATCCGGATGACTACTACTTCCTGAGGGCGGCTGGCGCTTAACGCATTGTGCAGCAATGTGGTCCAATGCGCCGCAAAGGTGACAAGTTCGTCTTTGTCCAGGATACGTAACATACACCTGGGTACGGAACTCCTCCAGGTTTATGTACGAAGGTATTGGTTGGCGCAGGGACATTTTTAACGTGAAAGACCCTTCTTGTAATCCAGCAAAGTGGCCATCAGACCACCGATCCATAGTAACCTTGTGGATCGTCCCATAGTATTTGAAGGCGTCACGTATGTCAACTTCGTGAGCCTCAAAAGGCACGTTTCGCACACGTACCCACGTATAGTATTGTGAAACGTCGCGCAACTTAACTGTGACTGCTGGGGTGACTTGCTTGCTAACATCCTGATACTGGTTGACAATCTGCTCGTAGGTCTTGGTATCACAAAACTTGACAAAGATCCGGGATAGTCCATTTAAGGCAACGCCACACAGGGATTCACGCTGGATGCCATATACATCGCAGATGATCATCGGCACCAACACATTAATCGATGCGCTGGGGATTGTGTGCTCTATAAGGTCAATACACACAGTATTAACTCTTCGTCGAAAACCAGTTGCCATTGTTGTCGTCTCAAAGCTCCTCCACCAGGTGTCGGGACTGAAGAGAGACAGCTGACGACCGCTCAGCACAGCGTCTGAGCAGAGAGTGTGCAGAAAGGATTGTTGTACCAGTTGAGGGATTGTTCCCCATGTACGCATGGAAGAGTATTTGGTATAGGTTTAGCAAGTTGAAGTTAAAGCCTAGGGTAAGGGAGGTAACGTATCGTTTTCTGCATGGCATACTACCGTCGGGGGAGGTACTAAGAACCAGAGGGGTAATTGTGGGCGGAAGGTGTGGAATCTGTGGGGAGGATGAGACGGCGTTCCATGCAGTATACTTTTGTGGGGGACTGGAGGGTGTTAGGTATTGGTTAAGTAGGGTTGTACAGGGGGTGGGGGGCCGAGGGGTGTCGGTTCTGCGTGCACTAAGACTAGATGTGGGAGGGTTCGATGAGAGTGTTCTAAGAGCTTTGGATTATATAATAGTGGATTATATATATATATCGTGGGTGATGAGGGGGAGGGGGATTGTGAGGTGCGGAGGCGGGTACTGGCGGTAACGGTTTATCGTACGATGTGTCGTAATAGAGAACTGTATGGGAGGAGGTGGGAGAAGGATTTTTTGGAAGGGTATAGAATGTTAACGTTAGGGTTTCTCATGAATCTACGACTTGGGCTGAGTGAGTAAGGGGGGGGGTTGGGGATTACATACGAGAAGGGGGAATTCAGGGGGGGACAGCGGGGTCGCCTCCTGGGGAGGGGTGAGAGTGAGGTGTATGTGGGTATAGAAGGTGTAGATGTGTGGCATACGTGTATGTAGCATGCAAGTGGGCACAGAAAGCAAAGGTGATATCAAGTAATTACGTAGTAACGAATGAAGAATTCTGTGTTTGATGTGTCAGGGTCGTCATGACCTTCTTCATGTATTAAGTGTGAATGGTGTCAAGATTATAGGTGTAAGACCTTGAAGAGCTTTTGGGCTTCTGTAGAGTGTGCGTTTATAGCCTTTATTGGGCATATTTCATGTGCGATAATTGTATCGCAATGAAAGGTTATTTAAATTATGTTGTTTGTGTTTAGTGTTGGGGTTTTTAGCGAGTGTACTGACTTTTATTTTAGCATTATATAATGTGCTCATCCAGTTGATGAGAGATGGAACGCTAATGACTTCCATTAATTTGTAATGCCTCGTTAAAAATTTGTAATGGGAGAGCATGGTTTAGTCTCTTACTTTATATAATGTGCTCAGCCGGTGGAAGAGGCTGTATTAATATTTAGTAATATTTATTAATATTTATTTAGTATAAGTGTGAGGCTTAGGATTTTCATTTTTTTTTTCAATGATTGAAGAGGGATTGTAGTGAGGCACGTATGTATGTTTTTAGGTAATTCTTATTGTATAGGGGTTAATTTTGGGAAGTGCATGTATTTTATTTTTTTTTTAACTGAGATTGTGATGTAGGTCATTCCTCAGATTATCTACTGTGAAGGTTGTGAACCTTTGTCATATGTCAGTCATAGTATGTTAACTATACAAATCTGAAAGGTTTATATAGTTTATATTTTATATAGTTTATATAGTTCTATAGTTTATATTGTTTATATTATAGTAGTATGTTATATGGAAAAATTTGTGAGTGTTTATGGGTAACCTCTTTTATGTCAATGACAATGTGTTGTTAAAACTTGTTAGTGTATGTTCTGTAGGATTGAGGATCCTACTGTACCCATTTTATATCTTTTTATTTAATATTAAGCTGTAAAGTTTTTAAATAAAATATAAAAAAAAAATTTATAAGGTGTATGTGGAGTAATAAGATATTCTTGAAGGGGTATAATACTAACCCATCAGAGTCACATAGATATAACAGATATATAAGTACATGACTCTAATTGGTAGTAAATATACAAGTTGCAATTGCCTTTTTTCGATTGCACAACGGATATTTAAGCGACAATGAAGGCAATAATTTCCTGGCTAGTTTATAAAGAATTACTTGACAATGGCTTCTTACAAGGTGGTGTCCCACCATAGTAAACGTAGCATAATTTTTACAGCAGAATGTTATATAAGATGTCTCCCTAATTGGGGGCGATGATTTTCTCAGGAAACATAGAAGGGTTCTGGTGTTACCCAATCATCTTCATTTGCAGGGAGGTTGCTCAATATCATTGGTCGATGGTAATCGTCTTTATGGATATAACGACGGACCCTCTGTGGGAGAGTCATTCTTTGAGTCCTGTGAGGAGTATTGATGATATAATCCGTGGTATTTTCAACTTGTAGAGGATGTTCTCTATCTGGCATGTAGAGTTCTTGCACTGCATACAGTTGTTTCTTTTTCAGGGTGTCAAGGCGTACATTTAAGGCAGTAATATCTTGTACGTGTAAATATGCCATTTTAACTCTGTCTCTCCTCCTGGTACCCGTAATGAAGCGAAGAGCTCTATTCTGGACCCGTTGCAACCGTAGCATGTTGGTCTTTGTTGTTAATGACATTGGGACACATGGGTATTCGAGTATAGGTCTTATTATCATTTTATACAGATGTTTTTTGACATGTGGAGGGGCTTGATTGAATCTAAAGAGACTGATAAGACCGGCTTTGGCTATGTTGATCTTTTTAGTTACATGAGATGTTGAGTGGAGCAGCCTGTCTATTCCATATCCCAAGATCTTGTTAGGGTTTCTAATGACTACAGGTGTACCTCTGATGGAGATACCCCCTTTATCTTCGATGGTTGATGCAAAACTTCCTATCGTGCTAACAAGGACTTTGTCAGGGTTAGTCGTAATTCTCCATTTCTTTTCCCAATTAGATTTTCGACGAAGTTCACTATTAATTTTTTCTATGGCTCTCTCATACTTGTATTTTCCTGTTACCGGAGTTGATGAGACGACATGGATAACATCATCTGCAAATTGCGTTATAACTGTATCATTAAACTCTGGTTGAGGAAGGTCATTCACATAAATGTTGAAGAGAATTGGACTAAGACAAGAACCTTGTGGGACACCAGCTGTTGGTATAAAAGGCTCTGTCGACCTGCCGTGAAAGGTGGGAATGATTTTTCTTTGAGTTAAGAAATTATATATTAATCTGAGAAAAGTCCAGTTATGGTCTTGTGAGGGAAAAGTTCAATAGATAGGAGTAGCGAGGGAGTATATAGTAACAATAGTTTCATTGCCGGCTACTTGTTAAGGTAGGGTAAGTCAAGCTCCCGCTATTCCCGCGTTTTTCCCCCTCCCCGAAATTGATAGTTTGCTTGCCGGCTACTAGTTAAGGTAAGGTAAGTCTAGCTCTCACTGTTCCCACCATTTTTCCCTCCACCCCCTAAAGTGATAGTTTGTTTGCTGGCTGCTTGTTAACGTAGGGTCAGTCTAGCTCCCACTATCCCTTCCCTTCCCTCTTCCCCCCTCCCCGGAAAGGTGACGTGTGGGGCTCTGGTCAAACAGTAAATCACTCGACTCACAGCTCCCAACACTACTGTAAGTACATGCCTGCCTTGTATTCTAGTGGATTTATTGGCTGAAAGCTTCACTTTTGACCAATAATAAACTTAGTCTTTTCCACCTTGCTCTAAGTTTACTGTTGTAATAATCACCACGTCTTTTAGGTATTGTACTTATCATGGAGAGTGATTATTTAAGCAGTGGGTAACCTGTCTATCTTTTCAGCTTGGATGACAGAGAGGGTCACCTGTCAATCAACGAGAAAAACTGAAGGAGACGGACTAACGTCCTGGAGACGTCCCATATTGGATTTACTTGCCTGTGCACTTGTATGAAGAATCAGGACATAACCCCTCATCATTACAGTGGTCAAGAACCTGATCTCCTGTCATCGGGAAAGATTACTTACGGCTACTAGAACGAGCCAGTGGGTTGTCACCAACAACTGCGACCCCCCCCCCACATCATCAGCAACGGCTTCTATTGCAACAACACGTAGTGTCACCAACACCAGACACCCAAGTTTTTAGCGTTGAATTCAGATATCATTTATATTTTTAATTTTTCATTTTCTTTCATGTAGGATCAGTATTTCATATTTAAGTGTTTTATATTTCATATTTCCTAAATAATAAAGTGTTTATATTTGTCAGTTTTTGTTCTTTTTCTATTCATTAATTTTCCTGAGGAGGAGCCAGCCTTAGTAATACTGACTGAAGTTGTTACAGGGCTGAGTAAGCCTTCACAAGTGGCGACCTTGCCAGGATCAACTCGACTGAATCAAGATTCAATTCCATCTCGAATCTACCATTGGAACTTCAACGCCGCATACCACAGACGGTTACCATCAGCCATGAGTAATCATTCTCTATGGTAGGACTACAGTACAGGTATTTAAAAGATTTGGTGATTGTTATAGTCTCAATTTATTGTAAGTCAAGTCAGGCAGGATATAATATTTAATTCTGCCACCTTTTTGTGTGAGCTTGAAACGCATTGGAGGATTGGGACTCTAGGGACCCGAGTTTTTCCCAGTGACAATTTTTTTTCTTTGAGCCCTTTTTTATATTAAGGGAACTGTTCGTAGGACACTCTTGATTTGTTGGTGAGAAGATTGGATGGTAAAGGGCCCCATTCTACTTACTGTTGCTCGGAGCCGGATAAAACCCCTTCGTTTTCATTAATACATATTGCTTAATTGAAGTAGGGATCGAGCCCTCTGATTTATTTACAGTTTGAGCGGAGCAGAATTAAACCCCTCCATTTTCTTTAATATCCGTTTCATTTTCCCCTGGTAGTTTTAAGTTTATTCTTGCAAATATGGAGGAATACCATTTTGGATGAACGCTGGAAGTAAGTTAGGAATAACAGGGAAAAATTTAGTCTTTCATTAGTGCTAAAATCCAGGAAAGAATTGAAAAGGAGAGCGAGAGAATCGAAAGAGAAGAGGAAAAGGAGAGATTGAGAATCGAAAGAGAAGGAAAAAAAAAGAGCGTGATAGACTTGATCGTGAGGAAAGAGCTAAAGTACGTGAGGAACAAATTAAAATTAAGGGAACTTGAGGAAAGAGCAAAGGATAGAGAATATGAGTTAAGGGAGAGAGAAAAGGATCGCGAGCTCGAACAAGCTCACCTTGAATTAGAGAATAAAAAGTTAACTTTCTCACAACAGCAATTAGATGAAGGAGTAATGAACAACGTGCAGCTAGTGCACATATTCCAACACCTAATTTACCTCCCTTCACAGAGGGGGAAGACATAACTTCATACATTATCAGGTTTGAAAATACCGCTACCCTCTGTGAATGGACTGCTGACACCTGGGCTACCAGGTTAGGAATGTTATTTTCCGGTACAGCTTTGAATATCTATGCAACTTTGTTGCACGATATCATATGTAATTATAACCTACTGAAGAAGGCAATCCTTAAACCATATCAGAAAACCACTAATTCTTACAGGAAAGATTTCAGGTATGCCACCTTACAGCCTGGCCAGAACTTTCAGCAGTTACAGGTAACACTCTTTCGTTTGTTCGACTTTTGGATAGAGAGTTCAGGAATCGATCGCAGTTGTGAATCTCTTAGAGACTTCATGGTTGCTGACCAGTTCCTCACAGCTCTTCCCCATCATATACGAACATTCATCAGAGAACGTAACCTGATTAAACCTGAGGAAGTTGCTGAGGCTGCTGACCTGTATGCTGAGGCTCACAATTCCTATAAAGACCTAAAGGGATCGAACCCTAAGGGTAAGGGTTCATCAGACCTTAAGAAATCAAAGCCTCTAGTGGAAAGTAAAATGACTTCTTTTATTCCTGTTTGTCATTTGTGTGGTGTTAAGGAACATAAACGTCGAGATTTTCCTTCTAAGAAGGTCCAAAAAGTTGGAAGATGTTTTAAAGACTGTAATGACCAAGCACCCTTCTGTTCAGGAACAGTTAATGGACTTAATGTATCTACCATTATTACGAGACACTGGATGCACATGTATAGTCATTTCTGATAAGCTGTTCCCTAATCTTAAAGAAATTCATTCCTCTGCTATACTTTCAGATTACTTGGGCCGTACAGACACTTCCTACCATCCGTTGTTACATTAGGTCTAAATGGTTCACAGGTTGGTCTGAAGCCGTACTAGCTCCCATCACTTCTTGCTCAGTACTAATAGGTAATGTAAACGGTGCCATTCTTCCTTCTGAGGTTGACCTTTCATCACCAAAGATGGATATAAGTGTTTCAGATCCTCTTCCTGTAGAGTCAGAGAAGCCCCTCGAAAGTTCAGATGAGACAATGTCTCACGATATTCATGTGGGATTAAAAACCAGTGATGCTACTCTCGAAAGCGAGGAAGTAGAATCACCGGTTCACTTGTTAGATGAAAGTGAAGATATCACCTCCGATACTATAAATGTCTTGACTAGGGTTCAGACCAAAGCCCAGGCTTCTCCTACTGTCCATCCTTTGATTTTCCCTGACTTCAAGCCTTTAGATATATCAAAGGACTCTTTTGTCAATTTACAACGTAATTGCCCTTCCCTTCAGAATTGCCTTAATGCCGCTAAACAAAATCAAGTTATCCAAAGGAAAAACTTTTCATATAAATTTGAATATATAAAAGGTATCTTGTACAAGCCAGTATTCAAATTAAATTCAGATGAGACAGACTATTCCATCTTAGTTGTTCCAAGTCAATGCAGAGAGACTGTTCTTAAAATGGCTCATGACCTGCCAGTTCCCGGACATTTCTCGCATCGTAAAACCTTAAATAAAATTAGGGAAACCTATTTTTGGCCAAAAATGTCCTCAGATGTCACTACCTATTGTAGATCGTGTAAAGTTTGCCAAATGTCATCCTCCCGAGGTACCAGGCGAGTACCTATGGTCAAAATGCCAGTCTTTACGGTACCTTTTGAAAGAGTAGCTATTGACATCGTTGGTCCTTTATCTCCACTTTCATCTGGGGGACATATATTAACATTAGTTGATTATGCTTCGAGTTTCCCTGAAGCCGTTCCCTTAAAGACCATAACTACTACAGAGGTGGCTGAAGCACTTTTGTCCATCTTCTCCAAAGTGGGAATCCCTAGAGAAATTTTGTCTGACCGTGGGACACAATTCACATCTGACTTAATGCAACATCTATACCAACTTTTGGGAGTGAAGCCTCTCTTCACCACACCCTATCATCCCAGCTGTAATGGGAGGATTGAGCGCCAGCATTCGATTCTCAAGTCCATTTTAAGGAAACTTTGTTCCCTTAAACCTAAGGAGTGGCATCGTTACCTACCCTGTGCTTTGTTTGCCATGAGGGAAGTTCCCAGTGACTCTTTAGGGTTTTCACCTTTTGAACTTCTCTATGGTAGACAGGCCAGAGGCCCGTTGTCCATCCTTCATGGCTTATGGACTAATGAGGAGGTAAATGTTGAGGTTCAGTCTTCTTACCAGTTTCTCCTTGACCTTAGATCCAAACTTGAGGAGACCTCTGACATAGTTTCGAAAGACTTAAGCTTGTCAATGGACCAGTACAAAACTTATTTTGATTCCAAAAGTCACAGGAGAAGTTTTAAAGTAGGGGATGAAGTTCTGGTACTTTTGCCGATAAAGTCAAATAAATTATTAGTAGCATGGAAAGGTCCATATAAAGTATTAAAAATTTGTGGGAAAGTTGACTACTTCATAGAAGTCAAGGGGAAACCTAAGCTTTATCATATCAACATCCTTAAGAAATATTACCGAAGAAATTCGGCTAACTGCCTTAATAACTTTGACTTAGTTTTTCCACACGAACTTGATAAGACAACTGAAGAATGTAAAGTGTGCGTAATTGACACCTCTAACTCAGACTATGATGAAGAACTACATGACTTGGAGACTCTTGACCACTCGGATGCAACCAACATTAATATTAATGAATCCTTGGATGACCATAAAAGACATGAACTACTTCAATGTGTGAGTAACTTTTCAGACGTCTTTACTGATATTCCAGGTGTTACCTCCACGGTAGTCCATAAGATTGACTTAGTGACGGACAATCCTATCAAACGAAAATTATACCCAGTTCCAGTTCACCTTAGGGATGCATTTGACCGAGAGGTAGACAAATTATTAAAACTAAGGATCATTGAACCTTCAGTATCTTCATATTGTTCACCAGTAGTTATGGTTAAGAAGGAGGATAATTCATATAGACTTGCTATTGACTTCAGAGGCCTTAATGCTATAACTCGGTGGGATGCTGAGCCTATGCCCTTAATAGATAGCGATCTACACAAATTTTATGACTCTTCCTTCTTTTCAGAGATTGATATTGCGCAGGCATATCATCAAGTAATGTTAGATCCTTCTAAGCAGTACACCGCTTTTCCTACTCACCAAGGACTGATGCAATATAGAACTATGCCCTTCGGTTTAGTAACTGCCTGTGCTACCTACGTGAGACTGATGAGAAAGGTCTTGGGTAATATGCCAAATGTTTCAGTTTATTTTGATAACATTTACATAATGACATCCACGTGGGGCGAACATATCCAAATATTAACATCAGTTTTGCGTAGGTTACGCTCGCATGGCCTCACTGCCAAGCCGAAGAAATGCTTCCTTGGGTATAACAAGATTAGATATCTT
The DNA here is from genome assembly GCF_026875155.1 of Cherax quadricarinatus. NCBI lineage: Eukaryota > Metazoa > Arthropoda > Malacostraca > Decapoda > Parastacidae > Cherax > Cherax quadricarinatus. The sequence goes on from NC_069415.1 coordinate 54,155,558, forward strand.
GGACTGATACTTTCTAATAACACTCTGCAGCCTCTCCCCATTAAGATCAAAGCTTTATTAGAATTTAAATTCCCCAAAACCAAGAAGCTCATGCGTAGTTTTCTTGGTTCTGTAAATTTTTATGCACGGTTTATCCCGAACCTTACTGATCTTACAGGCATCTTATCCAACTTCCTTAAAAAGTCTGTGAAGGAACCTCTTGAACTTTCTGACATAGCTCGGGAAAAGTTTAATGAGATTAAAAGTATCTTCTCGAAAGACCCTATACTTAAGATTCCAGATATTAATAAAACATTTTGCTTAAGAACTGATGCCTCCAATACTGGCTTAGGTGCAGTGTTACTACAATACCATGATGGTACTCCCTTCCCTGTATGCTTCCTAAGCCGGAAACTCCTTCCCGCAGAAACAAGATACTCCACCATAGAAAAGGAATGTTTAGCCCTTGTGTGGGGTATCTCCAAACTTAAATTTTATTTGCTGGGAAAAGAATTCATTTTAGAAACTAACCACAAACCTTTCATATACCTAGAAACTTTTAAGGGAACCAACAGTCGCCTCTTGAGGTGGACATTGGCACTCCAGGCTTTTAAGTTCCATATTGTGTATATCAATGGTTCATCCAATTATTTCTCTGACTGGTTAAGTCGTGAGTCAGTAGAAGATTTGTTGCCTTACGTGACTTCCACATGTTAGAACTTTTTCCTCGCCTATTCTTCTTATACTCCTTGACTATAGTGTCACCAACACCAGACACCCAAGTTTTTAGCGTTGAATTCAGATATTTATATTTTTAATTTTTAATTTTCTTTCATGTAGGATCAGTATTTCATATTTAAGTGTTTTATATTTCATATTTCCTAAATAATAAAGTGTTTATATTTGTCAGTTTTTGTTCTTTTTCTATTCATTAATTTTCCTGAGGAGGAGCCAGCCATAGTAATACTGACTGAAGTTGTTACAGGGCTGAGTAAGCCTTCACGGCCTGGTAGGTCAATGAGTTTGTATATAAGACCATCATGCCATAAGCTATCAAAAGCTTTATGAACATCTCTGGTGGCAATTAGGGCAAGATTGCCCTGATGTTTTAGACTTGCTACAGTATCGAAATAATTTTTATTGCAGATTGTACCTCTGTGTTCTAAAACCAAATTGTTTTTCAGTAAAAAGGCGATTAAACTCCATATTTGTAGTTTCAGTCTGTTGGAAATGATTTCACAAGAACTTTTCCAGTGACTTCAAGTGAAAAATAGGTCTATAGTTCCCTTTTGGGGATTTTTATTGGGGTGAAAAAGTTTTTTTTAATATTAAAAATCATGTTCAGCTGGCCCATATACTCCTACAAAACCCACCCGTTGAAAACCCCACTCACCTATGCGGCCCCCGGGGCCCCCCCCCCCCCCTTTTCCCCAATTTTTTTTTAAATCATGAACGGGGGGGTCGCTTTTTTTAAATTTTAAGCCACCCCCCCTTTCAAACAAACTCAAGTGGGGGGCCATATAAAAATCAAAAAACCCATCTATCGAAAAAGAATTTCCCAATTTTAGGGTTTTATGTTTTTGGGCAGGGAAAAACTTTACGTTTTATTTGCAAAGGGGTTTAAAAACCATCATGTCCCTTTTGCATTTGGTCTGTTTTTTTTTCTTTTACCTTTTAAAATTTTTAGGGGTTTTTAACACCTAATTTTTTGCAAAACGGGGGGTTTTTTCCTCGGGGGGGACCCCACCCCCCTTTTTTCCCCTTTTACTTTGGGCTAAACCCCCAAAAGGCCCCACCTTTCCCTTTTTAACATTCTTGTTTTATGACTAGCTGTTTTTAACCACGCAAACCGCCCCCCCCCCGGGGGATTTTCCGACCAGGTTTTTTCCCCGGGAGCCCTGCCCCAGGGGTCAAGACATTGTCGGGGGGTGGGGGGGGGGGTTACCCGCAGCTTCCTTGAAAACAGGGCTTCCTCAGCTTTATCAGGCCCTTTTAATGTTCCCCCCTGGGGAACTTCTACCGAAAACAGTATAAACTCTCGGACCTTCTACCTATTTAAGTTAATTAATGATCAAATTTTTTTTAAACTGTTTTTCCCTCTCCTCCCCTTTGGAACCCCCAAACCCAAAGGGCACAAAAACCCACAAAAATTTTTACCCCTGCAAAAGTTTTTAGGTCCCTCAAGTTCGATCCCAAATGTTAGCATCCATGTCAGCATCCACTCTTCTTGAGGGCTCTCACGTCCCCCATTTTTTTACCACATCGTGGTTGCCCTTTAACCAGGTAGAGTCACCCCAGGATGACCCCCACGAGCATGGCCCAAAAACCCCCTTCATCCTCCACGTTTTCAGGCGCGGGTTAAGGCCTCAAACTACTTAAATTGGGCCCAGATTCCGACGATGAGCCTCACCTTTCCGGATGATTACTATTTTCCTGGGGGGGCCCGGGGGCGTTTTAAGAAATTGTGCGCAATTTTGGTCCAAATTTGCGCCGAAAAGGGGTGGAAAAAGTTGTCTTTGCCCGGAAAACTTTAACTTTACCCCTTTGGGTACGGAACCCCTCCAGGTTTATGTAGGGAAGGGGTTTTGGGTTGGCGCGGGGGGCATTTTTAACTTTAAAAGGGCCCCCTTTTTGGAAATCCAAAAAAAGGGTGGCCTTAAGCCACCGATCCTTTAGAAACCCTTGGGGGAATGTCCCATAGTATTTAAAAGGCGTCACGTTTTTTTTGTAAATTCGTAGCCCCTAAAAAAGGCACGTTTCGCCACGTACCCCTTATATTTATTGTGAAACTTTTCGCGCAATTTAAACTGTGACTGCTGGGGTGATTTGCTTGCAAAACTTTCCTGAACGGGTTTTGAAAATTCCCTCGTGGGGCCCTTGGTATAAAAAAAACTTGACAAAGATCCGGGATTCCATTTAAGGAAAACCCCAAAAACCAGGGTTTTTCAGGGGAAAAATCCCATATAATCGCAGTTGACCCATCGGCCCCCAACACTTAATCGTGCGCTGGGGATTGTGTGCTTTTAAAAGGTCAAAAACACACAGTATTAACTTTTGTCAAAAACCAGTTCCCATTGTTGTGTCTAAAAACCCTCCTCCCCCAGGTGTCGGGACTGAAGGGGAGACAGGGGCGACCCCCAGTCAACAGCGTCTGAGAGGGAAAAGTGTGCAGAAAAAAATTGTTGTCCCAGTGAGGGATTTTTTCCCCCATGTACGCAGGAAAAGGTTTTGGGGAATAGGTTTACCCAAAGTTGGTTAAACCCTAGGGAAAGGGGGGAAAAACCCGTATCTTTTTTCCGAGGGCATACTACCGCGGGGGGGGGTTTCCTAAGAACCAGAGGGGAAATTGGGGGCGGAAGGGTTGGGGAAAATTGTGGGGAGGATGAGCCCGGCCCTTTTCCATGCGGTATACTTTTGGGGGGGGATGGGGGTTTTTAGGTATTGGTTAAGTAGGGTTGTAAGAGGGGGGGGGGGCCCCGGGGGGTGTCGGTTCCTGCGTGATTAAGACTAGATTTTGGGGGGGTTTCGATGAGAGTGTTCTAAGAGTTTTTGGATTATATAATGGGTGGATTTTTATTTTATATATCGTGGGTGATGGGGGGGGAGGGGGATTGTGAGGGGGCCGGAGGGGGTAATGGCGGTAACGGTTTATCGTCCGATGTGTCGTAATGGGAAAACTGTATGGGAGGAGGGGGGGGAGGGTTTTTTTTTTGGAAGGGTATTAGAAGGGTTAAACCGTTAGGGTTTCTCTTAAAATTCAAAGGATTGGGCTGGTGAGAAAAAGGGGGGGGTTGGGGATTACATCCCGAAAAGGGGGGGAATTCGGGGGGGGGGACAGCGGAGTCGCCCCCGGGGGGGGGTTTGGAGAGTGAGGTGTATGGGGGTTTTAGAAGGTGAAAGATGTTTTGGGCATACGTGTAGTAGCATGAAAGGGGGCCAGAAAGCAAAGGTGTTTTCAAGAAATTTACGTAGTAAAGGGAAATGAAGAATTTTTGTGTTTGATTTTGTCGGGTCGTCATGCCCTTTTCTTATGTTTTAAATTTGTGAATGGTTTTTCCAAGATTATAGGGGTTGGAAAGCCCTTTTAAGGTTTTTGGGTTTCTGTAGAGTGTCCCGTTTTGCCTTTTTTTTGGGGCATATTTCATGTGCGAAAATTGTATCGCAAGGGAAAGGTTTTTTTTAAAATTTTATTTTGGGTTTGTTTTTTTTTTAGTTTTGGGGGTTTTTTAGCAAAGTGTATGACTTTTATTTTAGCATTATATAATGTGTCATCCAGTTGATGGAGAGGGAAACCCCTTAAGATTTCCCCATTAATTTGTAATGCCTCGTTAAAAAATTTGTAAGGGGGGGAAAGCTTTGGTTTAGTCTCTTCCCTTTTATATAATGTGCTCACCCGGGTGGGAAGAGGCTGTATTAATTTTTAGTAATATTTTTTTAATATTTATTTAGTATAAGTGTGAGGTTAGGTTTTTCATTTTTTTTTTCAATGATTGAAGAGGGTTTGTAGTAAAGGGCCACGTTGTATTTTTTTAGGAAATTCTTATTTTTATGGGGGTTTAAATTTTGGGGGAATGGCATGTTTTTTTATTTTTTTTTTTAATGAGATTGTGATGTAGGTCATTCCTCAGTTTATTTTTATTTGTAAAGGTTGTAAACCTTTTTTCAAAATGCCATTCTTTAGTATGTTTAACAAAATAAAAAATCTAAAAAGGTTTTTATATAGTTTTTTATTTTATAAGTTTATTTGGGTTATTTTGTTTATATTGTTTATATTTAGTAGTAGGGTATAGGGAAAAAAATTTGGGTGAGTGTTTATGGGTAAATTTCTTTTTTTTGTCAATTAAAAATGTGTTTTTTTAAAAACTTGTTAGTGTATGTTGTGTGGGGTTTGAGGTTTCCTTTCTGTCCCCATTTTTTTACCCTTTTTTTTTTAAAAATAAGCTGAAAAAATTTTTAAAAAAAATAAAAAAAAAAAAATTATAAGGGTATGTGGAGTAAAAAAGATTTTTTGAAGGGGTAAAATACAACCCCTTTCAAAAATTTTCACATGGAATAACAGAATAAAAAGGTACAGGGACTCTAATTGGAAAATTTTTAAAATTTTAAAAGTTGAAAATTCCCTTTTTTCGATTGCACAACGGATATTTAAGCGCAATAAAAGGCAATAATTTCCTGGCTAGTTTATAAAAAAATTTAAATTGACAATGGCTTCTTAAAAAAGGTTTGGTGCCCCCACCATAGAAAAACTTTAGCAAAATTTTTTTTACGGGCCAAAAATGTTTTTATAAAGATGTCCCCCTAATTGGGGGCGATGTTTTTTCTCAGGAAAAATAAAAAGGGTTCTGGTTTTTTAACCAATCATCTTCTTTGCAGGGGGGTTTTGCTAAAATTTCATTGGTCGATGGTAATCGTCTTTATGGATTTTCGACGGACCCTTGTGGGAGAGTCTTTTCTTTAGTCCTGTGGGGAAAGTATTGATGATATAATCCGTGGTTTTTTTCCATTTTTGTAGAGGATGTTTTTCTATCTGGTTGTAGAGTTCTTCCACTGTTTCGGTTGTTTTTTTTTTTCGGGGTGCCCAAGGGCCCGTACATTTAAGGCAGTAATATCTTGTACGTGTAAAATTTTGCCATTTTAACTCTGTCTCTTTTCCTGGTCCCCGTAAGAACCCGAAAAGCTCTTTTTTGGCCCCGTTTAACCTTACATGTTGGTCTTTGTTGTTAATGACATTGGGACACATGGGTTTTTCAAAGTATAGGTTTATTATCATTTTTTTACAAAATTTTTTTTGACATTTTGGGGGGGGTTTGTTTGAATCAAAAGAGACTGAAAAGGAACCGGCTTTGGCTATGTTGATCTTTTTGGGTTACATGAGATGTTGAGGGGAGCAGCCTTTTCTGTTCCTTATCCCAAGTTCTTTTTTAATTTTTTTCCTAATGACTACGGTTTCCCTCTGATGGAGTTCCCCCCTTTTTATTTTTCGAGGGTTGTAAAAAAACTTCCTATCGTGCAAACCCAAGGGAAATTTTGTCGGGGTTTGTCGTAATTCCCCCATTTCTTTTCCAATTAGTTTTTCGACAAAGTTCACTTTTAAATTTTTTTTCTATGGCTTCTCATACTTGAAATTTTTCCTGTACCGGAATTTTGATGAGACGCAATGGGATAACTTCATCTGCAAATTGCGTTAAAAACTGTATCTTTAAAATTTCTGGTTGAGGAAGGTCTTTCACATAAATTTTGAAGGTTTTGGGGGACTAAGACAAGAACCTTGTGGGCCAAACCAGCTTTTGGGGTAAAAAAAGGCTCTGTCGACCTGCCGTAAAAGGGGGAAATTTGATTTTTCTTTGATTTAAAAAAAATTTATTATTTTAAATCTGAGAAAAAGCCCCATTTTTTGGTTTTTGTGGGGGAAAAAGGGGTTCAATAGATAGGAGTAGCGAGGGGAGTATAAAAGAAACCAATGGGTTTCTTTGCCGGCTACTTGTTAAGGTGGGGTTTAAGTCAAGCTCCCGCTATTCCCCCTTTTTTTTCCCCCCCCCCGGGAAATTTGATAGTTTGCTTGCGGCTACTATTTAAAGGGTTGGGTTAAGTTTTTGCTCTCTCACTGTTAAACCATTTTTCCCTCCACCCCCTAAAGTGATAGTTTGTTTGCTGGCTGTTGTTAACGAAAGGGGTCAGTCTAGCTCCCCTTTTCCCCCCCCTTCCCCTTTCCCCCCCCCCGGAAAAGGTAAACGGTGGGGCTTGGTCAAACAGTAAATCACTCGACTCACAGCCCCCCAACACCATGTAAGTACATCCCGGGCCTTGTTTTCCCTAGTGGATTTATTGGCTAAAAGGGCTTCCTTTTGGAACAAAATAAACTTAGTCTTTTCCACCCTTCCCTCTAATTTTACTGTTGTAATAATCCCCACGTTTTTTTTAGGATTTTACAAAAAAAAGGGAGAGTGATTATTTAAGCGTGGGAAAACCTGTCTATCTTTTCGCTTGGATGAAGCGAGGGTCCCCTGTCAATAAACGGGGGAAAAAAAACTAAAGGAGACGGACAACGCCCTGGAGCGTCCCATATTGGATTTATTTGGGCCTGGCACTTGTATGGAATCGGGGACAAAACCCCCCTCATCATTACATTGGTCAAAAACCTGATCCCCTTTTGTATCGGGAAAGTTTACTTACGGCTACTAGAACGGGGCCAGTGGGTTGTCCCCCAACAACTGCGACCCCCCCCCCCCATCATCAGAAAGGGGCCTTCTATTGCAAAAAACCGAAAGGGGTTCCCCAAAAACCCCGGGAACCCAAGTTTTTTAGCTTTAAATTCAGATTCTTTTATTTTTTTAAATTTTTTTCATTTTTTTCATGTAGGATCAGTATTTCTTTTTTTAAGTGTTTTATATTTCATATTTCCTAATTTTTAAAGTGTTTATATTTGTCAGTTTTTGTTCTTTTTCTATTCATTAATTTTCCTGAGGGGGAGCCAGCCTTATTTTAATACTGACTGAAGTTGTTACGGGTCTGAGAAAGCCTTCACAAAGTGGCGCCCCTTGCCAGGATTCAACTCAAACGGGAATAAAGGATTCAATTCCATCTCAAAATCTACCTTGGAACTTCAAGGGCCGGGCATACACGGGACGGTTCCCATCACCCAAATGAGAAATCATTCTCAAGGTAGGACTACAGTCCCAGGTTTTTTTAAAAGTTTTGGTGTTTGTTATAGTCTCAATTTATTGTAAGTAAGTCAGGAAAGGATATAAATTTAATTCTGCCACCTTTTTGTGTGGTTTGAAACGCATTGGAGGATTAGCCTGGGGGCCCCGAGTTTTTCCCAAAGTGACAATTTGTTTCATTGACCCCTTTTTTTTATTTTAAAAGGGAATTTGGTCGAAAGGACATCTTGATTTTTTGGTGAGAAGTTTGGGAAAGGGGTCAAGTTCCCCCATTCTACTTACTTTTTGCTGGGAAAAGGGCCGGCATAAAAACCCTTTTCGTTTTTTTAAATTCTTATTGTTTAAATTGGGAAGAGGGATCGGGGGCCTTTCTGATTTTTTTACAGTTTGAGGGGGAGCAGGAATTAAAACCCCCTTTTTTCTTTAAAAATCCGTTTCTTTTTCCCCCTGGTATTTTTAAGTTTTCTTGAAATTTATGGGGGAAAATTACCAGTTTTGGTTTTAACGTGGAATTTTAAGTTAGGAAAAAACAGGGAAAAAATTTGGGTCTTTCATTGTGCTAAACCCGGAAAAAATTGAAAAGGGGCGAGGGGGAAATCGAAAGAAAAGGGGAAAAAAAGGGAGTTTGAGAATCGAAAGAGAAGACAAAAAAGCGTGATGGGGACTTGTTTGGTAAAGGAAAAGAGCAAAAGTACTTTGGGGGAAACAATTTAAATTAAGGGAACTTGGGGAAAGAGCAAAGGATAGGGGGAATTTTAAAGGTTAAGGGAGAGAGAAAAGGATCGCAAAGTCGAAAAAAGTCCCCTTGAATTTTAAAAGGGGAAAAAAAATTTAAATTTTAAAAAAACAGAAATTAGAAAAAAGGGATTTAATGAAAAAAACGTGCAGCTTTTTGCACTTTTTCCCAAAACACCAAAATTTACCCCTTCACAGGGGGGGAAAGGGACATAATTAAATCATTATCGGGTTTTAAAAAATTACCCTACCTTTTGTAAAATTGGACTCCCTGCCCACCTGGGCTACCGGGTTTTGGGAAATGTTTTTTTCCGGTACAGTTTTTGAATAATCTTTTGCAACTTTGTTGCACGATATCATAGGAAATTTAACCTACTGAAAAAGGGGCAATCCTTAAACCTATCAGAAAACCTAATTCTTCCCGGAAAGATTTCGGTATTTTCCACCTTCCCGCCTGGCCAGAAAATTTCAGCAGTTACGGTAAAACTTTTTCGTTTGTTCGACTTTTGGATAGAGGTTCAGGAATCGATTTGCGTTGTGAATCTCTTAGAGACTTCATGGTTGCGGACCCTCCTTACAGCTCTTCCCCCTTATATACGAACATTCATTCCCCCGAAAAGTAACCTGATTAAAAAAGAGGAAGTTGCTGAGGCTGCTGACCTGTATGCTGAGGCTCACCCAAATTTCCCATAAAGGGCCTTTTAAAGGGGTCGAACCCTAAGGGTAAGGGTTCTTTGGACCCCTTTAAAAAATCCCAAAACCCCCTAGTGGAAAGTTTTAAAAAAAAAGACTTTTTTTATTTCCCGGGTTTTTCATTTTTTGTGGTGTTAAGGAACATAAAAAGTCGAGATTTTTCCCTTTTAAGGAAAGGGCCAAAAAAATTGGAAGATGTTTTAAAAGACTGTAATTTACCCAAGCCCCCTTCTGTTCGGAACAGTTTTTGGATTAATTGTATTTACCTTTTTTTCGAGAAAGGGGTGAAATTGTATAGTCTTTCTGAATAAGCTGTTCCCTTTTCTTAAAGGGGAAAATTATTCCTTGCTATATTTCAGATTACTTGGGGTCGTACAGACACTTCCTTTCCATCCGTTGTTTTCATTAGGTCTTAAATGGGGTTTACAGGTTGGTCTGAAGCCGTACTTTGCTCCCATCATTCTTGCCCAGTACTAATTTGGTTTTGTAAACGGTGCCCCTTTTCCTTCTGAGGTTTACCTTTCTCACCAAAAAATGGGTTTTAAAATGTTTCAGATCCTTTTTCCTGTTGAGTCAGGGGAAGCCCCCCGAAAGTTTTAAAATGAGACAAAGTTTTCCCGATATTCATGTGGGATTTTAAAAACCCTGTGGTCTCTTTGGAAAGCGAGGAAAAATAGGGAAACCCCCCCCCCCCCCCCCCCCCCCCCCCTTCACTTGTTTGATGAAAATTTAAAAAATATCAAACCCCCGATACTATTTAAAAGTCTTTACTAGGGTTTTAGACCCAAAACCCCGGGTTTCCCCCCTGTCCATTTCCCTTTTATTTTTCCCCCGACTTCAAGCCCCTTTTGATTTTATTTAAAGGACTTTTGGGCAAAATTTTCAAAAAAGTAATTGCCCTTCCCCTTTAGAATTGCCCCTTTAAAGCCGCTAAAAAAAATCAAGGGAACCAAAGGGAAAAATTTTTCATATTAAATTTGAAAAAAATAAAAAGGTTTTCTTGTTCAAGCCAGTATTAAAATTTAAAATTTAGATGAGACAGATATTCCATCTTAGTTGTTCCAAAATCAAGGGAGAGAGGAATTTTTCTTAAAATGGGGTCATGACTGGGCCCGTTCCCGGACATTTTCGCATCGTTAAAAACCCAAATTAAAAATTTTTGGGAAAAATATTTTTTTGGCCCAAAAAAGGGCCCCAGATGTCACTTCCTATTGTAGAATTTGTGTAAAGTTTGCCAAGGGCATTCCCCCCGAGGTTTCCAGGGGGAGTTTTTTTTTTAATATGGTTTAAAAATGCCAGTCTTTACGGTACCTTTTTAAAAGAGTAGCTATTGCCCTGTTTTTTTCCCTTTTTCTCCACTTTCATTGGGGGGGCATATATTAACATTAGTTGATTATGCTTCGAGGTTTTCCTTTAAGCCGTTCCCTTTTAAAAACCATAAAATATACAGAGGTGGGGTGAACACTTTTGTCCATCTTCTCCAAAAGTGAGAATCCCCAAGAAAATTTTGTTGACCGGTGGACACAATTACATTGACTTAATGCAAAAAACTATACCAAATTTTGGGAGTGGGAAACCTCTCTTTTACCCCCCTTTATCCCCGCTGTAATGGGAGGATTGAGCGCCCGCATTCGATTCTTTAAGTCCATTTTAAGGAAAATTTTTTCCCTTTAAAAAAAAGGGGTGGCTTTTGTTAAACCCACCCGGGGCTTTTTTTGCCATGAGGGAAGTTCCAGGACTCTTTAGGGTTTTCCCTTTGGGAAATTTCTTATGGTTGACAGGAGAGGCCCATTGTCCTTTCCCTTTATGGTTATGGACTAAAAGAGAAGGTAAATGTTAGGTTTAGTCTTCTTACCAGTTTTTCCTTGAAACCCTTTGATCCCAAAATTGAGGGACCTTTTGACATAGTTTTTGAAAACTTAAGTTGTCAATGGGGGCCAGGGACAAAATTATTTTTATTTTCCAAAAATCACAAAAAGGGGAAGTTTTAAGTGGGGAAAGAAATTTTGGTACTTTTTGGGGATAAATTTAAATTAAAAATTTTTAGTGCATGGGAAAGGGCCATATAAAGTTTTTAAAAAAATTTTTGGGGAAAATTGAAATAATTCATTGAAGTTAAAGGGGAAAAACCCAAGCTTTTTTTCATAAACAACACCTTAAGAAATATTACCCAAGAAATTTGGCTAAACTGCCCTTAAATAACTTTTACTTGTTTTTCCCCACGAATTGGTAAGACAACGGAAAAAATGTTAAAAAATTGTGCGTAATTTTACACCTCTTAAATTAGACTTTGATGAAAAAACTACATGACTTGGAGACTCTTGACCACTCGGATGCAAACCCAAAAATTAATATTTTAAAGAAACCTTGGATGACCCTTAAAAAACATGAACTACTTTTAAATTGTGTGGAGTACTTTTCGACGTTTTTTAAAGATATTCCAGGTGTTTCCTCCACGGTAAAAGGGGGATAAAATTGAACTTAGTGCGGACAAACCCCATCCAAAAAAGAAAATTAAAACCAGTTCCAAAATTCACCCCTTTGGGATTTCATTTGACCCAGAGGAAAACAAATTATTAAAATAAGGGGGATTGAACCTTCAGTTTCTTATATTGTTCACCAGTAGTTAAAGGTTTTTTAAGGGGGATAATTCTTTTAGCTTGCTATTGACTTCAGGGGCCTTAATGCTATTAAATCGGTGGGTTGGGTGAGCCTATGCCCCTTAAAAGATGCGGTTTTAAAACAAATTTTTTTGAAATCTTCCTTCTTTTTTTGAGATTGATATTGCGAGGATTTCATCAAGTAAAGTTAGTTCCCTTTTAAGCGTACACCCCTTTTTTCCCAAATCACCAAAGGGCTGATGCAATATGAACTTGCCCTTCGGTTTTGTTTAAATGGGCCCGTGAACCTACGTGAGGCTGTGAAAAAGGTCTTGGGTTTAAAATGCCCCAAAAGTTTTAGTTTATTTTGATAACCTTTTACCCTAATGACATTCCCCCCCTGGGGGGGAAAAATATCCAAAAATTTAAAATCAGTTTTGCGTAAAGGTTTTTTCTCGATGGCCTCCCCTGCCAAGCCGGGGAAAAAGCCCTTTCCCTTTGGGGATAAAAAGATTAGAAATTTTTGGGCTGATTTCTTTCTAATAACCCCTTGGGAGCCTCTCCCCATTAAAATCAAAGCTTTTTTTGAAATTTTAAATTTTCCCCCCAAACCCCAAAAAGCTCAAAAGCGTTTTTTTCCCTTTGGGTTTTGTAAATTTTTTTTGCACGGTTAACCCCAAACCTTTTCTGATTTTACGGGATCTTTTCCAAAATTCCTTAAAAAATCTGTGAAGGAACCCCTTTAACTTTTTGACTAGCTCGGGAAAAGTTTAATGGATTTTAAAGTTTCCCCCCCCCCGGGGGCCCCATACTTAAGATTTTCCCGAATTAATAAAAAAAATTTTGCTTAAGGGAATGATGCCTCCCCTATGGGGTTAGGGTGCAGTGTTTTCTACAATTTCCCTGATGGTACTCCCCTTCCCCGTATGCTTCCCAAGCCGGGAAAATCCTTCCCGCAGAAAAAGATACTCCACCATAGAAAAAAGGGAAAGTTTAAACCCTTGTTTTGGGTTTTTCCAAAAATTTAAAATTTTTTTTGCTGGGGAAAGAAATTTATTTTTTGAAATAAAAACCCCAAAACCCTTTTATTTTACCTAGAAACTTTTTAAGGGGGAAACCAAAAAGGGCGCCTCTTGAGGTGGACATTGGCCCTCCCGGCTTTTTTTTCCCCTATTGTTTTATATCAAAAGGTTCAAACCCCAAATTTTTTTCCCCGACCCGGTTTAAATCGTGAGGGCAGAGAAGATTTGTTGCCTTACGTGAAAAACCACATGGTTTGAAATTTTTCCTCGGGGCCTATTCTTCTTTACTCCTTGCGTATTTGTCACCAACAAACCCGGGCACCCCAAATTTTTTAGCGTTGATTAGATATTTTTTATTTTTAATTTTTTAAATTTTTTTTCATGTAGGATCAGGATTTCATATTTAAGTTTTTTATATTTTAAAATTTTCCCAAATAATAAAGTGGGTTTTTAAATTTTTCAGTTTTTGTTCTTTTTTTTATTCAATTTTAATTTTCCTGAGGAGGAGGGCCCGCCAAAAGAATATGAGGGAAATTGTTACAGGGCTGGGGGTAAGGGCCCTTTTCCCGGCCTGGGGTTTTGGTCAATGAGTTTTTTTTTTATAAGACCATTTGCCTTAAAACTTTTTAAAAAACTTTAAGAACATTCTTGGTTGGGGAAAATTTGGGCAAGAAATTTCCTGGTGTTTTTGACTTGCTACAGTAATCCCCCAAAAAAAAAATTTATTGCCCTGATTGGGACCTTGTGTTCTAAAACCAAATTGTTTTTCGTTTAAAAAAGGGGATTAAATCCTATAGTGTTCGTCTGTTGGAAAGACTTCACAAGAAATTTTCCCGTGACTTCAAGTGGGAAAAACATAGGTCTATAAATTCCCCGGTTGGTGGAAAGTCTTTATTGGGCCCTAGCAAGAAAGAAAAGATCTTCCTAGCAGTCTTAAAAACCACTGGAAAAAAGTCCTGAGGCCCAAAGATGGCATTAAAAATATTAAAACCCAAAAAAATGTTTACAATTTCTTTAGTAGGAACTTTAAATTTTTTTTCATTGTTATTCCAAGAGACCCGGGGCTCTATTTCGCATTTTCCCCAAAAACCTTTTCTCATCTCGGGGTAATGTAATAGGGTTTTGTAAGGGGGGGGTGGGCATCTTCAAAAGTTGATGGGATCGAAAGGGAAGGGAGTGGTTTTTAGATTTATCTTTAAATTCTAAACTCTCCATTCATTTACCCAACTGATAGTGATTATGTTTTAAAACGGACGGGGGTTTATTGTGGGGAGAGAGGTTTTTTTCCATACTCACCCATCAAATTAGCCCCGGTCCTGGGGGGCATTTAAGGGTTTTTAAACTCAAAATCTTTATCATCCTCATCGTTTAAGGGAATTTAAATTGGGTGGTTTGGAGCCCCGTGCCTTTCCCCTCAGTTGTCGGTCTTTTCTCCCAAAATTTTTCTGGCTTACGTTTGTACTGATTTGCTTGAAGGGAAAAAAAATTTCCTTTACATCCGTATTTTTGATGACTAATTTTTGTTGGTTTAATTTTTGCCTCAATTGGGGCAATGTTGCTACTGGGGGTTGTCGGTTTGTGAAGATGCCTTCGGGCCCTTCTGTTTTTAAAAATTTCTCAAAGCTTTTCTAATTTCCCTGTAGGGTTTTTATTGTTGGTAGATCTTTGTGGAAGCTAATTGACGGGGTTTCATTTTGTAGCATTAATTATGCGTTGTGAAGGGAACCCGATCGCGCGTTAAATTTTCAGTGGGAAAGGGAGATTTTTTTTAAAGCCCCAATTTTTATCGGGCACCCCGAAATGCCCTGAAGGGGTCCCCCCAAACCTGGGTGTTGAGATTGGGGTTTTTTAAAAGGGACAGGTATTCTAAATGGAAAGTTTGAATTGTAATTTAAAAAAAAAAAAAAATATTTATTAGATCCTCGTTTCCCCCAGGAGAGATCGACAATTTAAAAGAGGTTTAGTCTCTGTTTTTTCAAAGGAACTATTTCTGGTGTCCGGGGTGAGGACCAAAATACGATTTAAAGAATTGGGGCCCTTTTTTAAAAGACAAATTTCTGGGTTTTCATGAATTAAAAAGTTGTTTTCCTTTTAAATCACCCAGTGGATTACCAGCTCCACAGTTAAAGAGGGGGAGGGTGATGGGGCTTTAAAATCTCCCGCAGAATTTTTGGAATTTTCTGCTTAATTTTCCCATTTTAGGGGGAAATTGACTCTTTTATTTGTTCTCGGGGGAAAAAATCCAGTTTTCTTTCAATAGTTGGCCATGAGACGTTGTCAATTTTTATTGAAGAATGTTATCTTCATCAACATGAAATTTTTTAAAAGTATAGCCCCA
The DNA here is from genome assembly GCF_026875155.1 of Cherax quadricarinatus. NCBI lineage: Eukaryota > Metazoa > Arthropoda > Malacostraca > Decapoda > Parastacidae > Cherax > Cherax quadricarinatus. Next base: position 54,170,586 of record NC_069415.1, read on the forward strand.
ATTTTAAATAAAATGGCTACGGGCCCCCCTATGTGTTCTAGATTTCTCCCAGTTTGAGTAACCACGTAATTTTAAAATGGAATTATTTTAGTTCAAAATTCAAGGAGGTAACGGTTTTTTAAAAAAAATGTTTAATATTTAAATTGGAAAATTGTAATCCCCCTTATTTCGTGCTCTTCGGCGTGTACTGCAGACTGGAAAAAGCCCGCAAGTAAAAGTCTTTTTTTGGGATATCACTATCCCCGCTGGACTCTTTTAAAGGGGAAGGAGGTTTGTTCTGCGTAGCTTTTTGTGGGATTAAAAATGGGCACATCTTCACTAGAATTGGTTTTTGTAACAAAAATCATTAGTCATTAGAAATCATCAAACAGGAAAAAATTTGGGGTTTTGATATTCCCCTTTTACGGAAGCAGAGGTTTGTGAGAGTTTTAAAGGGAGATGTGGAAAGGGTTTCCAAAGAGAAAAATTTTTTTAGGCAAGGCGAAATTTCCCCGGGAAAGTTTTTTGTTTAACAGGATCAGCTAAATGCGGAAATAAGCAACCCAAAACTTTTGGGGCATGGTTTTGGTCAGGTATTTTACTCAAAAGGGTTTTAGGGGAGGGGTTTACAACCCGGGTATGCGAGG
>NC_069415.1:54171711-54194211 GCF_026875155.1 Cherax quadricarinatus
GTATTAATGGTGTTTTTTTATTTATTTATTTATTAACAATTTGGACACATACAGGGACAAAAATACAGTTTAAGAGCAGCATGCCAAAGCCACTTATACTATGCATAGCATTACGGGCTGGTTTAAAATTAACTTAGGATTAACTAAGCAATGATGAAATCAGTGATAAAACATTAATGTAAACAGATTACTATAAAGCACAAGTGAGTATTTCAAAGACAGGTCATATGGTTGCATGCATTGTTGTACATTCAGTCGTATGAAGTTTTCTGTTAGGTAGTGTATTTAAAAAAATAATAAATTTAGATTCGGTTTTAGGTTTAACATTTATGTGATATAATTGTGAGAAACATTTAAGATATACAATTTATAAGGTTCAGTTATTCAGTATTTATTTGGTTTTGGGTGAGTAAGTGATCTTTGAGAAGAGACTTGAATTTATAAACAGGTAGTGTTTCTTTTATATTTACAGGTAATGAATTCCAGATTTTAGGGCCTTTTATGCATTGAGTTTTTGCATAGTGCGAGATGGACACGAGGAACATCAAAGAGTGATCTGTGCCTTGTGTTATGGTCATGTGTTCTGTTGAGGTTGGCAAGGAGATGTTTGAGGGGAGGGTTAATATTAGAGTTAAGTGTTCTATGTATGTAATAGGTGCAGTAATAAGTATGGATGTTTTGTATGGTGAGTAGGTTTAGTGTATTGAATATTGGTGGAGTGTGCTGCCTGTAGTGAGAATTTGTTATCATTCTAACTGCAGCCTTTTGTTGGGTAATTAGTGGTCTGAGATGGTTAATTGTTGTTGAGCCCCATGCACAAATTCCATAGGTGAGATAGGGGTAAATAAGAGAGTGATATAGGGCCAGGAGGGGTGACTGTGGAACATAGTACCGTATCTTCGATAGTATGCCTACAGTCTTGGAAATTTTCTTAGAAATTTGTTGTATATGTGTATGAAATTTGAGTCTATTATCAAGGTGGATTCCTAAGAATTTTCCCTCTGTTAGCTTTGTGATATGTGATCCGTTTATCATTATGTTAAGAGGGACATCTGTAGCTCTGTTACCAAACTGAATGAAGTAGGTTTTGTCAATGTTTAGTGTAAGTTTGTTAGTCCTCATCCAGGTAGATATTTTCTGTAATTCGGTATTTACAGTATTGGCTAGCGTGACTGGGCTCGGGTGAGAGAAGACGTATGTAGTGTCATCTGCAAATAGTGTGGGTTTGAGTAATTGCGAAGCATTGGAAGGTCATTTATGTATAGGAGAAAGAGAAGAGGGCCAAGGACACTTCCCTGTGGGACACCAACTGTAATTGGTTGCGCAGAAGAGTTTGCCCCATTTGCATACACATATTGGCTTCTGTTGCTGAGGTATGACTTGAGGTAGTTGAGGGAGTGCCCTCTTATACCATAGTGTGACAATTTTACGTGAGCAAGTCATGGTCAACTGTATCAAAAGCTTTACGTAAGTCAATGAAGATCCCCAGTGGGACTTCTTTTTTCTCTATTGCAGTGTATATATGTTCTAGCATGTGTATAATAGCATCATTAGATATTTTTATTAGGCCTGAATCCAAATTGGCAGGGGTTGAGTATGTTTTGGGAGATAAGGTAGGAGTAGATTCGTTTATGAATTAATTTTTCGAAGATTTTTGAGAGAGGGTGTAAGTTGGATATTGGCCTATAGTTATTCAACTCTGTTTGGTCTCCTCCTTTGTGGATTGGGGTGACCTTTGCTATTTTGAGTACTGTAGGGAAGGTGGAGGATTCAATGGATTTGTTAAAGAGTGTTGCAATGATTGGTGATAGCACTTGTGACACTTTTTTGTATATAAAGGGTGGTAAGGTATTTAAATCTCCTGTCTTGTTTTTTAGTGCGTTGATAATAAGGGAGACTTCGTATGGGTTAGTCGGAACTAGGAACAATGTGTTCGGGTAGTTGCCGGTGAGGTAGTCATTTGGTGGGGTATCTGAGCTTGGGATTTTATTGGCAAGGTTTGTCCTATAGCGGAGAAGAAATCATTGAGTCTGTTTGCTGTTTCTGCTGGTGGGAGTTGGGGTTCATCTGATTTTGCTAATTTTATTTTGCTATTTTGTGATATCTTTTTTGTTCCCAGAATTTCTGATAGGGTTTTCCAGGTCTTTTTTATATCACCTCGTAAGTTGGATAATCTGTTCTCATAATACAATTTTTTTGCCCTTCTTATCAGGCTGGTTAGGACTGACAAGTAACGTTTTGTTTGGTCTCTGGTTATGTGACCCATTCTGTACTGTTTTTCATATTGGTGTTTTGTATTTATGGATTTGAGAATGCTGGGTGTTAGCCAGGGACTGTTCAGTCTCTTAGCTGTCATCTGTTTAGTTTTTTTAGGGCAGTGCTTGTTATAGAGGTATTGGGTCTTTTTTAGAAAATTATTAATACATTCGTCAATATCTGTATAGATTTCTAGCTCAGTGTGCCAATCAATGTTTGCTACTGCTGTTGTGAAGTTATTAATGGTTGCCTCATTGTGAATTCTGAAGGTGACTTTAGTAGTGTCTTGGGGTAGTTTACCAAGAGTTGTTATGAGGAAAGTAGGGTAGTGGTCTGTGGTATTATCTGTAATTATGCCTGATTTTAAAGGGGATATGGTGTTGGTCCAGATGTGGTCAAGTAGGGAAACACTAGTCTCTGTAACTCTTGTAGGTTTTGTTACTGTTGGTAGTAACATACAGTTACTCATTGTGTTTGTGAATTCAGTAACGTGTGGGTCCTGGTCTTGCAGGAGATTTATATTGAAGTCACCTGAGAGTAGTAAGTGATCTTTGTTCATGCGTGCATCAGTTATCATACTTCCTAGGTTTTGACTAAATTGGCTAATATTTGACTATGGAACTCTGTAGATGTTTATCAATGTGAGAGGTTTTAGTAGGTATTTGGATTTGAATTTAGCTATTATATATTCCCCATGTTCATCCCTTGTGCAAGTATTAGTGAATACATTCTAGTTGGTCTGAGTAGTTATATGGCTGTGCCACCCCCTTGTTGGTCTGGCCTACAGTTGTGTATGGCTGTGTAACCAGGAATGGCATAGACATCTGTACTATCAGGCTTTAGTCAGGTTTCAGTTAGTGTAATGATGGACATATTGGCATGTAAGGGAATTTAGTAATGCTATGAGGTCATCGTAATGCTTGCTTAAAGATCTGATATTGTAGTTAAAGTAGTTATGTTGTTGTTGGCACTGAGAAGTGCCTTTGATTGTTCTGCAGTGTAGTAAATTACAGTAACTGCTTGATTCATTTTAAGTCATTAATAAGGGGTTGGTATCAGATCAATGCTTGTAATCATAAGATTTGTAGTGAATCTATAGTTAGAATTAAGTATAAAACAAAGTAAATAGTTTAAGCTAAAAAATAGCACCTGAATTATTTAATAAATGTAAAATAATGAGCTAAGGTAGTTTTTTTTTAAGCTAAAATAAAGGAGACAATATAAAAGGGACTAATACAAATAAAGTGATGATCAAATAATGGAGCTTGGGAATATGATAGTAGGTAGTACTATAAAGGTAATTTTTTAAAAGTTAAAATTTTATAGTATAAAATTATAATATAAAAGGGACTAATATGGGTTGTGGTGAACAATAAGTGGTAATCAAATAAATGAGCTTTGGAATATAATGGCAAAATTGTGAACTTATTCTACTTTAGCACCTGAGAATAGCACCTTGATTATTTTAACAATTGTGAATATATAAACTAGGGTAGTTATATAAAGCTAAAATAAAGGAGAAAATATATAAGGGACTAAAATTAAGTAATTTAAAAAAAGTTAAATGGACTTGGTGGGAAATTAAATAATATAAACTTATAATATAAAAATACAATTTGAAATGGTACTTGCAATTGCACTAGAGTCTGGTATAGGTTGTTGACAAGATCAAGATTATAAATAGATTTAAATTGACAAAATAAAATTCACAATTAAAGTACCAAAAGAATAATAGTAAAAAAATAAAAATGGTAATGTCTTGGTTATAATAAGATAGTAAGATGGTAGACAGATACCCAGGGACACAGGTACAAAGGCAATATAAAGGTTGGGTTGAATATACAAACTTGAAAATTTGGCAAAAAAAATGTTATGGAAGTATAAGATAAATGTTTAATGTACAAAAGTAAAATTGACTGGTAGTAAATATGGTGTTTCATAAATTTTAGTAAGTAATAATGATTACAAAAAAAAATGAAAAAGTAATGTTTATTTCATTCAATATTGCACTGGTAGTTATACTAGAGGTTATATGGCAGTACAAGGTATTAAGAGTACTCTAAGATAGTAAATGTGGTATTAAAACAGGTAAAGGTAATTAGACAAGTAATGGTTATTAAATGTCAAAAATGTTAAGAGTAAAATTTAAATTTTAGTAAAAATGATTAATTATTAATTTTTAGTAATTAATATCAATTGATTAGTATTTAAAAAAATATGAGGTAGTAATATGGACAGAGAAAGTATCAATTCAGCTAATGTTTTAAACGAACAATAGTAAATAAGAAAATCACAAAGGTGACTTATCTTACTAGTAAAATCACAAAATGAGGTATATGATTATTTAATTACTAAGAATTGTACAATGAAATTTGAACAATAATGGAGCAAAACATACACTACACTACATAGGCTTTTAAGTTGGGCATTGTTTAGTTATTCTCTTTAAGATTAGTATCCCTGAGAAATCGTGATAGATCATTCTCGTTCATGATTGGGTTTCAGTTGACCTACATTTGTTTTTCCTAACAAGAATTTTCCCATCCCGTGTGAAAACATTGGTGTATTGTGTCATTATTCTCCCGCTTAAGTTTTCTGACTCTATACAGTAGGTTCTGACGTTTTTTGGAAGACACTCGTTAATGTATACCTCTTTTCTTTACTTTAATAGATGCAATAATTAAGTCTTTTTTCCTGTCATGTGAGTGGAATCTAAGCATAACACTTTTTCTACCATGGGATCCTAGTAACCTGGCTTCTTTTATTTCAGACTCTGTACAATAACACTTGTTTGGTCCTTTATGATCTGCAGAGTAATTTCTTTACTGTTTGTTTGGTTCATATCACTGGGAAAAAGTGGACTGTTAACTATTACTGCGTCCGATAGTTTATCTTGTTCAGTTTTATCTTCTTGGAGAGCAAAGTAGTCACTGAACTGGTTATCTAAGTTGTTTCTTCCATTCTTTTACTGCTTCTTCAACCTTTGTATTAAGAGATATTATTTGTTGGGTATGGCTATCTATGACTGTTTGGATGGTCTTGTCACAGTTAGTCATTCCTGGTGTTGTTAACTTTTGTTCAAGACTGAGGATTTATGTAGTATTCAATGGTGTTTTGGTAGTTTTCGATGGTGTTTTGGTAGTATTCAATGGTGCTTTTCTTGTATTCAATGGTGTTTTTGTAGTATTCAATAATGTTTTAGTAGCATTCAATGGTGTTTTTGTAGTATTCAATGGTGTTTTCGTAGTATTCAATGGTGGTTTAGTAGTATTAAATGGTGTTTTTGTAGTATTCAGTTGAGTTTTGATAGCATTCAGTTGAGTTTTGGTAGTATTCAGTTGTCTTTTGGTAATATTCAATGGTAGTTTGGTAGTTATCAATGGTGCTTTAGTAGTATTCAGTGGTGTTTAGTAATATTCAATGGAGGTTTTGGTAGTATTCAGTTGAGTTTTGTTAGTATTCAGTTGTGTTTTTGTAGTATTCAAATGTGTTTTGGTAGTATTCAATGGTGTTTTAGTAGTATTCAACGGTGTTTTAGTAGTATTCAATTGAGTTTGGTATTATCAATTGTTTTTTTTTGTAGTAATTCAATGATGTTTTGGTAGTATTCAACGGTGTTTTGGTAGTATATCAATTGTGTTTTGATAGTATTCAATGGTGTTTTCGTAGTATTAGTTGTGTTTTGGTAGTTTTCAGTTGTTTTTTGGTAGTATTCAGTATTGTTTTGGTAGTATTCAATGGTGTTTTCGTAGTATTCAGTTGTGTTTTGATAGTATTCAATGGTGTCTTAGTAATATTCAATGGTGTTTTGGTATTATTCAGTTGAGTTTTCTTAGTATTCAGTTGTGTTTTGGTAGTATTCAGTTGTTTTTTGGTAGTATTCAGTTGTGTTTTGTTAGTATTCAGTTGTCTTTTCGGTAGTATTCCTTTGTGTTTTGGTAGTACTCAGTGGTGTTTTAGTAGTATTCATTGGTGTTTTGTTTGTATTCAGTTGTGTTTTGTTAGTATTCAGTTGTGTTATGGTAGTATTCAGTTGTGTTTTGGTAGTACTCAAGGGTGTTTTGGAAGTATTCAGTTGTGTTTTCTTAGTATTCAGTGGTGTTTTAGTAGTATTCGATGGTGATTTCGTAGTATTCAATGGTGTTTTGGTAGTATTCAATCGTGTTTTGTTTTATTCAGTTTTGTTTTGGTAATATTCAGTTGTGTTTTTGTAGTGTTCAGTGGTGTTTTGGTAGTATTTCAGTTTGTTTTGTTAGTATTCAGTTGTGTTTTGGTTGTATTCAGTTGTGGTTTGGTAGTACCCTGTTGTGTTTTGGTTGTATTCAATGGTGTTTTGGTAGTATTGAGTTGTTTTTTGGTAATATTGAGTGGTGTTTTTGTTATTTATTCAGTTGTGTTTTGGTAGTATTCAGTGGTGTTTTGGTAGTATTCAATGGTGTTTTGGTAGTATTCAATGGTGTTTTGGTAGTATTCAATGGTGTTTTGGTAGTATTCAATTGTGTTTTGGTATTTTTCCATTGTGTTTTGGTAGCATTCAATGGTGTTTTGGTAGTATTCAATTGTGTTTTGGTATTATTCAGTTGTGTTTTGGTAGTATTCATTTGTGTTTTATGTAGTATTCAGTTGTGTTTTGGTAGTGTCCAGTGGTGTTTTGGTAGTATTCATTGGTGTTTTGGTAGTATTCGATGTTTTTTTGTAGTATTTGATTTTGTTTTGATTGTATTCAACTCTGTTATGGGAGTATAGAACATGTTGATCCAGTGGCCTGCAGGCTAAAACTCTCCCTTCTCACACTGAGGGTCCGGTTCGATTCCCGGCGGGCGGATTTATTTCGACGCGTTTCCTTACACCTGTTGTCCTGTTCACCTAGCAGCAAATAGGTACCTGAGTGTTCGTCGACTGGTAAGAGTCGCATCCTGTGGGACAAGATTGAGGACTCCAACGGAAATAAGTTAGATAGTACTCGATGACACATTGACTTAGTTGATCTACCCTGGGTGGCTAACCCTCCGGTGTTAAAAATCAGAACGAAATCTTATCTTGTCTTACGATGCTTTGGGAGAATTCAATGGTGTTTGGAAGTGTTTCATTGTTGTTTGGAAATATTCCAATGTTGCCTAGAAAGGTTTCGGTGTTGTTTGGTAGTGTTCCAATGTTGTTTCGAATTATTCAATCAATATTAGAGACTGTTCAAAGGTGTACTCTCCTATTTGTACTCACCTATTTGTGGTTGCAGGGGTCGAGTCACAGCTCCTGGCCCCGCCTCTTCGCTGATTGCTACTAGGTCCTCTCTCTCCCTGCCCCATGAGCTCTATCATACCTCGCCTTAAAACTATGTATGGTTCCCGCCTCCACTACGTCACTTTCTAGGCTATTCCACGGCCTGACTACTCTATGACTGAAGAAATACTTCCTAACATCTCTTTGATTCATCTGAGTCTTCAACTTCCAATTGTGACCTCTTGTTTCTGTGTCCCTTCTCTGGAACATCCCGTCTTTGTCCACCTTGTCTATTCCACGCAGTATTTTATATGTCGTTATCATGTCTCCCCTGACCCTTCTGTCCTCCAGTGTCGTCAGGCCGATTTCCCTCAACCTTTCTTCGTAGGACAATCCCCGTAGCTCTGGGACTAGTCTTGTTGTAAACCTTTGCACTTTCTCTAATTTCTTGACGTGCTTGACTAGGTGTGGGTTCCAAAGTGGTGCTGCATGCTCCAGTATGGGCCTCACGTAAATGGTATACAAAGTCTTAAACGAATCCTTACCGAGGTATCGGAACGCTATCCATAGGTTTGCCAGGTGCCCGTATGCTGCAGCAGTTATCTGATTGATATGCACCTCAGGAGATATGCTCGGTGTTATGCTCACCCCCAGATCTTTTTCCTTGAGTGAGTTTTGCAGTCTTTGGCCATCTAAACTATATTGTGTCTGCGGTCTTCTTTGCCCTTCCCCAATCTTCATGACTTTGCATTTGGCAGGGTTAAATTCAAGGAGCCAGTTGCTGGACCAGGCTTGTAGCCTGTCCAGGTCTCTTTGTAGTCCTGCCTGATACTCATCCGATTTGATTCTTCTCATTAACTTTGCATCATCTGCAAACAAGGACACTTCTGAATCTATCCCTTCTGATATGGCGTTCACATATACCAAGAACAGCACAGGTCCTAGGACTGACCCCTGTGAAACCCCGCTTGTCACAGGCGCCCACACTGACACCTCGTCGCGTACCATGACTCGTTGTTGCCTCCCTGTCAGGTATTCTCTGATCCATTGCAGTGCCTTTCCTGTTATGTGTGCCTGATCCTCTAGTTTTTACAGTAACCTCTTGTGAGGAAGTGTGTCGAAGGCCTTCTTGCAGTCCAAAAATATGCAGTCGATCCACCCCTCTCTCTCTTGTCTTACTTCTGTCACCTTGTCATAAAACTCTAGTAGGTTTGTGACACAGGATTTTCCTTTCCTGAAACCGTGCTGGTTGTCAATTATACACTTGTTTCTTTCCAGGTGCTCCACCACTCTCCTCCTGATGATCTTCTCCATGGCCTTGCATACTATACACGTTAGTGATACAGGTCTGTAGTTTAGTGCCTCATGTCTGTCTCCCTTTTTAAAAACTGGGACTACATTTGCCGTCTTCCATACCTCAGGGAGTTGCCCAGTTTCAATTGATGTGTTGAAGATCTTTGTTAATGGCACACACAGTATCTCTGCTCCCTCTTTAAGGACCCATGGAGAGATGTTGTCTGGTCCCACCGCCTTTGAGGTGTCAAGTTCGCATAGCAGCTTCTTCACCTCCTCCTTGGTTATATGTAACTCATCCAGCACTGGCTGGTGTACCACCCTGTTCTGATTTCCTGGAGTCCTACTGGTTTCCACTGTAAATACTTCTTTAAATCTCGTGTTGAGCTCCTGACATACCTCTCGTGTTTTCTTGTGAACTCACCATCACCCTTCCTCAGTCTGATTTCCTGGTCCTTGACTGTTGTTTTCCTCCTAATGTGGCTATACAACAGCTTCGGGTCAGACTTGACTTTCGATGCTATGTCATTTTCATATTGTTGCTGAGCCTCCCTTCTTATCTGTGTATATTCGTTTCTGGCTCTTCGGCTAATCTCTTTATTTTCCTGATTTCTCTGTCTTCTGTACCTTTTCCATTCTCTAGTACACCTAGTTTTTGCCTCCCTACTCCTTTGGGTGAACCAAGGACTCGTTCTGTTCTTCCCATTATTTCTGTTTCCCTTGGGAACAAACCTCTCCTTTGCCTCCTTGCATTTTGTTGCCACATAGTCCATCATTTCTTGTATTGATTTTCCTGTCAGTTCCCTCTCCCACTGAATGTCTTGCAGGAAGTTCCTCATGCCTGAGTAATTCCCCCTTTTGTAATTTGGTTTTCCCAACCTATTCCTGCTACTCTCTCCACTTTAAGCTCAACTATGTCGTCGAAGCACAGAACCACATGATCACTAGCTCCCAGCGGCCTTTCATACATGATATCCTCGTTGTCCGAACTACTCAAGGTGAATTCAAGGTCCAGTCTTGCTGGTTCATCTTTTCCTCTCTGTCTGGTAGTGTCTCTAACATGTTGATGCATGAGGTTTTCCAGTACCACATCATCTTGGCTCTCCAAGTTTCGGGACCCCCATGAGGCTCCAGGTTTTCCCAGTCAATCTCCTTGTGATTGAAATCGCCCATAACTAGTAACTTTGCTCCCCCCATGTGTGCTCTCCTGGCCACCTCGGCCAGTGTGTCGACCATTGCTCTGTTGCTCTCATCGTATTCTTCTCTTGGCCTCCTGCAGTTCTGTGGTGGGTTGTACATTACTGCAATTATCACCTTATGTCCCCCAGACTGGATTGTTCCTACTAAGTAGTCCCTTTCGCCCGTGCCATCCTTTCCCTTTCCCATTTTCTCAAAGCCCCACGGGTTTTTTAAATGAGCAGTGAACCCTCCCTCCTCCCACTCTCCTCCCTCTGTCTTTCCTGAGGATTTGGTATCCGGATGGAAAGATTGAATCTGTTATTATTCTGGTGAGTTTTGTTTCTGTGAGTGCTATTATGTCTGGGGATGTCTCCTTGATTCTTTTGTGCCACTCCTCATACTTATTTGTTATTCCATCTTCATTTGTATACCACACCTTCAACTTCTTTTCTAAGACTGTGGTCTGGGAGGTATACTGGGGTTGGGGAAGTGGGAAACCTTATAAGGAACTATGGGTGGTTGCTGTGGGGGTGGAGTTTGTAATGTAGTTGGTGGGGGCATTGGATGTGGCATGGGTGTTTTGGTTTAGAGTGTTTGGTTGCACTGGGGATGACCTGGTTGGGGCTTCTATAGGAAGTTGTGAGGGAGGCTGTATTTGGTCTTCTTCCTGGGTCTGGGTTCTCATGTCCGTCTCCTCCATCCCTTCTCTTTCCTCCTTCCGCCTTTGTACCATCTCTCTCAGTTTCTGCCTTTCTTTTTGTGCTCTGTCGTTGACGAGATACACCTTCCTGTATGCCAGCATGTCCCTTAATCGTGCTTTCTCCTGCAGGATCCTGTTCCGGGTCGATTCTGCCTTGAAGGCCACTTTCACTGGCCGGGTCCTTTTTTTTTACGAACCCCCCTATTCTCCGAAAATTTTCCAGCTGGGTCATGTCGTCTTCTCCTATTGCTTTTATGATGCTTTCAATTGCCTTTTTTTCCCCTTGTTTTCTTGCTTCATATGTTTCCCCTTCAACTTCCTGGAGCCCATACACAAAGACTGACCTCCCCCTTTCATTCTCCCACTGCATATCCTTGTGTATCCCCCTCATTCAATTTAATTTCCTCCATTACAGCTTTCCTTTCTTCAGTTTCACTAGCTAATGTACTTGGGCTCAGTGGCCTGTCATTTTCCCTTCTCGGCTTTCCCTGGGCTCTGCTGTGGTCTGTTAGGGCCTCCACATATAGCTTAGCTCTTTCATTTATGACAGTCTCCTCTGATAGGGCTACTACATGCAGTTTTGCTCCTTCTTTTCCTACAGTCCCATTATTTGTGACTGAGGTAGGAGTCTCTGATGTCAATCCCAACATGTTCTTTAGTTCTTTAGGCTGTTTCAGATTTTTTAGTTCCTTTTCTAAACTCTGTATCCTGGCCTCTGCTGCTTTGACTTGCACCTCCCACTTCTTGCTTTCCAAATCTATCCTCTCTTCCATTCTCATGCTAAGTTCTTCTAGATTCTTTTCCCATTCATGTTCCCTTTTTATGAACTCTGCTGCCCAATCTTCCTTTGCAGATTCTTCCTCCTGTCCCTTGGTTTTCCTTCCTGCTCTCTGGCAACCCATTTTTGTTTTATTTTTATTGCCTCAGAATGGGAAACCTGTGTAATTCTGTGAGTTAGGTTAGTAGTGTGTTTGTCAGAGTGTGGGGGGGAAGGTAGAGGAGGAACTGTGGCTATGTGGAAGAGGGGTGGGGAGGGGGATTTAGGGGGAATACTGGGAGTGGGAATGAGGGAGAAGCAAGGGGTGAATGGGAGAGGGAGAGGGGGAAGGGGGAGGTGGGAGGGGGAGGGTGAAAGAGGGAGGGGTGGGATCAGGGGAAGTTGTGAGATGTTGGTGGGGAGGGGGGAGTGTATGTGTGAGTCTTGGTATGTGTGTATGTGTGTGTGTGCGTGTGGTTGTGTGTGTGTGTGTGATGTGTGTGTGTGTGTGTGTAATTATGTGTGGAATTATGTGTGGGCTTATTATGTGCCTGAAAAGTAGGTGAATTTGGAGTGTAATGTGGAGTCTCAGTGATCCCTTGCCTGGCCACAACTTCTTGTGTGTATGTCAGTGTGTGTGCGTGTGTGTGTGTGTGTGTGTGTGTGTGTGTGTGTGTGTGTGTGTGTGTGTGTGTGTGTGTGTGTGTGTGTGTGTGTGTGTGTGTGTGTGTGTGTATGAGTGTGTGTGAGTGTGTGTGTGTGTGCATGTGTGTGTCTGTGTGTGTGTACTCACCTAGTTGTACTCACCTAGTTGAGGTTGCAGGGGTCGATTCCAAGCTCCTGGCCCCGCCTCTTCACTGATCACCACTAGGTCACTCTCCCTGAACCGTGAGCTTTATCATACCTCTGCTTAAAGCTATGTATGGATCCTGCCTCCACTACATCGCTTCCCAAACTATTCCACTTCCTGACTACTCTGTGGCTGAAGAAATACTTCCTAACATAACTGTGATCCATCTGTGTCTTCAACTTCCAACTGTGTCCCCTTGTTGCTGTGTCCCATCTCTGGAACATCCTGTCTTTGTCTACCTTGTCAATTCCTCTCAGTATTTTGTATGTCGTTATCATGTCTCCCCTATCGCTCCTGTCCTCCAGTGTCGTCAGGTTGATTTCCCTTAACCTCTCCTCGTAGGACATGCCTCTTAGCTCTGGGACTAGTCCTGTTGCAAGCCTTTGCACTTTCTCTAGTTTCTTTACGTGCTTGGTTAGGTGTGGGTTCCAAACTGGTGCCGCATACTCCAATATGGGCCTAACGTACACGGTGTACAAGGTCCTGAACGATTCCTTATTAAGATGTCGGAAAGCTGTTCTGAGGTTAGCTAGGCACCCATATGCTGCAGCAGTTATTTGGTTGATGTTCGCTTCAGGAGATGTGCCTGGTGATATACTCACCCCAAGATCTTTTTCCTCGAGTGAGGTTTGTAGTCTCTGGCCCCCTAGACTGTACTCCGTCTGCAGTCTTCTTTGCCCTTCCCCAATCTTCATGACTTTACACATGGTGCGGTTGAACTCCAGTAGCCAATTGCTGGACCAGGTCTGCAGCCTGTCCAGATCCCTTTGCAGTTCTACCTGGTCTTCGATCAAATGAATTCTTCTCATCAACTTCACGCCATCTGCAAACAGGGACACTTCGGATTCTATTCCTTCCGTCATGTCGTTCACAAATAATAGAAACAGCACGGTCCTAGGACTGACCCCTGTGGGACCCCCCCTGGTCACAGGTGCCCACTCTGACACCTCGCCACGTGATCAATTGTAGTGCCTTCCCTGTTATCCCTGCTTGGTCCTCCAGTTTTTGCACTAATCTCTTGTGTGGAAGTGTGTCAAACGCCTTCTTGCAGTCATAGAAAATGCAATCCACCCACCCCTCTCTCTTTTGTCTTACTGCGGGTCACCATGTCATGATCTCCCGTATTTTGTACACAAGTTTTCCCATCCCGAAACCGTTGGGGCTTTTGATGAATCATTCTTTTGGGTTTTCCACACTCTTCTCATAAAATTTCTCCATGACTTTGCTTTTACTATACATTTAGTGACATGGTCTGTATTTAGTGCTTCAGTCTGTCTCTTTTTTAAAGTTTGGGGACACATTTGCTGTTTTCCTGCCTCAGGCAATCTCCCGTTTCGATAGGTATTGAATAGGTGGTTAGGGGTAACATAGCGCCTCTGCTCCCTCTCAGGACCCAGTAGAGATGTTATCCAGCCCCATTGCCTTTGAGGTATCTATTCACAAAAGAAACCTCTTCACTTTTTCCCTTTGGTTTGTGTGTTTGTGTCCGCCTTGGTGGTGTTCCCCACCTCCTGTCTTTTCTGGAGCCCCTTCTGTTTCCTCTGTGAACCTTTTTAAAAAACCATGTTGGTTTTCACTTACTTCAGGTATTTTTTGTTGTCTTCCCCCTTCCCTTCCTTAGCCTGATTACCGGTCCTTGACTGTTTTTTTCCCCCCTGATGTGGCTTTTAAACAGTTTTGGGCAGATTTGGCTTTCGTGCTGTGTCGTTTTCATATTGCGTGGGCCTTCCTTCTTCTGTGCATATCATTTCGGCTTCGACTGCTTTCCTTGTTCTCCTGGGACCTTTGTTTTCTATATTTCTTCAATTCCCTGCACACTTGGTTTTTCCCCCCTGCACCGTTGGGGGAACCTGGCTCATCATGGCTTTTTCATTTTCCTGTTACCCTGGGAAAACCTCTCCCACCCCTTGCACATTTTTTCCTTTTTCCATCTATCATTAACTGACTTTCCCCCCCAATTCTCTGTCCCCCTGTCCTGGCCTTCTGCTTCCCCCCCCCCCTTTTAGCTTATGTGTATTCGAACTTAAAAACCCCATGATCGCTGGCCCCAAGGGGGCTTTTATAGTGATGTCCTCAATATCTGCATATCAGGGTTTAAAGCTAGGTCCGTCTTGCTGGTTCATCCTCCCCTCTCTCTTGTAGTGTCCCCCATGTTGGTGCTGAATTTTCCCGGCCACCTCCATCATCTTACCCTCCATGTGTATTGACCCCCATGTGGCTCCAAGTTCCCAATCGATTGCTTGTGGTTAAATTGCCCATGATCAGGGGCTTTGCCCGCATGCATAAACTCTTCGGCCACTGCACCGTGTGTCAACATCGCTCTATTGCTCTCGTCTTTCTCTTGCCTTGGCCTCCTGCTGTTCTGGGGTTGGTTATACATCACGCAAATTCCCCCTTGGGGCCCCCCGAGTGAAGTGTTCCCACTATGTAATCGCTTCCTTTTTCCCCTGTCTCCTTCTCCACTCATCAAAAATGCCATTGTTTTTGATCAACAGTGCCCCCCCCCCCCCCTGTTCCCCTGTCTTTCCCAGGTCTGGGATCCCTTTTGAAAAATTTCATCTGTTATCATACCTGTTAGCTTGGTTTCAGTGGGAGCTTTTTCCTGGATGCCTTTTGACTCTTTCGGCCCCCTCCCCAATTATTGTTATTCCCCAGGTTGTGTCCATACCTTCAGTTCCTTTCCAAAAAAAAAACTGTGGTTTGGGGGGCCTTTTAGGGTGGGGGAGACCCGGTAGATACTGTGGGGTTTTATGGTTGGGTGTTTGGGGGGAAGCTTGGGGATGGATAGTAGTGTTTGGGGATTGTGTGATAGGGTTTTGGGGGTTCTGGGATGTTTTTGTGTTGCTTGCCCTTCTGCTCTGTTCTGCTTGACTGCCCTCTGGGGTTCCGTCCTTTCCCTTTCCTAGCTCCTTTCGCTTTTTTGTCCCTCCCTCAGCTGCTGTCACTCTGTGTTCTGTCTTTGTCTGGAAACACCTTCTTGTATTTTCCAAGTTTTTAAACCCTGGTTTCTTTTGGGGAGGATCCTTTTCCGCACTGTTTCTGTCCTGAGAATCAGTTTGATCGGTCGGTTGCCCCTTCAAGCCCCCCCCTATTCCTAAAAATTTACAATCCGTCCATTCTTCTCCCCCTTTTTCCATGACGATTTTCTCAATCCCCTTTTTCTTTCTTCCTGCCGTTTTTCAGTGTGTGTCCTTTCCTCTCTCCCTGAAGCCCATGGATAAACACTGTTTTCCCCTTTTTTCTTCCCCCAAATTGCCTCTTCCTCTGTGACTCTGGTTCCGTCGTTGTGTCATTTTCTCCCTTATTTACCCATTTGGCTTTTGGTAGCATGGTTGTCCTCAGCTTCGCCCTTTTTCCCCCCTCTCCATCTGCCCCCCAGCTGCATTCCCTTCCACTCCCTGGCCCTTCTTTGCAGGCTGATATGCCCTTTAGCGTTTTTCATCTCCTTTTCCTTCCTGTTACCTCTCAGCTTCTTATGGTGTGTCTTCTCTGGTCACTGCCCCTGAGACTTTTTTCAGCCGTTTACCTGAAATTTAGGCCCCTTACCCTGGCTATGCAGTTTCGATTTGGGCCCCCCCAAGCTTCGTTCCTTCCCCAACCCTCTTTTCCCCAATTTCACAGAGGCTCTTTTTCCTTTTTTCAAAAAACCTCTCCTAATTTCTCTCCCCTTCTTGCTCTATCCTTTTCCACGCTCCTCCCCATTCCCCCTACCAGTACCCTTTTCTTGACCCTGATTCCCGCGGGCCCAACCTTTTTTTTTTCTTTCCTTTTTTTTTTAGGAAAGGGGAGAGAGAAGAGAGAGAGAAGAGAGGGGAGGAGAGGAGAGGAAAAAGAGAGAAGAAGGGGGGAGAGAAGGGGGGAGGGGAGAGGAGAGGAGAGAGGGAAAAGGGGAAAGGGAAGAAGTGAGAGAGAGGGGAGAAGGAGAGAGGGAAGGAAAGGGAAAAAGGGGGGGGAAGAGAGAGAGGGAGAAATTGGAGAGAGAGAGGGGAAAAGGAAAAAGAGAGAGAAGGGGGAGAGTGAGAAGGGAAGGGAGAGAGAGGAGAGAGAGAGAGAGAGAGAAACAGAAAAAAAGGGGAAGAAGAGGAGAGGAGAAAAAGAGAAGAAGGAGAGAGGCAGAAAAAGAGAAGAAGAGAGAGAGGGAGAAAAGAGTAAGAGGAAGAGGAGAGAATGAAAAGAGGGGGAGAGAGAGGGAAAGGGGGAAAAAGGGGGGGGAAGAGAGAGGAAAGAGAGGAAGAGAGAAAAGAGGAAAAGGAGAGAGAGGAAGAGAGAGGGAGGGGGAAAAAAAAGGAAGGGGGGAGGAGAGGGGGAGAGAGAGGAAGAGAGAGAGGAAGGAGGAAAAGAGAGAGGAAGAGAGAGAGAGGAAGAGAGGAGGAAGAGAGAGAGGGGGAGAGAAAGAGAAAAAAGAGAGGAGAGATATATAGAAGATAGTTAAAAGAGAGAGAGAGGGGAGAGAGAGAGGGGGGGGAGAGAGAGAGGAGAGAGAAGAGAGAGGAGAGAGAGAGGAAGGGAGAAGAGAGAGGAAGAGAGAGGAGGAGAGGGAGAGGAGATAGGGGAGAAAAGGAAGGGTTAGAGGGTCAATTCACAGGAAGTTGTGAAATCCTGTAATGTGTGTGTGTGTGTGTGTTGTGTGTGTATGTTGTGTGTTGTGCTACAGCTATATCAAGTGCCTTAAATGTAGATCTTGTTACTCACCTAGTGTGTGTGTGCGTGTGTGTGTGTGTGTGTGTGTGTGTGTGTATGTGTGTATGTGTGCGTGGTTGCTGCTTCAGCTATTCAAGTGGCCTAACAGCAGATCCTGTTCTCACCCTTGTGTGTGCGTGCATGTGCTTGTGTGTGTATGTGAGTGTGTGTGTGTGCATGTGTGTGAGTGTGTGTGGTGTGTGTGTGTGTGTGTGTGAGTGTGTGTGTGTGTGTGTGTGTGTGTGTGTGTATGTTGTGTGTGTGTGTGTGTGTGTGTTGTGTAATGGTGTGTGTGTGTGTGTGAGTGTGTGTGTGTGTGTGTGTGTGTGTTGTGTGTGAGTGAGTGTGTGTATGTATAACCTAATTGTACTCACCTAATTGTGGTTGCAGGGGTCGAGACTCAGCTTCCTGGGCCCCGCCTCTTCACTGTCGCTAATAGGTCCTCTCTCTTTCTCTGCTTCCTGAGCTGTATCTACTCTTCTTAAAACTATGTATGGTTCCTGCCTCCACTCACTTCACTTGCAAGGCTATTCCACTTCCTGACAACTCTATGATGAAGAAATACATCCTAACGTCCCTTGTGACTCGTTCTCTGAGTCTTCAGCTTCCAGTTGTGACCCCTTGTCCTGTGTCCCCTCTCTGGAACATCTATCTCTGTCACCTTGTCTATTTCCCCGCAGTAAATTGTTAATGTCGGTTTATCATGTCTCCCCTGACCCTTCTGTCCTCCAGTGTCATCAGTCTATTTCCCTTAACCTTTCCTCGGACAACATTTCCCTTGAGCTCTGGGCTAGACTTGTTGCAAACTTTCTGCATTCTGCTGCTAACCTCTCTTCCATCTTCCTTTCCGATCATCTAGGCTACCTTCCCCAGTCTTCCTCCCTTTTTTTGAGCTTACCTCCCATTCCTCTTCCCAGATTCGTCTTGGAGCCCCTTGTCCCTCATCTGGTTTAGGTTCCCCCCATTGCTCCACGAAGGGGGGACGGGTGGTTAGGGTGGGAAATAGATGTTAGGAGGAGAGCGGGATGCGATGGTTGTGGGGGGAGGGGGAGGATGGTTATGGAGGGGTAGAGTAGAGATAGTTGGGGGAGCGGGGTTAGTGGGTTTGAGGGTGAGAGGGGATGGATGGTTATGGGGGAGGGGGGTGATGGTTATTGGAAGGGAGGGAGGTAGTTGGGGGGGTTAGACGGTTTGGGGAGGGGTTAGGTGGTTGGGGAGGGGTAGGTGGCTAAGGTGAGGTGGTTAGGGAAGGGGGTGGGGGTTAGGGGAGGGGGGGGGTACGTGTTTGTGTTCAAGTGGTGGAGGGTGTTGTGTGGGTGTGTGTTGTGTGGTGTGTGTGTGTATTATGCATGTGTTGTGTGTGTGGTGTGTTGTGTGGTGTGTGTGTGTGTGTGTGGGTGTAGTGTGTGTGTGGTGTGTGTGTGTGGTGTGTGTGTGTGGTGTGTCTGTGTGTGTGGTGTGTGTGGTGTGGTGTCGTGGGTGGTGTTGTGTATGTGGTGTGTGTGTGTATATGTGTACTCACCTAATTGTATCACCTATATTGTGGTTGCAGGGGTCGAAGACTCAGCTCCTGGCCCCCCGCCTCTTCACTGATCGCTACGGGATCTCTCTCTTCTCTGCTTCCTGCGCTTTTTCTACCTCTTCTTAAAAACTATGTATGGTTTCCTGCCTCCACTGCTTCACTTGCTAGGCTATTCCACTTGCTGACAACTCTATGACTGAAGAAATACTCCTTAACGTCCCTGTGACTCGTCTGAGTCTTCAGCTTCCAGTTGTGGACCCCTTGTCCCTGTGTTCCCTCTCTGGAACAATCCTATCTCTGTCCACCTTGTGTATTCCCGCAGTATCTTGTATGTCGTATTCATGTCTCCCCTGACCCTTCTGTCCTCCAATGTCTGTCAGTCGAATTTCCCTTAACCTTTCCTCGTACGACATTCCTTGAGTCTGGGACAGCCTAGTTGCAACTTTGTACTTTCTCTAACTCTTGACGTGCTGACCAGGTGGGGTTCCAGGATGGTGCTGCATACTCCGTGGGGGCCTAAAACATACACAGTGTACAGTGTCTTGAACGATTCCTTATTAACGGTATCGGAACGATATTCTCAGGTTTGCAGGCGACCGTTATGCATGCAGCGGTTTTTGGTTGATGTGGCCTCCGGTGATGTGCTCGGTGTTATGGTCACCCCAGGTCTTTCTCCCTGAGTGAGGTCTGTAGTCTTGGTCCCTAGCCTTATACTCTGTCTGCGGTCTTCTTTGCCCCTCCCCAAATCTTCATGACTTTGATTTGGCTGATTGAATTCGAGAAGCAAGTTGCTGGACCACTTGTCCAGCTGTCCAGGTTCTCTTTGCAGTCCTGCCTCATCCTTCGTCCAATTTAATTTTCTCATCAACTTCACGTCATCTAGCGAACAGGGTCACTTCAGATTCTTTTCCTTCATCATGTCGTTCACATATTCAAAATTAGCACTGGTCCTAGAACTGACCCCTGTGGGACCCGCTCTGTAACAGGCGCCCACTGTGATACCTCTTCACGTACCATGACTCGTTGCTGCCTCCAGTAGGTATTCCCTTACCATTACCATTGCAGTTGCCCTCCCTTTACGTGCGCCTGATCCTCCAGCTTCTGCATTAATCTCTTGTGGGGAACTGGTGTCAAAGGCCTTCCTGCAGTCTAGGAAAACGCATTCCACCCACCCCCTCTCTCTGTGTCTTACTTCTGTTACCTTGTCATAATATCCAGGAGGTTTGTGATGATACAAGATTTGCCTTCCTTGAACCCATGCTGGTTTTCATTTAAAATCTTGTTCCTTTCAGGTGTTCGAACGCTCTCCTCCTGATAATTTCTCCATGACTTTGCACACAATTACATGTCCAGAGGGACACAGGTCTGTAGTTTTAGTGGCCTCGTTTCTGTTTCCTTTCTTAAATATGGGGACTTCATTAGCTGTCTTCCTTTTCTCTGGTAGTTGCCCAGTTTTCATAGGGATATGTTTGAAGATTGTGGATAGAGGCCATGCCACAGCATCTCTGCTCCTGCTCTAAGGACCCATGGGGAGTGTTGTCGGTCCCATCGCCTTTGAGGTGTCAAGGTCACTTAAGAGCTTCTTCACCTCCTCCTCAGTGTTCGTATGTATCCAACACTTGTGTATATTCCCCTGATGTTCCCTTCTGTGCTGTCTTCCCAAGCCCTTCCTGTCTCTGTACTGTAAAAAATTTCCTTAAATTCATGTTCAGCTCCTCACATACCTCCTGATCATTCTTGTGAGTTCTCCACCTTCTGTCATTAATTGATCCACTCTGTGTCTTTGATGTTGTCTTCCTCCGATGTGGGCTATACAACAGTTGGGTCAGTCTTGATCTCGATGCTTGTCATTTTCATACTGTCGCTGCGGCCTCCCTCCTTACCTGTGCGTACTTCCTTCCTGGCTCTGCGATGATTCCCTATTTTCGAGTGTTTCTCTGCCTTCTGTACTTTTTCCATTCTTCTATTGCATTTTGTTTTTTGCCTTCCTTACAACGTGGGTAAACCAGGGGCTCCTTTTGGTCTTCCCGTTGTTACTGTTGCCCTTTGGGAAAATAAACCTTTCCTGCTCCTTGCATTAGTTGTTACATATTCCATCATTTCATTCACTGGCTTTCCTGCAGTTCTCTGTCCACTGGGACCTCCCGCAGGAAGTTCTTCAACCTATGTATTTCCCCTTTTTATAGTCAGGTTTTCCCATTCAACTCCTGTTATTCCTCTCACTTGAGCTCTACTATGTATTCAAAGCACAGAACCACGTGGTTGCTAGCTCCTAGGGGACTCTCATACTTGATGTCCTCAATATCTGAGCTGCCCAGGGTGAACACAAGGTCCAATCTTGCTGAGTTCATCCTCCCTCTCACTCTGGTTAGTGTCCTTACATGTTGGTTGCATGAGGTTTTTCCATGCACACGTCCAACATCCTGGCTCTCCATGTTTCGGGACCCCCAGTGGCTCAGTTTTCCCAGTCATTCTCCCTGTGGTTGAAATCCCCCATAACCAGAACTTTGCTCTGCTGGAGTGAGCTCTTCTTGCCACCTCAGCAAGTGTGTTCCACCATTGCTTGTTGCTCTCTTCATATCCTCTCTTGGCTCCTGCAGTTCTGGGAGGATTATACATAATGCAATGACCACTTTGTGATTCCCCAGACTGACAGTGTACCTGTATGTAGTCTCTTTCTCCCGTCTCATCTATTCCTTCCATTTTCTGAAATTTCCGTCTGTTTTTTACGAGCAGAGCAACCCCACCTCCCCCCCTGCCCTTCTATCTTTCTCATGATCTGGTAGCTGGTGGGAAGATTGCATCTGGTTATTGTCTCCATAGAGTTTTGGTTTCTGTAACTGCTATGATAGTTGGGGGAGACTTTCATTGATTTCTTTCTCTGCCATTCCTCATGTTTATTCAGGTTAATCCATCTGCATTTGTGATACCCAAACTTAAACTTCTTTCTAATACTGTAACTGTGGTGCGGGGCATGGAAACAGAGGATCGGTGTGATGATGGTTGGTTTGGATTGTTCAGTTGCCTTGGGGGTGTCGTGGCTGGGTCTTCTTGCAGGTGTTTTGGGGGGTGCACTTGTTCCTTCCATTTGATCCTGGATAATTCTGCTCTCCTTTTCATTTCCTCCATTTCTCCTTTCGTTTTTGAAACTCTCTCTTTATTGTCTTTCCTTTCGTCCTGTGTTCTGTCTCGATCGAGAGTACACTCCGGAAACTCATGCTTGCCTCTACAACCGTGCTTTCTCCTGCAGGATCATGGCTGGGTTGATTTGCTTGAAAAATTACTTTGTCGAGGCCGTTCCTTTTCTTTGTGAAACCACCCAATTCTCCAAAATTTGCAACCTGGGTCATTCCCCCTCACCTATCACCTTAATGATATCTTCAATCGCTTTTTTCTCCTCCTGCTTTTCTTTCATCATAAGTTCCTCATTTTAGCTTCGTCTAGCCATAGACAAACACGGATCTCTCCCTTTCCACCTCCCACTGTTGATCCCATGCATACTCTGATGTGTTTTTGTTCCTTTCCGTGGAGTGTTCCTTACTTCAGTCCCTTCCTAGTTATTGCCCCTATGCTTCTTGGTTTCCTTCTTGCCTCACCTGGCTCCTGGCCCCCACAGGTATCTGTAAGGGCCTTGCCACTGTTCTAGTTCCTTCAATGTCTTCCAACTCTCATTCTGTCCTAGTGATTGCTCCCTGTCTTTGTTTTTGGCCCCATTGTGGGTTTGACAGGACCTCCTGCATCTGTTAGTTTCCCATGCTTCCTTCAGACCTGTGTTGGTTTGATGTAGCCCATTGCCCGATGCTACTTCTGTTGATATCTTTGTCTCTGTGCTGTTCAGATGTCTCAGCTCCTCTTTCTAATTCTCTATCTTGATTCGCTGCTGTGGCCTGTTGCTTCCACCTTCTGCATTTCTGCTGCTTAACCTCTCTTCCATCTTCCTTTCCAGCTCATCTAGTCTCCTTCCCAGTCTTCCTCCCTTTTTTTGTAGCTTTATACATCCCATTCCTCCCTCCAGATTCGTCCTAGGTGCCCCTTGTCCTCAT
>NC_069415.1:54199211-54215141 GCF_026875155.1 Cherax quadricarinatus
ACGTACCATGATCGTTGTTGCCTCCAGTCAGGTCTTCTCTGATCCATTGCAGTTGCCCTTCCTGTTATTGTGCCTGATGCTCTAGCTTCTGCACTAAATCTCTTGTGAGGAACTGTGTCAAAGGCCTTCTTGCAGTCCAAGAAGATGGCATCAACCCACCCCTCTCTCTCTTGTCTTACTTCTGTTATTTTAAGCAT
The DNA here is from genome assembly GCF_026875155.1 of Cherax quadricarinatus. NCBI lineage: Eukaryota > Metazoa > Arthropoda > Malacostraca > Decapoda > Parastacidae > Cherax > Cherax quadricarinatus. Next base: position 54,199,409 of record NC_069415.1, read on the forward strand.
AAACTCCAGAAGGTTTGTGACACAGGATTTGCCTTCCGTGAATCCGTGTGGTTGGCATTTATTACTCCTGGTTTCCCGTTCCAGGTGCTCCACCACTCTCCTCTGATAATCTTCTCCATAATTTTGCATACTATACACGCAATGACACAGGTCTATGTTTAGTGCCTCCTCTTTTCTGTCTCCTTTTTTGAAAATGGGAACTACATTTGCCGTCTTCATTACCTCAGGTAAGTTGCCCATTTCCAGGGATGTGTTGAAGATTTGGTAAGTGGTTCGCACAAACATATCTGCTCCCTCTCTTAAGGACCCACGGAGAGGTGTTGTCCGGTCATTGCCTTTGAGGTATCGATGGCCTTAGCAGTTTTTCTTCACCTCCTCCTCATTGTATGTATGGTCGTTCCACACTGTTGGTGTATCCTTGTTGGTGTCCCCATTGTTGTCCCCCAGAGTCTTCACTGTCTCTACTGTAAATACTTCCTTAAATCTCGTGTTGAGCTCCGCACATACTCTTGATCGTTTCTTGTGAGTTCTCCACCTTCTTTCCTCAGCCTTATCACCTGGTACTTGACTGTAGTCTTCCTCCTAATGTGGCTCTATACAAGCAGTTTCGGGTCAGATGTGACTTTTCGATGCTATGTCGTTTTCATTACTGTCGTGGCCTCCCTCCTTATTGAGCATACTCGTTTCTGGCTCTTCTACTAATCTCCTTGTTTTCCTGGGTCTTGCCTCCTGTACCTTTTCAATTCTCTGTTTGCCCACTTAGTTTTTGCTCCCTACACCGTCGGGTGGTAAACATGGGACTCGTTTTGGTCTTCCTATTATTTCTGTTTCCTTGGGAACAAAACTTTCCTCTGCCTCCTTTGCACTTTGTTGCCCCACATATTCATCATCTCGTTTACTGATTTTCCTACCATTTTCTCTGTCCACTGAACTCCTGCAGGAAAGGTTTCTCATACCTGTTTAGTCCCCCCTTTTGTAGGTTGGCCTGTCCCTTCAGTTCCTGTTACTTTTCCACTTGTAACTCTACTATATAGTCAAAACTCAGAACCACATGATCGCTAGCTCCAAGGGGGCCTCTCGTAAGTGTATGTCCTCAATGTCTGAAACTGCTCAGGGTGAAACACAGATCCAGTCTTGCTGAGCTCATCTCCCCTCTCTCTCTGGGTGTTCCCTGACTGTTTGATGTGAGGTTTTCAAGTACCACATCCATCATATCGTGGCTCTCATGTTTCGGGCCCCCATGTCGGCTCCAGGTTTTCCCAGTCGATCTCCCTGTGGTGAAATCGCCCATTACCAGTTAACTTATGCTCTGCTCGAGTGAGCTCTTCTTGCCCACCTCAGCCAGGTTGGTGTCCACCATCACCCCTGTTGTTTTCTTTGTACTCCTCTCTTGGCCTCCTGCAGTTCTTGTGGTGGGTTATACATCACTCCAATGGACTACTTTATGTTCTCCGGACCTGGAATTGTACCTTCAATGTAGGTCTTTTCTCCAATCATGTTCCATGCCTTCCATTTCCTCCAAACTCCCATTGGTGTTTTATGAGCAGTGCAATCCCCTTCCTCCCCCTTCTACTCCTTCTATCTTTCCTCACGATCTGATATCCGTTGGGAAGATTGTGTTCTGTTATTGTTCTCAGCGAGTTTTTGTTTCTGTGACTGCTATGATGTCTGGGGATTTATCACTGATTCTTTCATTCCACTCCTCATGTTTATTCGTTATTCCATCCGCGTTTGTGACCAAACCTTTGTTTCTTTTATAATCATTGTGGTCATGCAAGTATTTTGGGGTTGGGGGAGCGATAGCCTTGGTGGGGGCCTATTTGGGGCTGTGGTGTAGGTGTGGGGTTTGTGTTGCTGGGGTTGGGGTTCAGAATGCCAATAAGGGACAGCTGTTGGGTTTGAGGTTTGTGATATGGGGGTTGGTGGCAGAGGAACAGTGAGTGGGTTGTAGTTTAGGTTGCCTCAGTTGCGATGGGAATGTTAGGGTGGTGAGTCTTTTGGTGGAGATTCTGTGGGGTGTGTTTGCCCTTCCTCCTGTGTCTGGGTCCGCTCATTTTACTGCTTCTCGTTCCTTCCTTGCGTCTCTGTACCCTCTCTTCAGTGTAGTCCTTTCTTCTTGTGTTCTGTCGCAGTCGAAGGTATACTCTCGGTACCCCTCTTTGTCCCTCAGTCTTGCTTTCTCTTGCAGACATCTGGTTCGAACTGATTCTTCTGAAAGTTACTCTGAAGGCCGTATCCTTCCACTCGCAACCACCCCAATCTCTGAAAATTTGTCACCTGGGTCATATTGCCTCCCTATGTTTTCATGATGCTTTCAATCATTTTTTTCTCCTCACTGTTTTATTTCTTCAAAGTTGGCCCCCTTGGCGTCGTGGAGGCCCGTACACAAAAACTGTGTTGTGGTGTCTGTGTTGTGTGTGTGTGTTAGTTAACCATTTTGTTCCTTTTAGGCCACATGTCGATTAGACACTAGGCCTGTTGATGTGTGTATGTGTGTATGTATGTGTTGTATGTGTGTATGTGTGTATAATGTGGTGTATGTAGTGTATGTGTTGTGTGTGTGGGTGTGTGTGTGTGTGTCTGTTGTGTGTGTGTGTGGGGGTGGGCTATGTGTGTATGTATGTGTGAATGTATGTGTGTATGTGTGTATGTGTGTGATTGTATGTGTGTATGCTATGTGTGTCTGTGTGATATGTATGTGTGTATGTATGTTGATGTGTATGTATGTGTGTATGTAGTTGTGTGTGTGTGTGTGTGTGTGTGTGTGTGGTGTGTGTGTGTGTGTTGTGTGTGTGTGTGTGTGTGTGTGTTGTGTGTGTGTGCGCGCTTGATATAAACAAACAAGTCTCCCTACCGAACCGAAGCCTCTCTAGCAGTCCCAGGTAACCCCCACTGCGTTCATTTATCTCAAATATCGCTTCACTTATAACCATATTAAGATATTCCTTACTGTTACAAATGAATCACACACCGTTAGCAATTATCCCTTGCAAGGAGCCTACACTGAGGCTTTACCATTCCTATTCGTAGGCTGGGCGGACGGCTGACTCACATCTGCCCTTCCTACCCCTTCCTAAGTGTGATCGAAGGGACCTTAATTCTGAAGCTTTGCTGTGTAGTGGATGACTGACACTCATACAAACTCTAATATCGTCTTTATGTCCGATATAAGAATGAGGGAAAAGGAATGGCACGAGGCATTGTGCTTCTGGATTTGACTTACAACTTTGGGTCTGATTTGTTTTTATAAAGCTGAAGATTCATTTACACGCGTTTATGGGTATTTATTTTAAATGTGTGTGTGTGTGTGTTAGTTACCATTTTGTCCAAGGCACATGTCGATTAGACACTTGGGCCTGTTGTATATAAGAGTGAGTGAAGTGAAGTGAGTGAGAGTATGTTGTGTGTGTGTGTGTGTGTGTGTGTCTGTGTTAGTTGTGTGTGTGTGTGTGTGTGTGTGTTGTGTGTGTGTGTGTGTGTGTATGTGTGTGTGTTGTGTGTGTGTGTGTGTTAGTTGTGTGTGTGTGTGTGGTGTGTGTGTGTACGTACGTTACTCGGCTAGTTGAGTTGCAGGGGTTCGTGTGTGTCGTGTGTGTGTGTGTGTGTGTACTCACCTATTTGTGGTTGTATGTGTGTGTGTGATATCTGTGTGTGTCTGTGTGTGTGTGTGTGTACGTGTGTGTGTGTGTGTGTGTCTGTGTGTGTCTGTGTGTGTGTTTATGTCTGTGTGTGTCGCACCAAACAGGTAAAACTGGTCAGTTAGCAAGAACTCATTTAAAATATATACTTTCTAAAATTTTCTCTTACACATTAAAGACATATTTATTTTTTATTTATGTTAACTTAATGTAAAAATGAATAATTTTTGTTACAAAAGAACCTTAGAAAACTTACTTAACCTTATTATAACAAGTGCAATTTGAATTAGCTTTATCGAACTAAAATATTTGAGATAAATTAACAAGAATTTAATTATAAAAAACACAGTGAAATATTTTTTTTAGGTTCAGAATGATTTTTGCGAAATTATTGCAAACACAAATTTTCACTTGCTTTATTCGGCAAGAAGAGCATTGCTATTTAGGACAAAATAGAAAGTTTTACCTATTCAGCATGAACAGGTATGTTTAGCCCTGATCACCATGCACTATGTGGTAGCGATGCCTCTCAGCACCATGTGGTAGCTCTGATCACCATGCACTATGTGGTAGCGATGTCTCTCAGCACCATGATGGTAGCTTTCATCACACGCACTATTGGTGTAGTGATGCCTCTGCAGACCATTGTGGTTAGCTCTGACACCATGCACTATGTGGTTTAGCGATGCCTCTCAGCACATGTGTAGCTCTGATCACCATGCACTATGTGTATAGCGATGCTCTCAGCACCTGTGGTAGCTTGATCACCATGCACTGCTGATAGTGATGCCTCTCAGCACCATGTGGTAGCTTTGATCACCATGCACTATGTGGTAGCGATGCCTCTCAGCACCATGTGGTAGCTCTGATCACCATGCACTATGTGGTAGCGATGTCTCTCAGCACCATGTGGTAGCTTTGATCACCACGCACTATGTGGTAGCGATGCCTCTCAGCACCATGTGGTAGCTCTGATCACCATGCACTATGTGGTAGCGATGCCTCTCAGCACCATGTGGTAGCTCTGATCACCATGCACTGTGATAGTGATGCCTCTCAGCACCATGTGGTAGCTTTGATCACCACGCACTATGTGGTAGCGATGCCTCTCAGCACCATGTGGTAGCTCTGATCACCATGCACTATGTGGTAGCGATGCCTCTCAGCACCATGTGGTAGCTCTGATCACCATGCACTGTGATAGTGATGCCTCTCAGCACATGTGGTAGCTTTGATCACCACGCACTATGTGGTTAGCGATGCCTCTCAGCACCATGTGGTAGCTCTGATCACCATGCACTATGTGGTAGCGATGCCTCTCAGCACCATGTGGTAGCTCTGATCACCACGCACTATGTGGTAGCGATGCCTCTCAGCACCATGTGGTAGCTCTGATCACCATGCACTATGTGGTAGTGATGCCTCTCAGTACCATGTGGTAGCTCTGATCACCACACACTATGTGGTAGCGATGCCTCTCAGCACCATGTGGTAGCTCTGATCACCATGCACTATGTGGTAGCGATGCCTCTCAGCACCATGTGGTAGCTCTGATCACCATGCACTATGTGGTAGTGATGCCTCTCAGTACCATGTGGTAGCTCTGATCACCATGCACTATGTGGTAGCGATGCCTCTCAGCACCATGTGGTAGCTCTGATCACCATGCACTATGTGGTAGTGATGCCTCTCAGCACCATGTGGTAGCTCTGATCACCACGCACTATGTGGTAGCGATGCCTCTCAGCACCATGTGGTAGCTCTGATCACCATGCACTATGTGGTAGCGATGCCTCTCAGCACCATGTGGTAGCTCTGATCACCATGCACTATGTGGTAGTGATGCCTCTCAGTACCATGTGGTAGCTCTGATCACCACACACTATGTGGTAGCGATGCCTCTCAGCACCATGTGGTAGCTCTGATCACCATGCACTATGTGGTAGCGATGCCTCTCAGCACCATGTGGTAGCTCTGATCACCATGCACTATGTGGTAGCGATGCCTCTCAGCACCATGTGGTAGGTCTGATCACCATGCACTATGTGGTAGCGATGCCTTTCAGCACCATGTGGTAGCTCTGATCACCATGCACTGTGATAGTGATGCCTCTCAGCACCATGTGGTAGCTCTGATCACACACCATGCACTGTGTGGTAGCGATGCCTCTCAGCACCATATGGTAGCTCTGATCACCATGCACTATGTGGTAGTGATGCCCCTCAGTACCATGTGGTAGCTCTGATCACCATGCACTTTGTGGTAGTGATGCCTCTCAGCACCATGTGGTAGCTCTGATCACCATGCACTATGTGGTAGTGATGCCTCTCAGAACCATGTGGTAGCTCTGATCACCATGCACTATGTGGTAGCGATGCCTCTCAGCCCCATGTGGTAGATCTGATCAACACGCACTATGTGGTAGCGATGCCTCTCAGCACCATGTGGTAGCTCTGATCACCACGCACTATGTCGTAGCGATGCCTCTCAGCACCATGTGGTAGCTCTGATCACCACGCACTATGTGGTAGCGATGTCTCTCAGCACCATGTGGTAGCTCTGATCACCACGCACTATGTGGTAGCGATGTCTCTCAGCACCATGTGGTAGCTCTGATCACCACGCACTATGTGGTAGCGATGTCTCTCAGCACCATGTGGTAGCTCTGATCACCATGCACTATGTGGTAGCGATGCCTCTCAGCACCATGTGGTAGCTCTGATCACCATGCACTATGTGGTAGCGATGCCCCTCACCACCATGTGGTAGCGATGCCCCTCACCACCATGTGGTAGAGATGCCCCTCAAAACCATGTGGTAGTGATGCCCCTCACCACCATGTGGTGGCGATGGCCCTCACCACCATGTGGTAGCGATGCCTCTCATCACCATGTGGTAGCGATGCCCCTCACCACCATGTAGTAGCGATGCCCCTCAACACCATGTGGTAGCCCTGACCACCACACACTATGTAGTAACGATGCCCCTCACCACCACGTGGTAGCGATGCCCCTCACCACAATTTGGTAACGATGCCACTCACCACCATGTGGTAGCGATGCCCCTCATCACCATGAGGTACCGATGCCCCTCACCACCATGTGGTAGCGATGCCCCTCACTACCATGTGGTAGCGATGCCCCTCACCACCATGTGGTAGCGATGCCCCTCACCACCATGTGGTAGATATTTCAGCTGTACTCTATATGTTAGCCTTCTTGTGATATTTTAACTGGTAATATTATGATAATCCAAATATTTCTAACTCGATAACTTTTTTTCAGATTTCATCGTACCAAGTAACGAGTTTACGTTCACAATGAAGATTAATGAATTATTTTTCGCCTGGAGCCTTTGCATATTTAACTGGATCTTCGCTGTTACCTTTTGGATCAAAAGTAAGACAGTGTCTGCTCATCTAAACCAGTACAAACAATTACACGTCAGAGGGTTAAAAACTTGCTTATATTTACTTATTCTTTTACTATTATTATTTATCAACATCTCAGTTTCAACCATTTGGTATCTTAGAGCTCTAAGTGAAAAGATACCGTTGTGGCTAATCACTCTGTTTATTCTCTCTTTTATCTGGTTAAATGTTGTAGTATTAGTCCCATCGTGTTACTACATTGTTCTTGGACAAATAATCAACGACTCATTAACTGCTACTAATGAAGCACTAACTCAGGCCGTCCAGAGAGGAAGCGAAATATCTTTAACACAGGTACACAAGCAACACATCTCCCTCAGGAAGCTTTACAGGGAGATGGAGGGTCCTCTGTCAACTCCTTTGACTGCCTTCATTGTCTACTGTTTCTGCATAATCATCAGCACAATCTTCTACTCAATTGCACAATTAAGGATGCGCACCATAAACGCAGTCTTCGTGCAAAATCTGATATCTCAGTGCATATTGTTGGCAGTGTTGCTGATCATGGGACACATTGCAGACGCCATCACAAGCAAGGTTAGTAGTCGCGCACGCACACAGACACACACAAACACAGACACACACGTACACATACACAATCAGACACACTGACACACTGACACGCAGACACACGCACACACATGCGCACACACACACGGGTTCAGGGACGAGAAATCCTGTGTCACAACCCTACTGGAGTTCTATGACAGGGTGACAGCAGTAAGACAAGACAGAGAGGGATGGGTAGATTGTATTTTCATGGACTGTAAGAAGGCGTTTGACACAGTTCAACACAAATGATTACTGCAAAAGCAGTACAGTGGATCAGGGAATACCTGTCAAGAAGACAACACCAAGTCATGGTGTGTGGTGAGGTGTCAGAATATTTGTGAACGACATGGCAGTAGGAATAGACTCCGAAGTGTCCCTGTTTGCAGATGATGTGAAGTTGATGAGAAGAATTCAATCGGATGAGGACCAGGCAGAATTGCAAAGAGCTGTGGAGAGGCTGCAAGCATGGCCTAGCAACTGGCTCCTGGGGTTCAGCCCCACCAAATGCAGTCATGAAAACTGAGGAAGGGCAAAGAAGACCGCAGACGGAGTACACTCTATAGGGCCAGAGACTACAAACCTCACTCAAGGAAAAGGATCTTGGGGATGAGCTTAACACCGGGCACTTCTCCAAAGGAGCACATCAACCAAGAAACTGCCTAGCAAACCTAAGAACAGCATTCCGTCATCTGAATAAGTGCTCGTTCAGGACCCTGTACAATGTGTATGTCAGGCCCATATTGAACTATGCAGCACCAGTTTGGAACCCACACCTAGCGAAGCATGTAAGGAAGCTAGAGAAAGTGCAAAGATTTGTAACAAAACTAGTCCCGGAGCTAAGGGATATCGAGGAGAGGTTAAAGAAAATCAACCTGACGACACTGGAGGACAGGAGAGATAGTGGGTTGGATTTGTGAAGGACCTGCCAAGTATAGACCAACAGGCCTACTGTAGTGTCCACCTATCTTATGTTCTTATGTTGATGAGTGGAATAGTCTGCCTAGTAAATAGAATTTTCAAAGCTTATTTTTGGTGTAGCATTGAAAATTGGGTTTGGCAAATATTTTGTTAGTGGGTTAGATTGTGAAGGACCTGCCTAGTATGGGCAAACAGGCCTGCTGCAGTGTTCCTCCTTTCTTATGTTCTCATGTTCTTATAAGATAACGACTTATAAAATACTGAGAGAAATCGACAAGGTGGAGAGAGACAAGATATTCCAACGATGGAACACAATATAAAGGGGGCACAGTTGGAAGTTGAAGACTCAGATGAATCACAGGGATGTTAGGAAGTATTTCTTCAGTAACAGAGTTGTCAGGAAGTGGAATAGTCTGGGAAGTGAAGTAGTGGAGGCAGGATCCAAACGTAGCTTTAAGATGAGGTATAATAAACCTCATGGAGCAGGAAGAGTGACCCAGTAGCGGCCAGTGAAGAGGCAGGTCCAGGAGCTATGATTTGACCCCTGCAACCACAATTAGGTGAGTACACACACACACACACACACACACACACACACACACACACACATACACACAAACACACAAACACACACACCTAGTCAAACACGTCAAGAAATTAGAGAAAGTCCAAAGGTTTGCAACAAGAATAGTCAAAGAGCTACGGGGATTGTCCTACGAAGAAAGGTTGAGGGAAATCGGCCTGACGACACTGGAGGCCAGGAGGGTCAAGGGAGACATGATAACGACATATAAAATACTGCACGGAATAGACGAGGTTGACAAAGATGGGATGTTCCAGAGATGGGACACAGACACAAGTGGTCACAATTGGAAGTTGAAGACTCAGATGAATCAAAGGGATGTTAGGAAGTATTTCTTCAGTCATAGAGAAGTCAAGCCATGGAATAGCCTAGAAAGGGAAGTAGTGGAGGCGGGAACCATACAAAGTTTTAAGGCGAGGTATGATCAAGCTCATGGAGCAGGGAGAGAGAGGACCTAGTAGCAATCAGTGAAGAGGCAGAGCCAGGAGCTATGACTCGACCCCTGCAACCACAAACAGGTGAGTACACACACACACCACCACCACCTAACCCCTCCGAAACCGTCTAACCCCCCCAACTACCTCCCTCCCTCCAATAACCATCCTCCCCCTCCCCCATAACCATCCATCCCCTCTCTCCCTCAAACCATCTAACCCCTCCCCCAACTATCTCTACCCCTCCAATAACCATCCTCACCCCTCCCCACAACCATCCATCCCCTCTCCTCCTAACCATCTATTCCCCTCCCCCTAACCACCCATCCCCCCTTCTGTGGAGCAATGGGGGAACCTAGAACCAGGATGAGGACAAGGGGCTCCAAGGACGAATCTGGGAGGGAGGAATGGGAGGTAGAGCTCCAAAAAAGGGAGGAAGACTGGGGAAGGAGACTAGATGAGCTGGAAAGGAAGATGGAAGAGAGGTTAGCAGCAGAATGCAGAAGGTGGAAGCAAAAGGCCACAGCAGCAGAAATCAAGATAGAGAGATTAGAAGAGGAGCTGAGACATCTGAAACAGCACAGAGACAAAGATATTACAGAAGTAGCATCGGCAATGGCTACATCAAACAGACAACAGGTCTGAAGGAAGCATGGAAACTAAACTGTATGCAGAGGTCTTGTCAAACCCACATGGGGCCAAAACAAAGGCAGGGATCACACTAGGACAGAATGAGAGGTTGGAAGACATTGAAGGAACTAGGACATGTGCAAGGACCTTACCAGATACCTGTGGGGGCCAGGAACAGGTGAGCAGGAAGGACAAACCAAGAAGCATAGGGGCCATAACTAGGGAAGGGACTGAAGGAAGGAACACTCCACGGGAAGAAACTAAAACACATCAGAGGATGCAATGGGAGTCACAGTGGGAGGTGGAAAGGGAGAGATCCGTGTTTGTCTATGGGCTAGACGAAGCTAAAGGGGAAACTTATGATGAAAGAAAGCAGGAGGAGAAAAAAGCGATTGAAAGATATCATGAAGGTGATAGGCGAGGGGGACATGACCCAGGTGGCAAATTTTCGGAGAATTGGGTGGTTCACAAAGAAAAGGAATCGGCCTCTCAAAGTAATTTTCAAATCAGAATCAACCCGAACCATGATCCTGCAGGAGAAAGCACGGCTGAGAGGCAAGCAGGAGTTCCAGAGTGTGTACCTCGATCGAGACAGAACACAGAACGAAAGGAAGACGATGAAAGAGAGAGTTCAAAAACGAAAGGAGAAATGGGAGGAAATGAAAAAGGAGAGCAGAATAACCCAGGATCAAATGGAAGGACAAGCACACCCCCCAGAAACACCTGCAGAAGGACTCCAGCCACGACACCCCCAAGGCAACTGAACAATCCAAACCAACCATCACACACCGATCCCTCTGTTTCCACCCCTAGCACCACAGTTACAGTATTAGAACAGAAGTTGAAGGTTTGGTACACAAATGCAGATGGATTAACAAATAAACATGAGGAATGGCAAGAAAGAATCAATGAGAAGTCCCCAGACATCATAGAAGTTACAGAAACAAAACTCACGGAGACAATAACAGATGCAATCTTCCCACCAGGATACCAGATCATGAGTAAAGATAGAAGGGGCAGGGGGGGAGGTGGGGTTGCTCTGCTCGTAAAAAAATAGATGGAAATTCGAGAAAATGGAAGGCATAGATGAGAGGGGAGAAAGAGACTACATAGCAGGTACACTTCAGTCTGGGGAACACAAAGTGGTCATTGCAGTGATGTATAATCCACCACAAAACTGCAGGAGGCCAAGAGAGGAATATGAAGAGAGCAACAGAGCAATGGTGGACACACTTGCTGAGGTGGCAAGAAGAGCTCATTCCAGCAGAGCAAAGTTGCTGGTTATGGGGGATTTCAACCACAGGGAGATCAACTGGGAAAACCTGGAGCCACATGGGGGTACCGAAACATGAAGAGCCAGGATGTTGGACGTGGTGCTGGAAAACCTCATGCACCAACATGTTAAAGACACTACCAGAGTGAGAGGGGACGATGAACCAGCAAGAGTGGACCTTGTGTTCACAATGGGCAGCTCAGACATTGAGGACATCAAGTATGAGAGTCCCCTAGGAGCTAACGACCACGTGGTTCTGTGCTTTGAATACATAGTAGAGCTGCAAGTGGAGAGAATAACAGGAGTTGAAAGGGAAAAGCCTGACTATAAAAGAGGGGACTACATAGGGTTGAAGAACTTCCTGCGGGAGGTCAAGGGGGACAGAGAACTGGCAGGAAAGCCAGTAAATGAAATGATGGAATATGTAACAACAAAATGCAAGGAGGCAGTGGAAAAGTTTATTCCCAAGGGCAACAGTAACAACGGGAAGACCAGAACGAGCCCCTTGTTTACACGACGGTGTAAGGAGGCAAAAACAAAGTGCAATAGAGAATGTAAAAAGTACAGAAGGCAGAGAACACACGAAAATAGGAGATCAGTCGCAGAGCCAGGAATGAGTATGCACAGGTAAGGAGGGAGGCCCAGCGACAGTTTTGAAAATGACATAGCATCGAGAATCAAGACTGACCCGAAACTGTTGTATAGCCACATCAGGAGGAAGACAACAGTCAAAAACCAGGTGATCAGATTAAGGACAGAAGGTGGAGAACTCACAAGAAATGATCAGGAGGTATGTGAGGAGCTGAACAGGAGATTTAAGGAAGTTTTTACAGTAGAGACGGGAAGGGCTGTGGGAAGACAGCACAGAAGGGAACATCAAGAGGGAATATACCAAAAAGTGTTGGATGACATACGAACAACTGGGGAGGAGGTGAAGAAGCTCTTGAGTGACCTTGACACCTCAAAGGCGATGGGACCGGACAACATCTCCCCATGGGTCCTTAGAGAAGGAGCAGAGATGCTGTGCATGCCTCTAACCACAATCTTCAACACATCCCTTGAAACTGGGCAATACCTGAGAAATGGAAGACAGCTAATGTAGTCCCCATATATTTAAGAAAGGAAAACAGAAACGAGGCACTAAACTACAGCCCCTGTGTCTCTGACATGTATTGTGTGCAAGTCATGAAAAAGGGATTATCAGGAGGAGAGTGGTCGAACACCTGGAAAGGAAAAAAGATTATAAATGAAAACCAGCATGGGTTCATGGAAGGCAATCCTGTATCACAAACCTCCTGGAGTTTTATGCAAGGTAACAGAAGAAAGAACGAGAGAGAGGGGTGGGTTTAGATTGCGTTTTCCTAGACTGCAGGAAGGCCTTTGACACAGTTCCCCACAAGAGATTAGTGCAGAAGCTGGAGGATCAGGGCATTTTAAAAGGGAAAAGGGCACTGCAATGGATAAGGGAATACCTGACAGGGAGGCAGCAACGAGTCATGGTACGTGAAGAGGTATCACAGTGGGGCCTGTGACGAGCGGGGTCCCACAGGGGTCAGTTTCTAGGCCCAGTGCTTTTTTTGATATATGTGAACGACATGATGGAAGGAATAGACTCTGAAGTGTCCCTGTTCGCAGATGACGTGAAGTTGATTAGAAGAATTAAATCGGACGAGGGATAAGGCAGGACTGCAAAGAGACCTGGACAGGCTGTACATTGTGGTCCAGTAACGGGCTTCTCGAATTCCAATCCAGCCAAATGCAAAGTCATGAAGATTGGGGAGGGGCAAAGAAGACCGCAGACAGGGGTATAGGCTGGTGGACAAAGACTACAGACCTCACTCAGGGGGAAAGACCTTGGGGTGACCATAACACCGAGCACATCACCGGAGGCACACATCAAACCAAATAACTGCTGCAGTATACGGGCGCCTGGCAAACCTGAGAATAGCGTTTCCCATACTTTAATAAGGAATCGTTCCCAAAACACTGTACATGTGTAAAGTTAGGCCCATACTGGGGTATGCAGCACCGTCCGGAACCCACACCTGGTCAAGCACGTCAAGAAGTTAGAGAAAGTACAAAGGTTTGCAACAAGGCTGGTCCAGAGCTCAAGGGAATGTCGTACGAGGAAAGGTTAAGGGAAATCGGACTGACGAACTGGAGGATAGAAGGGTCAGGGGAGACATGATTAACGACATACAAGATACTGCGGGGGAAAAGACAAGGTGGACAGAGATAGGATGTTCCAGAGAGGGACACAGGGACAAGGGGTCAAACTGGAAGCTGAAGACTCAGACGAGTCACAGGGACGTTGGAAGTATTTTTTTCAGTCATAGAGTTGTCAGCAAGTGGAATAGCCTAGCAAGTGAAGTAGTGGGGGCAGGAACCATACATATTTTAAGAAGAGGTATGACAAAGCTCAGGAAGCAGAGAGAGAGAAAACCCAGTAGCGATCAGTGAAGAGCGGGGCCAGGAGCTGAGTCTCGACCCTGCAACCACAATTAGGTTTGGGAAAATTAGGTGAGTACATGCAAACAGGGGATATGTAACGACAAAAAAAATATGAGAGGTGGACACAGACAGGATGTTCAGAGATGGGACAATAAAAGGGGGCCCAAATTGGGAAATGAAGCTCGATGAATCTAAGTAATTTAGGAAGTTTTTCTTCACCCAAAGATTTTGGAGAAGTGAATGGTCGGCGAAGTGATGTTGTGGAGGCAGGCCCATTCATAGCTTTAAGAATAGGTTATAAAGTCAGGGAAAAACAGGAAGAATGACCTAGCAGTGACCAGAAAAAAGGCGGGCCACCCGCTAGACTCGCCCCCTCCAAACCCCAAAAGAGGTGGTACAATTGATGGGTACAAAACACACATATACAGAATTAGAAAATAAAATAAAGATTTGTAACAAATGTGAAGAGTGAAATGAAAGAATCATGGGGATATCCCCAGATGTCACAGCACTCTCAGAAACGAAGTTCACAAGGATAACAGATGCGATCTTTCCATGTGGATATCAAATCCAGAGGAAAGATAGAGGGAGCAGAGAGGGAGGAGGAGAAGTTACACTGCTCATCAAAAAAAAAGAACAGTAGGAATTTGACAAAATGGAAGGAATGGACAGAATAGAAGCAACGAACTCCATAGTCCCCGCGGTGCGTGGTTTGTTTACACTGGCAAGCGTGTCTGGGCGCGGATGGAAACATAAACACATATGCAGTTTAACGTTTCGCCCACACAGTGGGCTTTTTCAAGTCACAAACAGATCTACCTGGGGTGGAAGGTACCTGAGTATTTATAGTCCGGTTCAGAATGTTGAGGTCAGGTGGAGAATGCTGCGTCTGATGATCTACCGGGTGGGGTTATAGAGTCTAAAATCTTGGGTAGCTTGGAAGGGGAATTGGATAAGTTGTGAGCAGACCTTCTGCAGTGTTCTATGTTCTTATGTGGGATAGCGATGAAGAAGTTTCTTGGCAAGTGGTTCAGCTATGTTATAGAAGCCATTGTTTTGGTTGAAATTGTTGGTTATAGAGATAAGCGATGATTCCAGGATTCCTAGGTATTTTTTTTTTTTTTTATATTTTTATTAGAAACCTTAAAAAAGTACAAAGGATGCATAATCAAGTACAGGAATACAAAACATTCTTTTGTGCTACTAGTACCAGGTTATTCCTGGCGGGAACAAGTATTATAACATCTTGTTATAGCGAACAATACACGCTGAGGCAAACCTCACTAATGTATAACAGTCATTAATAGTTGCCGCCAAGCATTGTACCCAACGACAACACACAAAATGAAACTTTTCATAGTTTAACAATTTAAAATGAATACCTGACATGTCCTATCACAAAAAAAACAACATACAAATGTACATCATCACAAGATTATAAAGTTGAAATTTTCATACACGACTAAAACCATAACCACCTTTAACATTTCAATATATGTATACACATATCATGTCTAGTAAAGGTAAAAAGACCCCTAACCAAAACACCATTTAAAAACAAAAAAAAAGACAAACAAACTCTAACATTTCCCGCTATGGACAGGGTTACAGAGTATGTTAAGTTATGTTACATTATATCCTAACAATAGGAATTCGCCAGGAACGTATTTATTCCTTATGCACAATAACAATAGAGAAACCCGTTTTTTACTATTATTAATATGTTAACCCTCTAATACAAAAATTTTGCTACAGAAAACGAACAAAAAAAATGTACATACAAATAATAAAATAACCCAAAAAAGTTTTTAAACCAAAACCCGG
>NC_069415.1:54215641-54258141 GCF_026875155.1 Cherax quadricarinatus
TTTTTTTTTGGACGTATTTGGGAGTACTCCAAAATTTTTTGTTTTTGGGTTTATTCAAAGGTTTTTTTGAAGGTGTTCAAATGGTGCAAGAGTATTTATGAAGGTTTTTGGGTATTTAGAGGTGTTTTGGGGGGTGTTGAATGTTTTTTTTTGGAGTATTTAAAGGTAATTGAGGTGTTTTTGGTGATGTTCAAAGTAAAGTGTTTGAGTTATTTTTTGGGAAAATGTTTTAAGTCTGGAGACTGGGGAGGGTTTGGGGGGAGGTTGAAATTTAAATGAAATGTGAAGTGCAGATAAATTAGAGGTCAAACTTTTTTGGGGTATTAAAATGATATTTTGGGAAGTTTTTTCAGTGTTGTTTGGAAAGTTAAAAGGAATTTTTGAAAGTATTCAAATGATTAGGATTTTTTAAAGGTGTTCAAAGTACGGGGGTGTGTGTCGTTTTAAACTTCGTAATATGTAAAATTGTGACTATGAATTTATCGAAAATGGTTAAAATGTTGTGGGACTTTCTGATGAAATTTTAAAAAACGAAAAAAAATTGGGGGTTATGAGTAAAATTGTGAGGTGTTGGTTGGAGTTAGGGTTCGGGAGGGTGGGGGGGAGGAGAGAGAGAAGGTTACTTCGTGGGGAGTGACCTGAGATGAAATAGTTAAAAGAAAAAAAGTCTAGCTTGTGTGTTTTTGTAAAGAAATTGGGGTTTTTGTGGGTATTAACGAAAAATGTGAAATATTTGGATTTCCGGGTTAAGAGAAAAAAATGTGTAGGGGAAGTGACAAATTCGCCTGTGTGTGTGGGTGTGGAGTCATGCGGACGTCACTGACTAGGGGAAGTGCCCAAGATTCAGCCTGTATGGTGGGGTACACGGGGGACGTCACTGCCCGCCGAGTAAACACAGGGGGGGGTGACGTCACACTTGTTTAGACCTGTAGTAAGAGAAAGTCCCATCCCCCATAGAAGGAGTCTTTTTGAATGTTACCCTGAGAGGGGGGGAACCCAAAAAACTTGATCAGGGGAATGGAGTCTTGGGTATTATCGAAAAAAAACTTGATCCAAGGGATGGAGTCTTTGTTTTTCGAGAAAAAATTGATCCGGGGAAATTGGGACTTTGTTTATCGAAAAAAAAACATGATGAAGGAGATGAAAACTTTGATTTCGAAAAAAAAAAACTTGATCCAAGGAGATGGAGTTTTTGATTTTGAGAAAAATTGACCCAAGGAATTGGAGACATTGTTTTTATCGAGAAAAACTTTTTCCAAGGAGAGGAGATTTTGATTTCGAGAAAAATTTGATCTGAGGGATTGGAGTCTTTTATGGGAAAAAAACTTGACCCGGGAAATTGGAGTCTTTGTATTATCAAGAAAAAAAAAATTCAAAAAAAATTTGGGGGGGGTGAAAGTAGGGGGGGGAATAAAAAAACTTGTTCGGGAAGCACAAAAAATTTAAAAAAAAAAATTTAAAAAAAAAATTGGGAAAAAAATTTTGGGCGGGGGGGGGATCCGGAGACGCTGCAGAAGGGCATAGAAGGCGCGGGCAGGGCGCGAGGGGCGCGGGCGGGGCGTGAGGGGACGGCAGGGGGAGTGGGTCGGCGCGACGGGCGGGGGGGTCGGGGGGCGCGGGGAGGGGGGCGCGGGGGCTCGGGTGGGGGCGCGGGGGGCGGGGTGGGGGGGCGTGGGCGGGGGTCATGGGCGGGGTCTGGGGGGGGGTCGTGGGGGGGGGTCGGGGGGGGGGTCGTGGGTGGGGTTAAGGTCATTAGCTATAGGTGTAAAAGGTCATTAGCACTGGGGGGGGAAAAAAGCCACTCAGGAAAAGGGCCACTCAGGCGCCCTTTTTGGAGGGAAACACCTGTAGAAGAAGCCCCTGAGCCGCCTCCATACTACTTTTATTTATTTATATTTATTTATATATAAATATAATATTATATATAATATATATATATATTATATATTTAGTATATGAATATTTATTATAATTTCTTACATATATTAAAAGCATTGCACCCCCATATGGTCATCAACCCACAAAACCTCACGTCGCCTTTGGCCCGAGTACAAACCATATTGCGTAAAAGTCCTCATAACCAATCGACGGAAAGGGTCTTGAGGTACATTTTCAGGGAGAAAAACCCCCCCAGCTCCAACTAGGGCCCCTTACGCCACCGTCCCAAAATTTCCATAAACCGTGCCATGCGTTCAAAAAAAAATTTCCCCAAATCACTTTCGTCCACCCCAAAAGGAACGTTTCGGTTTTGATCCCGGTTAAAAACGGGGAGTCATGAAGTCGAACGGGGCACCAGGTTAAAGGTCTTGATCACATCCCGTACCCCGGCAAACCTGTTTTGTAAGGCTTTTTGCCGAAATTTGACAAAAGCCTCAAGCGTTTAAAAGAACCTAAACTCTTCATTATTGAAACCATATTTCTCTCCCCCCCAAAAAAAATATTTTTTAAACACCTGTACTAAATTTTAACTGATGGTTTTTATCCCTATGCCTTCCGCCATTGATTGCACTGAGGAAAACTGACGAATCAAAAAGTAGGAGCTACTGCACCTGCCCGGGGGCCCAAGACGATCAAAACACTGATGGAATTTAGAAAGTTGGGTTTAGATACAAGATGCAATAAAAAAAGTTGAAAACAAATTATTAGTATCTTTTGATAAGAGACGGAGGAAAAGTTACAGAAAAATATCTATAGAAATCATGGAAGGGGAGAGAAGGGGTACACCTCCCGAAGCAAAGTGCAAGCCGGGAAAAGAGGATCTGAAGGGAGCAGACGAAGGAGCTAGAAGAGATGAAGGGGACGGTTGAAGTAATAGTAACAGCAGGTGGGGGAGACAGAGGTAAGAGAAGAATAAACAAAACCTTTGTGGAAATATTCTTGGCAACCAGGAGGTGCAGATGATAGGGGGGAGAAGCAAAGGATCTTTTGGGATAATAGAAATCTGGAAGGAAAGGAGGTGAGGGGAGCGGTTTAGGTCGCTGAAGAATAGTGAACTTCAGGAAGAAATGAGTATAAATGAATCATTAACAAACAAATAAGAATTCTGGCGTTAACCAGGTGACAAATTTTCAGAGTTTAGGAAAATATTTGAGGAGAGTGAATATGACAAGTCAGACTGTGGTTAAGGCAGTCAAAAATGTATCATTACATCAACCTTCTTTGAAACAAAACAGCAAAAAAGAGACAACACTATGGGAAAAAATCCCAAAATTGCTAGAAAAAGGGAAAAAAGGAAGGCCAGAGAATGCATCGACAGAAGTGGAAGCTCAGCCTCTTTAAGAGAGCCATGCACACCAGCCCAAATTTTTAAATTTTTTAAATAAAAAATTGGAATTTTCTGAAAATCCACGAATATTTATGGAAAAGTAAAAAATAAATAAAAAATATCATGTTCTAGGTTTAAAAAAATTTTAAGCCTAGGCATGGCTGACAAATAGGCAGCAAAGAGTTTGCATAAATGGGGAGAAATCAGAATGGGGAAAGGTCACAAGCGGTGGGTCCTTTGTTTTTCACAATTTACATAAACGACATAGATGAGGGAATAAATACTGACATAAGGAAATCTGCTGATGACACCGGAAATAGGCCATCAAATTCTTCTAATGAGGACACTAGAGCAATCCAGGATGATTTGAATAGGGCTGATGCAATGGTCGGAGAAAGTGGCAGATGCAGTTTAACACAGACAAATGCAAAGTTCTAAATGTTGGACAGGAAAATAAAACATGCCACATATAAACTGATTGCGAAAAAGGGTTTTTGGAGTTCTGGTAAGCAATTATCTAAAACAAGACAACAGTGATTTAGTGTTTGCAATTTAAAACTAGCAGAATTCTTGGCTTCATATCTAGAAGTATAAATAATGGAAGTCGTCAGGTTGTTCTTCAGCTCTATATATCCTTGGTTAGGCCTCATTTAGATTATGCTGCACAGTTTCTGGTCGCCGTATTACAGAATGGATACAAATGCTCTGGAAAAACGTAGAGGAGAATGACAAAGTTGGTTCCATGTATCAGAAATCTTCCCTATGAAGATAGACTGAGGGCCATAGATCTGCACTCTCGAAAGGCGTAGATTGAGGGGGGATATGATTGAGGTGTATAAAAAGGAAAATAGGAATAAATAAAAGGGATGTAAATAGCGTGCTGAAAATTTCAAGCCAAGACAAGACTCGCAGCAATGGTTTCAAGTTGGAAAAATTCAGATTCAGGAAGGATATGGAAAGCACTGGTTTTGGGAATAGAGTTGTTTGGGTGAGTGGAACAAACTCCCGAGTACAGTTATAGAGGCTAAAACGTTGTGTAGTTTTTTAAAAAATAAATTTTATAAATAATGAGTGGGTGTGGGTGGGGGTGAGTTGAACCTGAATAGGGTTGTGCTACTAGGTCTGATGCCGTCTCCTTCCTTAAGTGGACGTGACGTGACTAGGTGGGTTATTGGGCTAATCCGGGGGGGAGAGGGTATGGAAAACCCGCTTCGCATGGGTCAGTGCTGCAGTGTTCCTTTTTTCTTTGTTCTTATGATTAGAAAAATTCACATAACACATGACCCCTTCATAATCAAACACAATAACCCAGAACAAGTTATAACCCGACTCCCTTTCTACTTGACAGTCCTCACCAGTGCAAATACTCTTGCTTACAACTCTCCCCAAACCCTCTCTGCCCTTTACATTCCAAAACCCCCAATCCCCATAACAAATATCTGTCATTTTATCCCCATCCAGTGCAAGAAACCCATCCTCAAAATTTTCCCTCCCACCATCTTTCTCTCCCCCGTCCTCTCTCGACCCTTGCGCAAGGTCTGGAAATCAGGAACCTGAGAACTCGAGCACAGTAACAGAAACAAAGCTGAAAAAGGGTATTAGGGAGTTAGTTTTTTGTTGGGTTTTTGTTTTTTTTTTTGTTTTGTTTATCGTCCGATTTCATTCAAATAATTTTCTTTGATTCTTAATATGGGAAACACTAAAAAATAGCTTTTTGAAGATCTACAAAAAAAAAAAAATAAATGAATCGGCAACACTGTTTTTACTTATGACGAAAATGAGAAAAGTATTTTGGCTACTGGAAAACGCTGGCATACGTTAAATCTATTATCACACGATTTTGAATACTTTAATATAACCTCATTTTTACCACAGTACTAAAATAAATTAGGGAAGGTGTGAGAATTTTTCTAAAACATCTGCCTTTACCTCCCCCTCAAGTGAAGCAGTTTGAAGCTATCGTCAATATGTTACACCCAGGACAGTAGAGAACTAATGGAAAATCCAAATAGATTAATGCAGTGGTCGGAAATGTGTCAGATTCAGTTTCGATTTATACAAATGCAAAGTTCTCAGCTTTGCAAAAGGAAATAACCAAGACGCTTATACACTGCATAAGGTAGATCTTAAATGGATACGATAAAGATTAGGAAATTCTTGTTAGCAATAAAGCAAACAGAATTTTTGCTACATATCAAGAAAATAATCAACAGTAAATCTCTCCTACGAGGATAAATTAAAGATATTGCTTTCTCAAGAAGGTCGTAAAATTAAAAGGAGTTATGATTTAGGAGTATAAATGAAAACTGGAATAAATATTGGGGATGTAAATAATGTGCTAGAAAAATCAAACCAAGAGAGAACTCACAGCAAATGGTTTAAAGTGAAAAAGAAGGTAGATTTAGAAAAGGATATAGGAAAACATGGTTTAATAATAGCATTGTGGATGAGGGAAAGAAGCTCCCAAGTACCGTCATTGAAGCTAAAACTTTGTGCAGCTTCAAAAATAGGTTAGACAATGTGAGGGAAAAGTTCAACAGATAGGAGCAGCGAGCGAGTATATGGTGATGATAGTTTGATTGCCAGTCTGCTTGTTAAGGTAGGGTCAGTCTAGCTCCCACTATCCCCCCCCTTTTCTCTACCCGGAAAGGTGACGTGTGGGGCTCGGACCAAACAGTAATCACTTAACTCACAGCTCCCAGCAAAACTGTAAGTAAAAACCTCTGCTCCTATTCTCGCGGATATATTGGTTCAAAGCTTCACTTTTGACCAATAATAAACTTAGTCCTTTCAGTCTTGAGTTCCATGTTATGCTGCTAGATAATCACCATTTCTTTTAGGTACTGTACTTATCATGGAGAGTGATTTCTTAAGCAGTGGGTAACCTTTGTCTCTTTCTAGCTTGGAATGACAGCTCGGGTCATCTGCCAACCAAAGAAACGTGTTGAAGGAGATGGACTGAAGTCCTGAGACGTCACTTTTTGATCTACCTACCTGATTAATTGTAGGCAAAAAGCGGGCAACTCCCCCTCATCTTTGCAGTGGTAAAGAACCTGCTTTCCCTGTCTTTGGACTGACTATTCAAGGCTATAGACTCTGTGAAGAACTAGTCGTTGTGTTGTCACTCAACACCTGTGACCCCCCCCACATCATCAGCAGCGGCTACAATTTCTACAAGACAGTGTCAACCTCAACCAGACACCCCAGTATAACTGTACATATTAGCGTTGAATTCAAATGTCATTTCTTCATTTCATTTTTCATTTTTTCTTTCAAGTAGGATACACAGTCATCTTTCAATGTTTTATCTTTGCATTACTAAATAATAAAGTGTCTATCTTTATAAATTATTTCTTTTTTTATTCATTAATTTTCTTGAGGAGGAGCCAGCCTTGTAATACTGTCTGAAGTTGTTACAGGGCTGAGTAAGCCTTCACAAGTGGCAACCTTGCCAGGATCACTCGACTGAATCAAGATTCAACTCCATCTCGAATCTACCATTGGAACTTCAATGCCGCATACCACAGATGGTTACCATCAGCCATGAGTAATCATTCTCTATGGTAGGACTACAGTACAGGTATTTAAAAGATTTGGTGATTGTTATAGTCTCAATTTATTTTAAGTCAAGTCAAGGCAGGATATGCTAGTTAATTCTGTCACCTTTATTCTTGAGCTTAAACGATTTGGAGGAATAGACTCTAGGGACCCGAGATTTTCCAGTGACAAGTTGTTTCATTGAGCTCTTTTTATTATATCAATGGAACTGTTGTAGGACACTCTTGATTTGTTGGTGAGAAGATTGGATGGTCAAGGGACCCCATTCTACTTGCTGTTTGGTCAGAGCCAGCATAGAACCCTCTGTTTTCATTCACATGCTGTTTAATTAATCGAAGCAGGGATCGAACCCTCAGATTTATTTACAGTATGAGCGGAGCAGGAATTGAACCCTTCGTTTTCTTCGATATATCCGTTTCAGTTTCCCCTGGTAGTTTAAGTTATTCTTGCAAGTATGGAGGAATACTAGTTTTGGATGTACACTGGGAGTAAGTTAAGAATAACGGAAAAAAATTTAGAAGCTTTCATTAGCTCCAAGATCTAAGAAAGAGAAAGAAAGGAGAAAGAGAACCTTGAGAGAGAGGAGAAAAAGGAGAGAGAGCGAATTGAAAGAGAAAACCAAGAAAGACAGTTAGAAAGAGAAAGAGAGGAGAAAAACTAGCGTGATAGACTTGATCTTGAGGAGAAAGCTAAAGTACGTGAGGAACAAGTTAGGTTAAGAGAACTTGAGGAAAGAGCAAAAGATAGAGAAGTTAAGGAAAGAGCTAGAGAACATAAGTTAAGAGAAAGAGAAAAAGATCGCGAGGTAGAGAAATCTCGCCTTGAATTAGAAAATAAAAAGTTAACTTTTACACAACAACAATTAGAGGAAGGAGTAATTGAACATCATGCAGCTAGTGCACATATTCCAACACCTAATTTACCTCCCTTCACAGAGGGTGAAGACATAACTTCATACATTATCAGGTTTGAAAATACAGTTACTGTTGCGGCCCCTGCCAAACTAGCGGTTAAATAGTTAACCTGCCGGCCGGCAGTACCACTGGGTGCGTCATCAAACCCAATGTGGGGGCTGCTGAGCCGGCCTTAGAGCATAAGAGCCTGAGTGCCTCACGGTACACACCTAAGCAGTAGGTACCTGACCACCGAAGGGTACACGTCTACTGGCTTTAGTAACAGTATGTACCAGAGCGCCTCGCTGTACACACCTAAGCAGTAGGTACCTGACCACCGAAGGGTACACGTCTACTGGCTTAGTAACAGTATGTACCAGAGCGCCTCGCTGTACACACCTAAGCAGTAGGTACCTGACCACCGAAGGGTACACGTCTACTGGCTTTAGAAATATTATGTACCTGAGCGCCTCGCTGTACACCCTAAACAGTAGGTTTCCTGACCCCCGAAGGGTACACGCTTCTGGCCTTTTGAAATATTTTGTACCCGAGCGCCTCGCGTACACACCTAACGTAATACTGACCACCGAAGGGTACACGGCTACTGGCTTCAAAAATTAAGTACCTGAACTCCTCAGGGTACACCTATGCAGTAGGGACCTGACCAAACCCAAAACGTACCTATCAAATGGCGTTAGAAGAACCGCCACCGCAGCTCACGGGGTCCCGTTTTGGCCTCAGTTACTTGCCCGGGCCCCATTCAGTGAGCTTGCGGGATGGTGTTTGGCTAGGGTGTGTCAAAAACCCCCTTTGGAGAGGGAAATTTTCTGGACTACCGGTGTCTCTGTGGACTCACCGTACGTTGATCAAATGTGGGCCGGAGTCGTCAGATGCTGTTTAGTGGGACATTACATGAAGAAAAGGTTTGGGGTGTTACACTGAAAAATGGGCCCCGGACCGTAGTGTGACACGAGGGGCGTACGATGGAGTGGAACACTGAGATTGCACGGACCCCTAGTGGAACACTGGGGATGAAAAAAGGGGTCGTGGGGCACTGAAGTTGGGCCCGGAGTAGTGTTACTGAACAGTTTTCGGTTTACTGACTTCGTGTCGTGAAGGAGTTTTAATTTTAATTTTTATTAAAAAAATGTTTTTTATAATTTTTTGTTTTAGCATAGAGATATAAATATAAGTGACAGTAGTTTTCAAGAGTTTTTACCCGTGTAGGGTTAAAAATTAAATTTTGTAAAATGCCCGATTATAATTTTTTTATAGTAACATTTACCTAATTTTTTATTTTTATCATAGGGTTTAAAATTTCCTTAGACCAAAGATAGTTTAAATTTTTTTAATTTAAAAATTAATTTATATTAATGTTTATTTATGGATCCCGAACTCTTTTTACAAAGGGGTAAAAACTTAATACCAAACCCCCTCTTTTAAAAAATTTCTTTTTTTTTTAATTTTAGATTTTGGGATAATAAATACACACCTTAATAAAATTAATCCTTTTAAAATATAAAAAAACCAAAACTATCTTTGGTCTTGAGGTTTTTTGAACTATGAAAAAAATAATAATTTTGTACATGTTACTATTTTAAAAATTATAAACAGCATTTTAAATAAAAAATAATTAATAAAACCCCACACAGGGTCAAATCTTGAACTACTGTCACTTATATATATATCCAAAGCTAAAACAATAAATTATAAAAAAATTTTTTAAAAATAATAAATTTTTTAACAACGCCTCTCACGACACGAATTTAGTCACACGACAAAGTTCGGGGCACTACAAAACCCGGGCCCTCTTCAGTGTCCCCCCCACACCCTTTTCATCTCAGGGGTTCCACTACGGTCCTGTGATATCTCAGTGTTCCCCCCATCGTACTTTCCCCAGTGTCACACTACGGTCCTGGCCCAGTTCAGTGTAACACTCCAAACCTTTTTTTATGTAATGTCCCCCTAAACACTCTGACGATTCCCCGGCCCCCAGTTTTATCAACGAAAACGGTGAGTCCCCAGAGTTTACCTTTTCCAGTAAATCCCCTCCAAAGGCGGGGGTTGGGGCACACCGCTAGCCCCAACACCCCTGCTGCAACTCACTGAATGCGGCCGTCAAGTAAAATGAGGCCAACAGACTCAGTGAGTTTCGGTGAGGGGGTTTTTTTCTACGCCCCTTGATAGGTACGATTCGGGGTCAGGGACCTACTTCAGACGTGTACCCTGAGGGTTCAGGTACTTAAAAGTTTAAAACCAGTAGACGTGTACCCTTCGGTGGTTTAGGTTTCCACGCCCTTTGGTGTGCCCGCGAGGCCCTCAGGGACCAAAAATATTTCTAAAGCCAGTAGCGTTTTACCCTTCGGTGGTCAGGTACCTATGCTTAGGTTTTGTACAGCGAGGCGCTCAGGTTTAAAAAATTTCTAAAGCCAGTTTTAAAGGTACCCTTCGGTGGTCAGGTACCTACTGCTTAGGTTTTTGGAAAAGCGAGGCGCTCTGGTACATTTCTGTTTTCTAAAGCCATAGACGTGTACATTCGGTGGTAAAGGGACCTTTTAAAAATGTTTTGGGGTGTACAGCGGGCGCTCTGGTACAAATTACTAAAGCCAGTTAAAGGTACCCTTTTGGGGGCAGGTACCTATGCTTAAAGGGGTGTACCGTGAGGGACTCAGGCTCTTAATGCTCTAAGGCCGGCTCAGCAGGGCCCCCCCATTGGGTTTGGGTGACGCCCCAGTGGGTTTCTGCCGGGCCGGGAGGTTAACTATTTAACCCCTAGTTTGGCAGGGGGCCCCCAAAACCCCCCACCACAAAAAAGGGCCGCCAAAACAAAGAAACAATGTAAAATGTTAAACCCGAAACCCTCATCCCGGTTTTGATCGTCCAGAAATCATTCTAGAATCATTATCCTCCCCCGGGCAGGCCACTCATATATTTTCAAAAAAAAATAATTTTTTAAAAAAAGGGTGGTATTAAAAATTTTTTCCTTTTTTAAAAAAAGAGTTCGGGATACATAAATACACCACATTAATATAAAATTTAAACTTTAATATATAAAAATCAACTATCTTTTGGGCCCCAGAAAGGGATTTGAAAAATAGATAAATAATAAAAATGTTTCATGTTACTATAATAAATTTTAAAACAGCATTTTACTAAAAAATAATTAATAAAACCCAAAACAGGGAAAAACTCTTGACACTACTGTCATATTTTATAAATCTTATGCTAAAAAAAATAAATTATAAAAAACTTTTTATAATAAAAAAATTACAAACAAAAAGCCTCTCACGACACGAATCAGTCCCCACGACATGTTCAGTGTTTCACTACAACCAGGCCAAAAATTTAGTGTCCCCCGACACCCTTTTCATCTCATTTTTTCCACAAAGGTCCTGTTTATATCTTTAGTGTTTTTCCCACTCCATCGTAAATCCCCAATTTTCACACTACGGTCCTTGGGCCCCGTTCAGTTTTAAAAACTCCAAAACCTTTTTTTCTGTAATGTCCCACTAAACAGCTCGAGACTCCGGCCCCCCAGTTATCAACGAGACGGTAGTCCACGAGATCACCGGGATTCCCGTAAATCCCCTCCAAAGGGGGTTGACACACCCCTAGCCGAAAAAACCCCTGCCCGCAAGTCACTGAATGCGGGGCCCTCCAAATTTAAATGAAGGGGCCCCCAGACCCAGTGAGCTGCGGGGAGCGGGGTTTTTTCTAACGCCCGTTTGATAGGTACGATCCCTGGGCCGGTACCTCTGGGATAGATTTTACCCTGAGGGTTCAGGTACCCTTTTTGTTGAAGCCATTTAAAAGTTACCCTTCGGGGGTCAGGTACCTACTGCTTAGGTTTTTCCGCGAGGCCCTCGGTAATTAAAAATTTTCCCAAAGCCAGTAGACTTTTACCCCCCGGTGGCAGGTACCTATTTCTTAGGTGTTTACAAACGAGGCGCTCCCGGAAAATAATTTTTTCTAAAAAAAAGTAGACTTTCCCCTTTGGTTTCAGGTACCAAATGCTTGGGGTGTACAGCGAGGCGCTCTGGTACCATACTGTTTCTAAAGCCCGTAGAAATGTCCCTTCCCGGGGGTCAGGTAACCCACTGCTTAGGTGTGTACAGCGAGGCCCTTGGTACATCGTTACTTTAAAACCAGTTGACTTTTAACCCCCGGTGGTCCGGTACCTTTCTGCTTAGGTGTGTACCGTGAGGCACCCCCGGGGTCTTTACTGCTCTAAGGCCCGGGCCCAACCCCCCCCAAATTTGGGTTTTTTGGGCGCACCCCGTGGTACGCCCCCCAGGTTAAAAAATATTTAACCGAAATTTTGGGGGGGCCGCAACACCCCCCCCCCCCAAAAGGACCGCCACAAAGATCAATGTAATATTATCCCGAAAACCCATCCCGGATTTTGAAACGTCCCCGAAAAATTCTAAAAAAATCATTATTTCCCCCCGGGCAGGCCACTCATAAATTACAAAAAAGGGAATTTTTAAAAAACATGGTATTTAAGATTTTTTTTCCTTTTTTTTAAAAAAGAGTTCGGGATACCCTAAATACACACATTAATATAAATTAATCTTTAATATATTTAAAAATTTAACCCATCTTTGGGCAAAAGGTATTTTAATATTATTTATAAAAAAATTTTGTCATGTTACTATAATTAAAAAATTTTAATCAACATTTTACTAAAATATAATTAATTTTCCCTACCGGGGACAACTTTGGGCACAACCCGTCACATTTTTTATATATCTCTATGCTAAAACAATAAAATTTTAAATAACATTTTTATAATAATAAATTTTCAAAACAACTGCCTCTTACGACAAACCCCAAAGGGCAGTCAAAACGACAAATTTTTATGTACACTTTCAACCAGGCCATCTTCATTTTCCCCCGGGGCACCCTTTTAAACCAGTGTTTCCCCTACGGGCCTGTGGGATATCTCAGTGTTCCCCCTCCCTCGTACGTTTCCCTCAGTGTCCACTAAAAGGTCCGGCCCAGTTTTAAATGTAACCCCCCTCCAAAAACCTTTTTTTTCATGTAAGTCCCACAAAAAAGCATCTGAAAGCTTTCCGGGCCCCAGTTGATAACGTAGACGGGGGATCCCCAAAAGACACCGGTATTTTTAAATCCTTCCCAAAAGGGGTTTTTACACACCGGAAACCGAACACCATGCGCAAGCTTTACGAAGCGGCCGTCAAAAACTGAGGGCCCAAAAACTCATTTAGCTTTCGGGGGAGCGGTTCCTTTTTCTAACGCCAGTAGGTAAGGGAAAGATTCCCTTTGGGCAGGTACCTAAAAATTTCATGACCCTGTACCCTGAGGGGTTCGGTACTTAAATGTTAAGCCCGTAGACGTGTACCCTTTGGGGGTCAGGTAAACCCAATTTCTTAGGTTGAAAAGCGAGGCGGGCCCGGTTTCATAATATTTCTAAAGCCAGTAGAGGGGTACCCCTTTGGTTTGGTTTAGGTAAACCCACTGCCCTTTGGGGTTGGAAAAGCGAGGCGCTTTAGGGACATAATATTTCTAAAGCCAGTGAAAGTGTACCCTTCGGTGGTCAGGTACCCATGCTTAGGGTGTACAGCGAGGCGCCCGGTACATACGTTACTAAAGCCGTTTGACGTGTACCCTTTGGGGTCAGGGGACCTACTGCTTTGGTGTTTTTAACAAAGGAAGGGGCTTTTTGGGACATACGTTAAATTTTAAACCCGAAGGGCGTTAAAACCCCTTTGGTGGGCAGGTAACCCCACTGCTTAAGTGGGACCCTGGGCACTCAGGCTATTAAATGCTCTAAGGCCCCTCACAGCCCCCCCCCCATTTGGGGTTTTATGACGCACCCATTTTGGACTGCCGGCCGGCAAAGGGTTTAAATTTAAAAACCCCCTAGTTTGGGGAGGGGGGGCAAACCGTTACCCTTGTGAATTTCCGCTGGGCCCCTTTGGGCAAACCCGGTTAGGTATCTTTAAATTTTTTGGTCAGATTTTAATATCCAAAGCAAATTTGTCCCGGTTTTCAATGTAATTTTAAAACCATTTAAGAAGGCAATCCTTAAAACAAACCAAAAAAACACAAATTCTTATAGGAAAAAATTTTTTTGGTATCCATTCAGCAGGGCCAAAATTTCAGCAGTTCAGGTAACACTGTTTGTTCGATTTTTGGATAGAGGTTCAGGAATTGTCACGGTTGCAAACCTTTCCTGACGCTTTCCTCCCGATATAAACATTCATAAGAACGTAACCTGTTTTAAAGTGGGGAAATTTGTGAGGCCACTGCTTATATCTGAGGTCACAATTCCTAAAAAACCCAAAAGGGATCGATCCCAAAGGGCGATGGCTCCCCTGAATCAAGGTTTAAGAACCTACAGTAAAAAAGAAGTCGCCAGCTATTATCCCACATGTCATGGGTGTGGGGGGTAGGGACATAAAACTTTCTGATTGTCCTTCCAAGAAAAAAAAGAAAGTTGGCGTTTTTTTGTTGACGATAATAACCGGGCACCCTTCGGTTCAGAACTTTAAATGGTTTCAAAGTTCAACATATTACGTCACTGAATGTAGTGCATCGTTTTTTTGGACAAATTTTTCCCTTACTTTAAAACCTCTCGTGTGCCTCTATTCTTTTGACTATTTGGGGGTCTGAAAATTTTCCCAACAATAGTTGTTCTTAAAACTAAATGGTTAAACCCGGTTGGCAAATGCGGTACTGCCCCAATTACTTGTTCTATAATATTGGTAATTTAAAGATGCCATTCTTCTTCGGAGGCAGTTTTTCTCCCTCTCGTGGCCCAAAATTTTTTCCAGCTCCTTTTTCTTGCAAGTTAAATAACCCCCTTAAATTTACAATTTCCGCACCAGAAGCTACTTGTTTCTGTTTTTTTGGGGGTGGAAACGGTGATATGCTCTCGTAGTGAGGTGCGGATCACCTTCCACTCGTGGGGTAAAAAGTAAGGGGGTTTTGCCTCCGGCATTTAAATGTCTTGATGGGGCCAGAAAAAACCCCCCGGCTTCTCCTACCCCCTTTTCCCACCGAAAGCCCTTTTTTTTTCCCCGTTTTTTTGCCCAAGGATGCTTTGTCGATTTCAGCGTGTTTCCCCTTAAATTTTGGGATTGCTAATCAAGATTTTAACAACAAATTATCCAGGGGAGATACGTATTCTAAGTTTGAATATAATAATGGTACTTTTACAAATATGTTTTTAAAATCTCATTTTTTGTTGCCCCAAAACCATGCGAGAACTGGTTCCAAATGGTATGATTGCCAGTGACCCAAACCCCTTTGGGCCCATCATTATGTGGCAAAATCTAAGACACTTTATTTTTGGCCCAGGCATTACTTCGGGTTTACAAAAAGATGTTCTTGCAATAGGTGTCAGGTGCATGCAGCCAAAATACACCCTTTTCCTTTTAAAATTTTACTAAATCTAAAACTCCCTCCTGCAAAAACGAGATACCCACCTAAAAAAGGAAAATGTTTGGCCCTTGTGGGGGTTTATCTCCAAAGTTTAAATTTTATTTAGGGAAAAAAAAATTTTTTAGGAGGTCACAAACCTTTGATATCCCTAAAAATTTTTTAAAGGGAAAACCAACAGCGCCTTTTAAAAAGTGGACATTGGCATTCCAACTTTTAAGTTTTCTTTGTGTATATCAATGGTTCACCCAAATTATTCTTTGAGGGTTTAAAGCGTGACAGTCAGTAGAAATTTGGTGCCTTTTAAAGCGATTTTGTTAGAACTTTTTTCCTCCTTTCTTTTAACCCCCTTGACTAAAAGTTTTTGGTAGGGGGGGAATGGAAAGGGGGAAAGTTCAACAGATGGGAAAAGTGAGGGTATAGGGTTTGACGATATTTTTGTTGTGGTGTTGAAAGGGTTAGGGTCAGTCTAGCTCCCAATCCCCCCCCCTTCTCCCCCCCCCGAAAGGTGATGGGGGGCTCGGACCAACAGTAATCACTGATCACAATCCCGGCACAATGTAAGTAAAAAACCTCTGTCCTATTCTAGGGTATTTGGTTGAAAGCTTCATTTTTGCCCAATAACAATTAGCCTTTCATTTTTGATTTCCCAGTTATGCGTTTAACACCTTTTCTTTTAGGTACGTATTATCTGGAGATTATTTCTTAAGCAGTGGAACCCTTTGTCTCTTTCAGTTTGGAATGACACTCGGGTCATCTCCCAAAACCAAAGAAACGTTTTAAAGGAGATGGACTGAAGTCCTGAACGTACTTTTTGATTACCTACCTGATTAATTGTGGGAAACAGCGGCAACTCCCCTCATTTTTGCAGGGAAAGAACCCTGCTTCCTGTCATCTGGCTGACTATTCAAGGTATAGACCGTGAAGAAAAAGTCGTTGTGTTGTCCCAACCCCTGTGACCCCCCCCCCCCCCCCCAAATCGCAGGGGCTACTTTTCACAATGTCCCCAAAAACCAGACCCCCCCGAAAAATGTACATATTAGCTTTAAAATTCAAAATGCTTTTTCTTCATTTCTTTTTTCATTTTTTTTTTAAAAGTGGATACACGTTTTTTCAATGTTTTATCTTTGCTTTAAAAAAATAAAAATGTCTTTTTTTAAAAAATTTATTTCTTTTTTTATTTTTAAATTTTTTCTGAGGAGGGCCACCCTTTGGAATACTGTTGAATTGTTACAGGTTGAGTAAGCCTTCACAGACAAGTCAGAGTGGGTGTGAGTTACCTACTTGTTGGGGCCAGTGGCTCTCATCTGTTTCCTTGTCGACAGGTGGACTTGGCCCACCAGTTGGGCCATAAATCTTGCTACAGTGTTCCTTATATTTATTTTCTATTCAGTAAATATTGTCTTTTTTTATTGACAAAACGGCCTTTTCCCCCCAAGGTGGGGGCCCCCTGAAAAAAAAAAAAAAACCTTCTTTATAAAATCAGCCATCACGGGTTTTTTCCCGGGGAGTGTCAACACAGTTATAGTAGTTTATTCAGGATATCAATACGTTACATAAATTATTTAGAGGGTATTGATCGAGGTGATAAATGGAAAACAAAAATAAAAAAAGGGGATGAAATGTGTGCTAAAAATTCCAGAAAGACAGGACTCACAGAAAAGGTTTCAAGTTGGAAAATTTAGATTCAGGAAGGAATGGAAACCCTGGTTTGGTAATAGAGTTTGGATGAGCGGAAAAACCCCCGATACAGTTATGACAAAAGTTGTTGGTTTTAAAATTGGTTTGATAAATACATGAGGGGGTTTTGGGGGGTAGGTGTGAGTTGGCCCTGAGAAAGTGTGCGGGGGTTGGTGCCCGTGCCCCTTCCTTGGTGAAGGTGACCAACTGGGTGGGTCAGGGGGAAATCCTGGGGGGAAAACAGGGCCCGTCCGCTTTGGGGAGTAGGCCTGTTGCGGTTCCTTTTATTTATTTTTTATGTGGGAAAAACCCCAGGAAACCCAAAAAAGCAAGGTGTCTTTTTTCCTTTTCCCCTTTTTCAGAGTGGGGGCATTGATTCTCAATTTCCCGGATTCAAGTCCGGATCCCCGGGTTTCCTGAAACCTTTTTAAAACATTATCTTGATCACCTCCCAAATTTGTAGGGTTCTAAAAATCATTTTTCTCCATTGCTCCAAAATTTAAAGTATCAGAGTTTACCCCGGGAAAATTCCGGAGAGGGTTTCGGGGGTCAACCCCCCGGGACCCGGCGAACAAAGCCCCGTGGTGGATCGGGGTTTTTCAACCAGGTGTTATGCGGCGCATGCAACGACATACGAACCCCAGCCTTCGGGGGAAGTACTGACTTTAGGTGCTTGTCCAGTCCTTTTTTAGATAGCCAGGCGTTATTGGTAATCCCCCCTTTTGTATGATGGTAGGCAGTTTAACAGTCTTGGGCCCCTTTGGGACTTATTTTGTTGTCTCTCAGTGTATCCTGGGTTTCCTGCTTTTTTTTTGGGGGAATGAAAAAGGGGCGCCCGGTACAGAGAGACATCACAATAAGCAGGGGCCCCGACTCTTTAAAATGTTCCCACAACATAAGGGTATTACCAATAGACCCCAGGCTGTCTTCAAGAAGACACTGGACAGCCCCCTAAAGTCAGTACCCGGCCAGCCCGGCAGGGGTTCCCTGTGTTGTGTGTGGCCAGCATAACAGCCTGGTTTATCAGACCTGTCCCCACGAGGCTGGTCTTGCTGCAAGTCCAAGCCCTGCGCACAAAAACCCAATTTTCCTCCCCCTCCCAAATTTTCCTAGTCCTCCCCTCCACCCTTCCCTACAGTACATTTTTTTACACTCTCAAGCCACTATTTTGTTCCATCTCCCACATGTCGAACCACTCAAAAACCCCCCTAGCCCTTTGGCATGTTTTCGTAACTCGAACCTCCTTCTAATTTCCAAACTAAGGATTTTTGCTTTTTATTACACCAATAGCCTCAGACGTGACATCTCCCCTGCCCCCGCCTTCTCCTTGCTCCAACTTCATCAATTATGCTTCACACCATATAAAACGTTGGGATTACAAGTATTTTACATTTTCCCCCTGTCTCCACAGATCCCCGTGCCACCCCTTTCCTTTTTTCCTCATCAAATCTATGATTCACCCCATCTTTTGACCCCCTCTGCTACACATCCACTCCAAAAATTTCGGAATACATTACCCCTCCATACTCTTCCCCCCAAAATAATCCCAAACTTTCGTTACTAAATTTTCATATTCCCCCACCCTTACCTTTTCCTAATTCTTTAAATTTCCTGTTTTTTACATACCCTGCAAGCTCATCCCCAAACTATGTAACTTCTCTTCAGAATCTCCCCAAAAACAGTGTATCAAAAAAAGAGCAACTGTGACAAATCCCCCCTTTTGTTAGTTTTTTTATCTATTAACCCCAACCCCTTTTTCAAGACCCCTCGCATTCACTTCTCTCACAACCCCCTTATAAAATTTTGAAATCCCGGTGACATCACACATCCTTGTCTAAGGCTATTTTTCTGGGAAAAATCTCCCACTTCCTTTTTCTATCTAACCCTGAACCTCACTATCCTCGTAAAAAATTTTTATGCTCCAATAACCCCCCCTTTCATACATTTACAACATCTGCCACATTGTCCCTACCACCTTTCATACGCCCTTTTCCAAACCCTAAACTCTTTGCCCTTAACAAATTTGTTACCCCATTGTTTCATTGTAAACACTTGGTTACACACCCCCCACCCTTCTAAACCCTCTTTTTTATCTATTCCTACTCTCTGACTAAATTTTTTGAATAATAATACCATTTCACACCTTTTGTCCCTGTACCTTTATACAAAAAAAAATATGCCTTTGCTAATCCCCAAGTAACCTTACCTGTTCCCTAAGTTTTTAAAAAAAAGCACCAACCATACAAAATATCCCCCACCCGGTCTTAACATTTTTGTCTTTATCCATCAAACCCAGCAGTTTTTTCCCGTTTCATTCTACCCACTGCCTCCGAGTTCCTTAAAATCACTATGGGTCTTCCTCATCCTACAAGTGTTTTCCCCCCTGTCCTTTACACGAAAATCAGTTTTCTCTACTTCTAACTTTACCAAGCCCCAAAAAATTCCCCCAAAAGTTCCCGATACCTTATTATTAGGGTTTAAAAACTATTTTTTTTTTAGGAGAAGGGAGAAATGCGGCATTTTTGAGTTGTCCATGAAGAAGTGGGTTTTTTGAAGTTATTCCCGTGGGGAAAAAGAAGATTTTCCTTTATTGTGGACCCGAGAACACGACAAAAAAAAACGCTATCTATCTCTGTGGGAATATATTTCTCTTTCAATAGCGTATAGTCTGTTTTTTCTAATATTTCTTATTACTAAAAAAAAATTCTTTCTGTTCTTTTTATTTTTTTTGTGAAAACAGTTTAATAGATGTAAAAAGGAAATTTAAAAAAAAAATTAAGAAATTTAGAGGCCTCAACGAACGTTCCTTTTACCTCGGAAGCAAAAAGTGAGTCGCCTCACCTCCTTCCCGCCCATGAAAGAAACCACCTTCCCTAACAATTTTAAATTGGATTTTTTCTGAAAAAACCCAAAAAACAGAAACCTTTTTTAAAAATGCCCAAAATTCATTATAAAAGTATAAACCACTCCTATAAACCCTTTTTAAAACGTTGAAATTATAATTTTCGTTTAGAAAAACACAAAGAAATAAGGTTTTATTTTTTTTTTCCATTTTGGGGGTCTTTCCTGGAGATTCATTATTTTCCATTTTTTTTATATTTATTTTTTATTTATATTATCATCGGCGTTTCCCCCCGAGGGAGAGGCCGGAAAAAAAGAAAACTTTCAAAATTCACTCATCACTGTGTTGCCAGGGGGTTTCCCCACTATTAAAACTGAGGTCAACCCCTCCTTCTACAACGGCACTTTTCTTCCCCCCTCCCGGGCTTAAGTCCCGGCCCGTCGGTTTCCAAATCTCTTCAAAAGTTACTTTGCTACTAAAATGAGCCAAAACCCTTTTGTTCCCCTCTTTCTATCAAAAACTTCACAGAAATTTTTCAGGTGTCCAGGCCCCTCGTACCACAAAATTCTTTACCCCTCCTGCAATCTTTCCTAGCTGATCCCGTACCAGCCTTCATCGATCTACAGATTTACATGCTCTCAGGTCATTCTAACTTGGTTCCATCTTTCTAAATATCGAACACTCACCAACCCCTCCTCAGTCCTTGGAAAATTCTCTTAAGTAAACCACCGCATCTGCAAATTTCCAGGCTCCAAAATCTCTGCATTCTAATTCACACCAAGCACTTGCCCAAGACCACATCTCCATGTCAACCTTCTTGTTGCATCACACCACCATGCTTCCAGCACATCTTTAAGAACTATAGTTGTTAATACTACCTGGAGTAGTAATAAAACGAAGACTCAGACCCGAGAAACTCTGAAGTTTTTGCAGCGGCCGCTAGATGACAGTGCGGGGGTGTCGACATAAACGTTTCTGGGTTGTAAACCATAACACATTTCGAGGATTCATCCCTCACATTTATGAAAGAAATAGTTGAGTGTCCTTGCTGCTGATTATTCTTAACCTAATGACATACTTTTGACTGATGGTTTACTTTGCTTGCGTGGCCATAGATGAACAGAATAGAATAATTTGTTCTTATGGTATTTTATAGAGCTTGCAGTCCACTGCTTAGGTATTTGCTGCATAGCCTCGCCTGGTGCCCATCGTCGAAACGATGTGTGCTAACTCTCATCCCATCTTCTTGCCTGGAATATGGGAATCTAGGTCTGTTAGCAGTTGTAGGCTAAACAGATTTTTGTTCTATCACGACGGGGTATTGTGCCACTCGGGGCATTGCGTTGTTCATCGGTCGGCCTGGACACACTAGGGTTGACTATAAAGCAGGTTTCACGCTGCCTTCGCAAAGTAAAGTAAAAGTATTGTAGCAGCGTTATTCTTTCACATTTCACAAAGATGAATACAACGACTTGCTGAAGTAAATGCCAACGTAATATTCCTGATTACTCTGAAAGTACTGGTTCTCGCTCGTCAGAACAGACTTCCTTGTCTTTCCTATTGTTTTCCCTTTGTGTTTTCCATGTAGTATCTATCATATCACCTTTATGTCTTTTGTCTTCCAGTGTTGTCAGTTTCAACTATTTTTCAGCCTAAATCTCATGCATGCTTAGCTCTAGGAACTAGAATTGTAACATTCCTGTTGTACTTTTTCCAATTCATTAAACTTGCTTTACCAAAGGAGCGTTTCTTGCTAGTTCTGCTTATTAGTTGCATAAGTCTTCCCTTACTCTTTAGTTTGGCTGTTGGTTGGTTCTTGTTGAGTATGCGAGTTGTCAGTTTATTATTTTGTGTGTGGTGTATGTGTGACTCTACTATATTTATTCACATTTATGTGTTATGCGGGGGATCGGACTCACAGCTCTGGACCACTTCTTTGCTAGTCACTACTAAGTCCATTCCTGTATCATGAGCATTATCATTCGTCTTTTAAAGCTATGACATGGATCCTGCTTCTGCATTTCACTCACCCTATTGTTTCCACTTCCTGATAACTCTAAAACCAAGAAATAATTCCTAACTTCCTATGACTCATCTGAGCTACAACTTCAGTTGATTAATCTTATTCTCGGATTCCTGGTCACAGTAATCTTCCATCTATGTTCACCTTGTCAATCCTTCTCAGTACTTTATACGTTCTTATCATGGTTGCCCCTATCTCCTGTATCCAGTGTACTTCAGGTTGAGTTCTCCTAATCCTCTCCTCAGAAGACATACCACATAGACTCCAGGTTAGTACTGTTGCAAAATTTTGCATTTTATCTGATTTCTTGAATTGCTAGACCAGGAGCTGGTTACACACGGTGCTGATTTAACCGCCAATTGGGCCTGACATACATGGTGTACTATGTCGTGAAGGAATCTTTCTAAGCCCTTTCAGGGCAGGAGGCAAATTTCAAAAGTGTTGCACCCAGGGGTCCAAAAAATTTCAAAAAGTAATTTTCGTTATTTTTTCTATGAAAATGGTTAGAGAATCTTTTTCTGAAGGTAGTAAAACAAAAAAGTACGAAATTTGATGGAAAATGTAGAAATTATGTGACGCGAATTTTGATTGTGTCGAGAATATTTACGGCATCGGCGATTTTTGCCGACTTTGACTCCTATTTTAGCCCCAATTACAGTATTTCTCGTCAACCAGGATTCTTAGGTATTTCACTAGTATATTTCTATTCTATCCGATTTGAGCACAAGGGAAATCGCTCAAGTTCAAACTGTTTCAACAACAACATTAAAGTGACCGGAAATTGGTAATCTTGGCAATTTTAATGCAAAGTTCAAAATATTCCAATTTAATTAATAGGCGTGAAAAATAAACAAATGCAAGCATTCCTGGCACTAGACGAACATTTCCTTGTTCAATTAGTTACGGTTGTCAGGTTTTACACGTGAATTCTCTTTGATTTTTTTATTCACATAATGAATTTTTTCAAAACCAAAAAAATAGAAAGCTTTACTGGGCATGCAATAACTGTAATAAATTGTATAAATATTATCACCACATCAGCTGCGTATTGTATTAGATGTGTCGGTTCATTTGTTTACTCTTGAACATCGGCAATATTTAACAATTTCTGTCTTTGAGCTCAGTAGTTCTAAGTCCATTTTCAAGCACTTCATTTACTTTGCACTTGGTAGGGTTTAAATCCTGGGAGCATTTGTTAGATAAGGGCTTGCAGTCTGTCCAGATCCCTTTGCAGTCTTTCCTAATCCTCGTCCGCTTGTATTCTCCTAATCAGTTAAATTCGTCTAGGCGATGAGTGCATACTTCTGAACATATTCTTCTGTATTGTCATTCACGTACACAAGAAAAAGTACTGACCCTAGCAATGATCCTCTGTTTTACCCTATTTGACAGAGGCGTTCACTCTGCCACCTCTTTATACAATCATCGTTGTTTCGTTCCTATGGTAATTCCTGAACTCGTTTTACTGATTTTCTAGTATCACTCTATTCCAGCTGCCTTGTGCTTTTTGTACAGTCTTTGTGAAGTAATGGTTCAGAGAGACCTTCTTACAGTCTAAGTAACATGACAATTTACCTATCCCCCTCCCTCTTATTCTCTCTCTCTCTCTCTATGTCTCTCTTCTCTCTCTCTCTCTATCTCTCTCTCTCTCTCTCTCTCTCTCTCTCTCTCCTCCTGTCTACTCCTGTTACCTTGTCGTAGGACTCCATGAATTGTGATGGTTGTCATGTTATGAGCCCATTCCTTTTTATGAAGTTCACCACTTTCTTATGTAATCTTCTCCTGACCTTGCGTGATTTACACTTCCCTGACATTGGTTAAGTAGTTTAACACTGCCTGTCGGTATCTTTCTTAAAAAGTGCTACTATATATGCTTGATAGATTTCGTGAAAGTATGTTATTTGCAGCACAAAGTGCCTCTGCTCCTCTCTCAGGTTTCATGGAGTATATATTATCTGGGACCCACTGCCTTCGATGTATCTTGTTCACACAGTAGGTTCTTCACCTCCTCCTCGTTTGTGATGTAGTATGGTCCAAGCACTTGCTTGTCTATACTCTGCATCCTAGGTTTGCTGGAAGCTTTTATTTGGTCTCTGGAAGAATCACCCTCTTAAATCTTTTTCAGAGCTCTTCACATGCTTACTCAACATTTCCTTGTAAGTTGCCCCTTGTTAAGGTGTCCCTGACTGTTGTTGTGATCCTGATGTAACAATGCAATAGCTTAGCGTCAGATTTGCTTTCGATGAGTATATCATTCTCACTTTGCTATGTTCCTTCCCTCCATGACTATTAATTCTGTT
Organism: Cherax quadricarinatus; assembly: GCF_026875155.1. Taxonomy (NCBI): domain Eukaryota; kingdom Metazoa; phylum Arthropoda; class Malacostraca; order Decapoda; family Parastacidae; genus Cherax; species Cherax quadricarinatus. The sequence goes on from NC_069415.1 coordinate 54,239,607, forward strand.
ACGTCAGCTAATCTCCTTATTTTCCGGGTCCTTTGTCTACTATACTTTTTTCATTTTCTAGCATAATTAGTTTTGGTCTCTAACACTTTGGGTGATCCATGGGCTCATATTGGTTTTATTATTTTTTTGAATGTTGTCCTCCTTGCATATTTGTGGTACATTTTCCATCATTTAATTTCAAGTTTTTCCAGCTAGTTATCTTTCTCATGTACCTCATGCATGAAATTCATCATGTAGTCTGGCTTCATCCCATCTCTACTCGGCTGCTTCACTTTTCCCCAATTTTGACTTTGCAGTGCTATTCAAGCTCACGATCACGTGATCATTAGCTTCGAGGGGCTCTTTTCATTTGTGATGGTTTCATCACAGAACGAATTAATGTAAATATGGGGTCCAGTAGTTTTGTTGGTCTCATCTCGAATATTTTGTTGGTAGTGTCCCTGAAATGTTGATGCATGAGGTTGTTCCAGTATACATTCCATCATGTTAGCTCCATATTTCTGGCCTGCAGGTTTTCTCAGTTAATCTCCACAAACTATCACCTTTGCCTAGCCAATATGGGCCCTTTCTGACATCCTCAGTCTGTTGCTCTCATCATGTACTTCCTTTTAGCCTCTGTATTCTGAGGTGAGTTGTACTCAAATGCAATCTCTCTTGGGACCACCAGTCTAAAGTGTTCCTGCTATTGGTATTCGTTGCTTCCATTCTGTCATTCCTTCATTTGTCAATCCCTACTGTTTTTTTTTTGATGAGCAGTGAAAAATTCCCCCCTCTTGCTCCCTCTGTTTTCCTCTGGATTTGTATCCAATGGAAAGACTGATCTGTTTCATCCCGTGAACTTCGTTTCTGTGGTGCTATGACTTGGGGATTTTCCCCATGATTCTTTCATTTTTTTCTATTGTTACAATCTTTATTTTATTTTCAAATTTGTGTTTGTGTGTTTTCCCCAAATTTGTACTCACTACTTGTGGTTGCGGGGGTCGGTCTAGCCCCTGGCCCCCCTTTTTATGGTCACTCCTAGGCATCTTCCTGTTCCTGGTTTTATCATACCTATTCTTAAAGCTTGTTGGACCCTTCCACATTCCTTCCCAGCCCACTGCATTTCCCTCTAATCTATGATAAAGAAATACTTCCTAATTTCCCCTATATTCATTGAGTTTCTTTTCCCAACTTCCCCCTTTGTTTTGTGCCCCATCTCTAGAACATCCTGTTTATCATCTTCGTTTTTTAAGTCGTTATTTTCCCCTGTGTGTGTGTGTGTGTATACCTAATTGTACTCCCCAAAAAATTTGGTTGGGGGTCGAGACTCAGCCCCTGGCCCCGCCTTTTCATGATCGTACTGGACCTCTCTCTCTCTGTTTCCCTGGCTTGGTCATATCTCTTCTTAAATTGTATGGTTTCCCGCCTCCCCTATTCATTGCTAGGCTATTCCCCTTCCTGACAACTTATGACTGAAGAAATACTTCCTAAGTCCCGTGACTCGCTGAGTCTTTTAGCTTCCCGTTGTGACCCCTTGTCCTGTGTCCCCCTTTTGGAAAATCCATCTTGTCACCTTGTCTATTCCCCGAGTATTTTTATGTGTTTCATGTCTCCCCTGACCCCTTTTGTCCTCCTTTTCGTCGTTTGATTTTTCCCTTAACCCTTTCTGTACGACTTCCTTGAAACTTGGGAAGCCTTGTTTCAAACCTTTGTACTTCTTAACTTCTTGACGTTCTTGACCGGGTGGGTTCCAGATGGGGCGCATCTTCGTATGGGGCCTAAATACACTGTACGTGTCTTGAAGTTTCCTTATTAAGTTTTTTCAGAAAAGCTATTCTCAGGTTTGCCAGGCGCCCGTATGTGCAGCAGTTATTTTGGGTTTATGTGTTTTCCCCCCGGTGATGTGCTCGGTGTTATGGTCACCCCAAGGTCTTTCTCCCTGAGTGAGGTCTGTTAGTCTTTGCCCACCTAGCCTATACTCTGTCTGCGGTTTCTTTGCCCCTCCCAATCTTCATGACTTTGCATTGCTGGATTGAATTCGAGTTGTTTGACCACATGTCCAGCCTGTCCAGGTCTCTTTGCAGTCCTGCCTATCCTCGTCCGATTTAATTCTTCTCATCAACTTCACGTCATCTGTGAACAGGGACACTTCAGAGTCTTTCCTTCCATCATGTCGTTCACAATATAAAGATAGCACTGGTCCTAGAACTGACCCCTGTGGGACCCCGCTCGTAACAGGCGCCCACTGTGTACCTCTTCACGTACCATGGTCGTTGCTGCCTCCCTTTCAGGATTCTCTTATCCATTCCCAGTGCCCTCCCTTTTACGTGCGCCTGATCCTCCAGCTTCTGCACTAATCTCTTGTGGGGAACTGTGTCAAAGGCCTTCCTGCAGTTTTAGGAAAACGCAATCTACCCACCCTCTCTCTGTGTTTACTTCTGTTACCTTGTCATAAAAACCCCAGGAGGTTTGTGATACAAAGATTTGCCTTCCATGAACCCATGCTGGTTTTCATTTATAATCTTGTTCCTTTCCAGGTGTTCGACCACTCTCCTCCTGATAATTTCCCCATGACTTTGCACACAATACATATCAGAGACACAGGTCTGTAGTTTAGTGCCTCGTTTCTGTTTCCTTTCTTAAATATGGGGACTACATTAGCTGTCTTCCATTTCTCAGGTAGTTGCCCAGTTTCAAGGGATGTGTTGAAGATTGTGGTTAGAGGCATGCACAGCATCTCTGCTCCTTCTCTAAGGACCCATGGGGAGATGTTGTCCGGTCCCATTGCCTTTGAGGTGTCAAGGTCACTTAAGAGCTTCTTCACCTCCTCCTCAGTTGTTCGTATGTCATCCAACACTTGTTGGTATATTCCCTCTTCTGTGCTGTCTTCCCACAGCCCTTCCTGTCTCTACTGTAAAAACTTCCTTAAATCTCCTGTTCAGCTCCTCACATACCTCCTGATCATTTCTTGTGAGTTCTCCACCTTTTGTCCTTAATCTGATCACCTGGTCTTTGACTGTTGTCTTCCTCCTGATGTGGCTATACAACAGTTTCGGGTCAGTCTTGATTCTCGATACTATGTCATTTTCATACTGTCGCTGGGCCTCGCTCCTTACCTGTGCGTACTCATTCCTGGCTCTGCGACTGATCTCCCTATTTTCGTGTGTTCTCTGCCTTACACCGTCGGGTAAACCAGGGGCTTGTTCTGGTCTTCCCGTTGTTACTGTTGCCCTTGGGAGTAAACCTTTCCACTGCCTCCTTGTATTTTGTTGTTACATATTCCATCATTTCATTTACTGGCTTTCCTGCCAGTTCTCTGTCCCACTGGACCTCCCGCAGGAAGTTCTTCAACCCTATGTAGTCCCCTCTTTTATAGTCAGGCTTTTCCCATTCAACTCCTGTTATTCTCTCCACTTGCAGCTCTACTATGTATTCAAAGCACAGAACCACGTGGTCGCTAGCTCCTAGGGGACTCTCATACTTGATGTCCTCAATATCTGAGTTGCCCAGGGTGAACACAAGGTCCAATTTTGCTGGTTCTCCTCCCCTCTCACTCTGGTAGTGTCCTTAAATGTAGGTGCATGAGGTTTTCTAGCAACCATGTCCAACATCCTGGCTCCCCTTGTTTCGGGACCCCCATGTGGCTCCCGGTTTTCCCCGTCAATCTCCCTGTGGTTGAAATCCCCCCTAACCAGCAAAATTTGCTCTGAGGGAGTGAGGGTCTTCTTGCAAACCCCAGCAAGTGTGTCCCCTATTGCTCTGTTGCTCTCTTATATTCCTCTCTTGGCCTCCTGCAGTTATGTGGTGGATTATACATCACTGCAATGACCACTTTGTGTTCCCCAGACTGAAGTGTACCTGCTATGTAGTCTCTTTCTCCCGTCTCATCTATTCCTTCCATTTTCTCGAATTTCCATCTGTTTTTTACGAGCAGAGCAACCCCACCTCCCCCACTGCCCTTTTATCTTTCCTCATGATTGGTATCCTGGTGGGAAGATTGCATCTGTTATTGTCTCCGTGAGTTTTGTTTCTGTAACTGCTATGATGTCGGGGACTTCTTATTGATTCTTTCTTGCCATTCCTCATGTTTTTTCGTTAAACCATCTGCATTTGTGTACCAAACCTTCAACTTCTGTTCTAATACTGTAACTGTGGTGCGGGGGGGTGGTAACAGAGGGATCGGTGTGTGATGGTTGGTTTGGATTGTTCAGTTGCCTTGGGGGTGTCGTGGCTGGAGGTCCTTCTGCAGGTGTTTATGGGGGGTGCGCTTGTCCTTCCCTTTGATCCTGGGTTATTCTGCTCTCCTTTTTCATTTTCCCCCCATTTCTCCTTTCGTTTTTGACTCTCTCCTTTCATTGTCTTCCTTTCGTCTGTGTTCTGTCTCGATCGAGGTACACACTCCGGAACTCTTTCTTGCCTCTCAGCCGTGCTTCTCCTGCAGGGGTCATGGTTCGGGTTGATTCTGCCTTGAAAAATTACTTTGAGAGGCTGATTCCTTTTCTTTGTGAACCACCCAATTTTCTCCGAAAATTTGCCACGTGGGTCATGTCCCCTCGCCTATACCTTCATGATTCTTCAATAGCTTTTTTTCCTCCGCTTTCTTTCATCATAAGTTTCCCTTTAGCTTCGTCTAGTCCATAGACAAACACGGATCTCTTTCCCCTTTTCCCCCTCCCACTGTGACTCCATTGCATCCTCTGATGTGTTTTAGTTCCTTCCCGTGGAGTGTTCCTTCCTTCAGTCCCTCCCCAGTTTTTGGCCCCTATGGGTTCTTGGTTTATCCTTCCTGCTCACCTGCTCTGGCCCCAAGGTATCTGGTAGGTCCTTGCACATGTCCTAGTTCCTTCAATGTCTTCCAACCTCTCATTCTGTCCAAGTGTGCTCCCTGTCTTTGTTTTGGTCCATGTGGGTTTGACAGGACCTCTGCATACAGTTTAGTTTCCATGCTTCCTTCAGACCTGTTGTCTGTGTTTGATGTAGCCATTGCCTATGCTACTTCTGTAATATCTTTGTCTCTGTGCTGTTTCAGATGTTTTCAGTCCTCTTCTAATCTCTCTATCTTGATTTCTGCTGCTGTGGCCTGTTGCTTCCACCCTTTTGCATTCTGCTGCTAACCTCTTTCCATCTTCCTTTCCAGCTCATCTAGTCTCCTTCCCCAGTCTTCCTCCCTTTTTCTGAGCTCTACCTCCCATTCCTCCCTCCCAGATTCGTCCTTGGAGCCCCTTGTCCTCATCCTGGTTAGGAGGAGGGGAATAGATGATTAGGAGAGGGGATGGATGGTTGTGGGGGAGGGGGAGGATGGTTATTGGAGGGGTAGAGATAGTTGGGGGAGGGGGTTAGATGGTTTGGGGAGAGAGGGGATGGATGGTTATGGGGGAGGGGGAGGATGGTTATTGGAGGGAGGGAGGTAGTTGGGGGGGGTTAGAATGTTTGGGGAGGGGTTAGGTGATTTGGGGGAGGGGTAGGTGGCTAAGGTGAGGTGGTTAGGGAAGGAGAGGTGGTTAGGGGAGGGGGGGGTACGTGTTTGTGACATGTGTTTGTGTCAAGTGGTGGAGGGTGTGTGGGGGTGTGTGTGTGTGTGTGTATGTGCGTGTGTGTGTGCATGTGTGTGTGCGTGTGTGTGTGTGTGGTGTGTGTGTGTGGTGTGTGTGTGTGGTGTGTGTGTGTGGTGTGTATGTGTGGTGTGTGTGTGTGGTGTGCATGTGTTGTGTGTGTGTGTGTGGTGTGTGTGTGTGGTGTGTGTGTGTGTGGGGTGTGTATGTGTGGTGTGTGTGTGTGTGGTGTGTGTGTGTGTGGTGTGTGTGTGTGTGGTGTGTGTGTGTGTGGTGTGTGTGTGGTGTGTGTGTGTGTGTATGTGTGTGTGTGTGTTTGTGTTTGTGTGTGTGTGTGTATGTATGTGTTTATGTATGTATGTATGTATGTGTGTGTGTGTATGTGTGTGTACGTATGTGTGTGTGTGTGTGTGTGTGTACTCACCTATTTGTACTCACCTATTTGTGGTTGCAGGGGTCGAGTCCTAGCTCCTGGCCCCGCCTCTTCACCGGTTGCTACTAGACCCTCTCTCTCCCCGCTCCATGAGCTTTATCAAACCTCGTCTTAAAACTGTGTATGGTTCCTGCCTCCACTACGTCATTTTCTAGGCTATTCCACTGCCTTACAACTCTTTGACTGAAGAAATACTTCCTACTATCTCTCTGACTCATTTGTGTCTTCAACTTCCAATTGTGGCCTCTTGTTTCTGTGTCCCCTCCCTGGAACATCCTGTCCTTGTCCACCTTGTCTATTCCACGCAGTATTTTATATGTCGTTATCATGTCTCCCCTGACCCTCCTGTCCTCTAGTGTCGTCAGGCCGATTTCCCTTAATCTTTCTTCATAGGACATTCCCTTAGCTCTGGAACTAACCTTGTTGCAAACCTTTGTACTTTCTCTAGTTTCTTGACGTGCTTTATCAAGTGCGGGTTCCAAACAGGTGCTGCATACTCCAGTATGGGCCTGACATACACGGTGTACAGTGTCTTGAATGATTCCTTACTAAGGTGTCGGAATGCTGTTCTCAGGTTTGCCAGGCGCCCATATGCTGCAGCAGTTATCTGATTGATGTGTGCTTCCGGAGACATGCTCGGTGTTATACTCACCCCAAGATCTTTCTCCTTGAGTGAGGTTTGCAGTCTTTGGCCACCTAGCCTATACTCTGTCTGTGGTCTTCTGTGCCCTTCCCCTATCTTCATGACTTTGCATTTGGCAGGATTAAATTCGAGAAGCCATTTGCTGGACCAGGTGTCCAGTCTGTCCAGGTCTCTTTGAAGTCCTGCCTGGTCCTATCAGATTTAATTCTCCTCATTAACTTCACATCATCTGCAAACAGGGACACTTCTGAGTCTAACCCTTCCGTCATGTCGTTCACATATACCAAAAATAGCACTGGTCCTAGGACCGACCCCTGTGGGACCCCGCTCGTCACAGGTGCCCACTGTGATACATCATTACGTACCATGACTCGTTGTTGCCTCCCTGTCAGGTATTCTCTGATCCATTGCAGTTCCCTTCCTGTGTGTGTGTGTGTGTGTGTGTGTGTGTGTGTGTGTGTGAGTGTCTACCCTTGTGTGTGTGTGCTTGTGTGTGAGGGAGGGAGTGTTAGGGGGGGTAGGTTGTGTGGTTGAAAGATCCATCGTGTAGGGCACAAATTTAGTCTCATTTTTCTTTCCCAATTATCTACTCTCTCCACTTATTGCCCTTTCTGGATTTACATATTAATTGTTGCTGGTTATTATCGTTTTCCTTGTTCACATTGAGAGAGGAATTCCTAGCTTCCTAAGTATTCTTACTGCTAATAACTACCGGTAGTAACACTGCCTGTGTGCGTGTGTGCATGTGTGTGTGTGTGAGTGTGTGTGTGTGTGTGTGAGAGAGAGTCTTGTGCGGTGTAATGACTGGCCGCAACTTCTTGTGACCTGACACAACACTCCTGGGACCTGACCCCAGCACTGTCTTACAATGTTGCCCTTAAAAGCTTGTCCCACCTACCTTCTCACACTCGTCAACACTATATTCTCTATGTCTATGCTATTTCTATTCTAATTCTGGTAATAGCTTGCAGGAGTGAGTGACCAGTATCAAACAGTATGCAAGGCCAGCCAGGGCCGTCAACATGCAAACCACAAATAGGCGAATAAACTTGCGGTGACAGTTGCCAGCTGCTGATGACGAAGTCGTCGTACGTAGGCCTTAAATCCATATTTTGGAGATCCTTCACCCGTGATGATTATAACCATATATTCTCATACATCCCGCTTCCTCACGCGATTTCACTCTTCACTGATGATAGTATACACTTCACATTATATACACTTCACTTTATATGTATAATGGCACACAACTTGTCGTGACGTCACTTCTTCAGGCATACCGCTACCAATGTGGCAACAGTGCCTAAGACCCCCAACGGTTTGTGTATGTGTGTGTGTGTGTGTGTGTGTGTGTGTGTGTGTGTGTGTGTGTGTACTCACCTAATTGTGGTTGCAGGGGTCGAATCATGGCTCCTGGACCTGCCTCTTCACTGGCCACTACTGAGTCACTCTTCCTGTTCCATGAGGCTTATTATACCTCTTCTTAAAGCTATGTTTGGATCTGCCTCTGCTTCATCACTTCCCAGACTATTCAACTTCCTGACAACTCTGTGACTGAAGAAATACTTCCTAACATCCCCGTGATTCATCTGAGTCTTCAACTTCCAACTGTGCCCTCTTTTTGTTGTGTTCCATCGTTGGAATATCTTGTCACTGTCCACCTTGTCGATTCCTCTCAGTATTTTATAAGTCGTTATCATATAACAACATAAGAACATAAGAAAGAAGGAACACTGCAGGAGGCCTGTTGGCCCATACTAGGCAGGTCCTTCACAATCCGACCCACTAACAAAATATTTGCCCAACCCAGTTTTCAATGCTACCCAAGAAATAAGCTTTGATAATTCTATTTACTAGGCAGACACTCATCAACATAAGAACAGAAGATAGGAGGACACCACAGTAGGCCTGTTGGTCTATACTTGGCAGGTCCTTCACAAATCCAACCCACTATTTCTCCTGTCATCCAGTGTCGTCAGGTTGATTTCCTTTAACCTCTCCTCGCTACCCCTTAGCTCCGGGAATAGTCTTGTTACAAATCTTTGCACTTTCTCTAGCTTCCTTACATGCTTTGCTAGATGTGGGTTCTAAACTGGTGCTGCATAGTCCAATATGGGCCTGACATACACATTGTACAGGTCCTGAATGAGTACTTATTCAGATGTCGGAATGCTGTTCTTAGGTTTGCTAGGCGCCCGTAAGCTGCAGCAGTTATTTGGTTGATGTGCGCCTCCGGAGATGTGCCTGGTGTTAAACTCACCACAAGATCCTTTTCCTTGAGTGAGGTTTGTAGTCTCTGGTCCCCTACAGTGTACTCCGTCTGCGGTCTTCTTTGCCCTTCCTCAATCTTCATGACTGCATTTGGTGGGGTTGAACCCCAGGAGCCAGTTGCTAGGCCATGCCTGCAGCCTTCCAGAGCCCTTTGCAATTCTGCCTGGTCCTCATCTGATTGAATTCTTCTCATCAACTTCACATCATCTGCAAACAGGGACACTTCGGAGTCTAATCCTACTGCAATGTCGTTCACAAATACTCTGACACCTCACCACACACCATGACTTGGTGTTGTCTTCCTGACAAGTATTCCCTGATCCACTGTACTGCCTTCCCTGTTATCCCTGCTTGGTCCTCCAGCTTTTGCAGTAATCCCTTGTGTGGAACTGTGTCAAACGCCTTCTTACAGTCCATGAAAATGCAATCTACCCACCCCTCTCTCTCTTGTCTTACTGCTGTCACCCTGTCATAGAACTCCAGCAGGGTTGTGACACAGGATGTCCCGTCCCTGAACCCGTGTGTGTGTGCGCATGAGTATGCGTGTGTCTGTGTGTCTGTGTATCTGTTTGTGTATGTGTACTTGTGTGTCTGTGTTTGTGTGTGTCTGTGTGCGTGCGCGACTACTAACCTTGCTTGTGATGGCGTCTGCAATGTGTCCCATGATCAGCAACACTGCCAACAATATGCACTGAGATATCAGATTTTGCACGAAGACTCCGTTTATGGTGCGCGTCCTTAATTGTGCAATTGAGTAGAAGATTGTGCTGATGATTATGCAGAAACAGTAGACAATGAAGGCAGTCAAAGGAGTTGACAGGGGACCCTCCATCTCCCTGTAAAGCTTCCTGAGGGAGATGTGTTGCTTGTGTACCTGTGTTAAAGATATTTCGCTTCCTCTCTGGACGGCCTGAGTTAGTGCTTCTTTAGTAGCAGTTAATGATCGTTGATTATTTGTCCAAGACAATGTAGTAACACGATGGGACTAATACTACAACATTTAACCAGATAAAGAGAGAATAAACAGAGTGATTAGCCACAACGGTATCTTTTTACTTAAGCCTAAGATACCAAATGGTTGAAACTGAGATTTTGATAAATATAATAGTAAAAGAATAAGTAAATATAAGCAAGTTTTTAACCCTCTGACGTGTAATTGTTTGAACTGGTTTAGATGAGCAGACACTGTCTTACTTTTGATCCAAAAGGTAACAGCGATGATCCAGTTAAATATGCAAAGGCTCCAGGCGAAAAATAATTCATTAATCTTCATTGTGAACGTAAACTCGTTACTTGGTACGATGAAATCTGAAAAAAAGTTATCGAGTTAGAAATATTTGGATTATCATAATATTACCAGTTAAAACATCACAACAAGGCTATTATATAGAGTAGAGCTGGAATAGAGAGGCCTTAGCTTGCTACCATCTGCAGCTCATAAGACTGCCATCCCCACGAGCCCCTTTGAGGCATGGTAGATGGCAGACCAGAGGCCTAGCTTCTCCCTACGAGCCCCGTGAGGGCGGGGAATGTGGCTAGGCCTGGGGACAGTTGGTTCCAAAGATGAGGAGGTACTTGTACCTCCTCCCATGGGAGACTTAAGTCTCGAGACACTCCCCAGATAGGGAGCCAAGGCCGGGTCACCACTACTTGGAAAAGACCCGGGCCGGGAGAATACCGGCGAATAAAAAAAAAAAAAAAAAAAAAAACAGCTGGAATATCTACCACATGGTGGTGAGGGGCATCGCTACTACATGGTGGTGAGGGGCATCGCTACTACATGGTGGTGAGGGGCACCGCTACTACATGGTGGTGAGGGGCATCGCTACTACATGGTGGTGAGGGGCATCGCTACTACATGGTGGTGAGGGGCATCGCTACTACATGGTGGTGAGGGGCAATCGCTACTATAGGGTGGTGAGGGGCATCGCTACTACATGGTGGTGAGGGGCATCGCTACTACGTGGGTGGAGGGGCATCGCTACTACATGGTGGTGAGGGGCATCGCTACTACATGGTGGTGAGGGGCATCGCTACTACATGGTGGTGAGGGGCATCGCTACTACGTGGTGGTGAGGGGCATCGCTACTACATGGTGGTGAGGGCATCGCTACTACATGGTGGTGAGGGCATCGCTACTACAGGGTGGTGAGGGGCATCGCTACCACATGGTGGTGAGGGGCATCGCTACTACTGGTGGTGAGGGGCATCGCTACTACATGGGGGTGAGGGCATCGCTACTACATGGTGGTGAGGGGCATCGCTACTACAGGGGTGTGAGGGCATCGCTACTACATGGTGGTGAGGGGCATCGCTACTACATGGTGTGAGGGGCATCGCTACTACATGGTGGTGAGGGGCATCGCTACAAACATGGTGGTGAGGGGGCATCGCTACTACATGGTGGTGAGGGGCATCGCTACTACATGGCGGTGAGGGGCATCGCTACTACATGGTGGTGAGGGGCATTGCTACTACATGGTGGTGAGGGGCATCGCTACTACATGGTGGTGAGGGGCATCGCTACTACATGGTGGTGAGGGCATAGCTACTACATGGTGGTGAGGGGCATCGCTACTACATGGTGGTGAGGGGCATCGCTACTACATGGTGTGAGGGGCATCGCTACTACATGGTGGTGAGGGGCATCGCTACTACAGGGTGGTGAGGGGCATCGCTACTACATGGTGGTGAGGGCATCGCTACTACATGGTGGTGAGGGGCATCGCTACTACATGGTGGTGAGGGGCATCGCTACTACATGGTGGTGAGGGGCATCGCTACTACATGGTGGTGAGGGGCATCGCTACTACATGGTGGTGAGGGGCATCGCTACTACATGGCGGTGAGGGGCATCGCTACTACAATGGGGGTGGGGGGCATTGCTACTACATGGTGGTGAGGGGCATCGCTACTACATGGTGGTGAGGGGCATCGCTACTACATTGGGTGAGGGGCATCGCTACTACATGGTGGTGAGGGGCATCGCTACTACAGGGTGGTGAGGGGCATCGCTACTACATGGTGGTGAGGGGAATCGCTACTACATGGTGGTGAGGGGCATCGCTACTACATGGTGGTGAGGGGCATCGCTACTACATGGTGGTGAGGGGCATCGCTACTACATGGTGGTGAGGGGCATCGCTACTACATGGTGTTGAGGGGCATCGCTACTACATGGTGGTGAGGGGCATTGCTACTACATGGTGGTGAAGGGCATCGCTACTACATGGTGGTGAGGGGCATCGCTACTACATGGTGGTGAGGGGCATTGCTACTACATGGTGGTGAGGGGCATCGCTACTACATGGTGGTGAGGGGCATCGCTACTACATGGTGGTGAGGGGCATCGCTACTACATAGTGTGTGGTGGTCAGGGCTACCACATGGTGCTGAGGGGCATCGCTACTACGTGGTGGTGAGGGGCATCGCTACCACATGGTGGTGAGGGGCATCGCTACTACATGGTGGTGAGGGGCATCGCTACCACATGGTGGTGAGGGGCATCGCTACTACATGGGGGTGAGGGGCATCGCTACTACATGGTGGTGAGGGGCATCGCTACCACATGGTGGTGAGGGGCATCGCTACTACATGGTGGTGAGGGCATCGCAAACCCTCATGGTGGTGAGGGGCATCGCTACTACATGGTGGTGAGGGGCATCGCTACTACATGGTGGAGATGGGCATCGCTACCACATGGTGGTGAGGGGCATCGCTACTACATGGTGGTGAGGGGCATCGCTACTACATGGTGGTGAGGGGCATCGTTACTACATGGTGGTGAGGGGCATCGCTACTACATAGTGTGTGGTGGTCAGGGCTACCATATGGTGCTGAGGGGCATCGCTACTACATAGTGTGTGGTGGCCAGGACTACCACATGGTGCTGAGGGGCATCGCTACTACATGGTGGTGAGGGACATCGCTACTACATGGTGGTGAGGGGCATCGCTACTACATGGTGGTGAGGGGCATCGCTACTACATGGTTGTGAGGGGCATCGCTACTACATAGTGTGTGGTGGTCAGGGCTACCACATGGTGCTGAGGGGCATCGCTACTACATGGTGTTGAGGGGCATCGCTACTACATGGTGGTGAGGGGCATCGCTACTACATAGTGTGTGGTGGTCAGGGCCACCACATGGTGCTGAGGGGCATCGCTACCACACGGTACTGAGGGGCATCGCTACTACATAGTGTGTGGTGGTCAGGGCTACCACATGGTGCTGAGGGGCATCGCTACTACATGGTGCTGAGGGGCATCGCTACTACATAGTGTGTGGTGGTCAGGGCTATCACATGGTGCTGAGGGGCATCGCTACCACATGGTGCTGAGGGGCATCGCTACCACATGGTGCTGAGGGGCATCGCTACTACATAGTGTGTGGTGATCAGGGCTACCACATGGTGCTGAGGGGCATCGCTACTACATAGTGTGTGGTGGTCAGGGCTACCACATGGTGCTGAGGGGCATCGCTACTACATAGTGTGTGGTGGTCAGGGCTACCACATGGTGCTGAGGGGCATCGCTACTACAGTGTGTGTGGTCAGGGCTACCACATGGTGCTGAGGGGCATCACTACTACATAGTGTGTGGTGATCAGGGTTACCACATGGTGCTGACGGGCATCGCTACTATATAGTGTGTGGCGATCAGGGCTACCACATGGTGCTGAGGGGCATCGCTACTACATAGTGTGTGGTGGTCAGGGTTACCACATGGTGCTGAGGGGCATCACTACTACATAGTGTGTGGTGATCAGGGTTACCACATGGTGCTGAGGGGCATCGCTACTATATAGTGTGTGGCGATCAGGGCTACCACATGGTGCTGAGGGGCTTCGCTACTACATAGTGTGTGGTGATCAGGGCTACCACATGGTGCTGAGGGGCATCGCTATTACATAGTGTGTGGTGATCAGGGCTACCACATGGTGCTGAGGGGCATCGCTACTATATAGTGTGTGGTGATCAGGGCTACCACATGGTGCTGAGGGGCATCGCTACCACATAGTGTGTGGTGGTCAGGGCTACCACATCGTGCTGAGGGGCATCGCTACTACATAGTGTGTGGTGGTCAGGGCTACCACATGGTGCTGAGGGGCATCGCTACCACATAGTGTGTGGTGGTCAGGGCTACCACATGGTGTTGAGGGGCATCGCTACTACATAGTGTGTGGTGGTCAGGGCTACCACATGGTGCTGAGGGGCATCGCTACCACATAGTGTGTGGTGGTCAGGGCTACCACATGGTGCTGAGGGGCATCAACACCACATAGTGCATGGTAATCATGGCTACACATACCTGTTCATGCTGAATAGGTAAAACTTCCGATTTTTTCCTAAATAGCAATGCTCTTCTTGCCGAATAGGGCAAGTGAAAATTTGTGTTTGCAATAATTTCGCAAAAATCATTCTGAACTTAAAAAAAAATATTTCACTGTATTTTTTATTATTAAATTATTGTAAACTTATCTCAAATATTTTAGTTGGATAAAGCTAATTTAAATTGCGCTTGTTATAATAACGTTAGGTAAGTTTTCTAAGGTTCTTTTGTTACAAAAATAATTCATTTTTACATTGTTACCATAAATAAAAAATAAATATGTCTTTAAATGTATAAGAGAAAATTTTAGAAAGGATATATTTTAAATGAGTTCTTGCTAACTGACCACTTTTGCCTATTTGGTGCGACACACACACACACACACACACACACAAACTCACACACACACACATGTTGCGTGGGGTTCGGTAAGGAGATAAGAGGGTTGAAGGTAGACACACTTGTTGGATGGTAACGATATATATAGTGTCAGACTGTGGTAATGGGAGATGGAGCCCAGCCTGCCGTGTTCTGCCTTCTATGCCTATGCGTCGACTCAGGCTGAGGTAGCCTGTCCCACTCACTCATGGAGCATCCCGTGACATCACACAGTCACAGGCCTAAGGGATCTTCTATATAAACACATGGATGGTACTATAATGCTCATCTAATCTATGCATACAACACATGTAAAGGAGGATCAGCAACTATGCTGACAGCTCGGTCATGTTACGTACGTCGTCTCGACATACACTACTATGCTATAGGCTGAACAGGCAGGTGGTTCTGGGCTGATTCTATACAATATCAAATTCATATATAACTTAGAACTAAGGGATGGTATCATAATGGATGTTAACATAATGAGTTTTACGTAATGGGCGTTAACGTAATGAGTTTTAACATAATGCATTACAAATTATACGAACAAATCATGGTACATTATGGGATGGAATTGATCGATTGATCTGTATTCATGCACTCTACGGATTCTGAGGAAGAATAAATATATATATATACAAGGTGAAATTAACAGCAAAGGCATCTGGTGCACTCAGATCATTACTGTCAAATTCTCAGAATACGGAGGGAACATGAACACGAAAAAAAAAATCTGAAAAAACTGATCAGTTATTAACAAACAGTTGACAATTTATTTCATCTCTGACATCTAATTATACAGGCTATGTGCATTTAAACCCCAATCTGCGAGGGTGAGGTTTACATATGCAGAATGGTTATCATCTCTGGGAGGATCGAATTCCTCTGCAATGGCTAACACATGCCTTGACTGAGGGAGATTTGAACGAGTATCTACAAAAGATACTTGTGGGTTTCTCATTACTTGTCAAGTACACAAGGAGTAACGACATTCAGGTTGAATATCTGACTGAGTATTTGAGGTAGAGGGTACAGAGTCAAGAGGATTTTCAGCATCTGTCACATTAGTCTGGGTAGCAATATCATCAACATCGCATACTAATTTCATATGATCTAAATGCGATTCTTTGTACTTACCAGTACTAATTTCTCTAACCTTATACTTATTGCCAGAGATATGTTCTACAACTCGATAAGGGCCAATAAACTTTTGATCGAGCTTAGGCATTTCGGATGTTTTGTTGAAATTTGTCAGCATTACTCTCGAACCTACTTTAACTTCTGATGGCTTAGCATGGCTATTAGTTAGTCTAGTAAATTCCGCTGCTGATTTATGAAGTGTTTCACGGATTCTTCTAAAAACACTCTGAGCTATGCTGGTACGAGTTGCTATGAAATCATCAGGGTTGTAATTGGGTTTCGGAGTGATATATAACAACTCATAGGGTAAATGCTTGTCTACACCATACATTGCATAATGTGGAGTATCACCTATGGAAGCATTGTAAGCAGAATTTATGGCACATTGAACATCTGGTATAACTTCATCCCAAGTTTCACTATTGGGGTTGATAGTGGCTCTCAAAACATCAAGTACTTTCTTATTGGTTCGTTCAGCTAACTCATTGCTGGCAGGATGATGAAGAACAATGGTGGATTTAGAGATCTTGTACAAAGTACACAAATTTTCAAGAATCTCATTACAGAATTCACCTTCATTATCTGTTACTAAGGACTTAGGGATGGTATGCCTGCAGATAATGCGTTCTTTAAACGCTTTAGCTACTGTCTCGGCAGTCTTATCTGCAATAGGAACTAGCTCACAATATCTGGTGAAATGGTCTACCATAACACACAGATGTTTTTTGCCTTGGAGGGAACATTTAAAATTGGTTAACAAATCAAGGGCAACTCTTTCCCACGGTTCGCTGGTTGGGTACACTTGGATTGGATTAGGACCATTGACATTTCCTTTATGTTGCATACAAACACTACATTTCTTAACATACTCTGAAATGTCAGTTGCCATACGTGGCCAAAAGTATTTCATTCTGGCTTGTTTCACGGAACGATCCATACCAGGGTGTGCAACGCTGGTGCATCATGAACTAGCTGTAGAGCTACGTTCACTAGTGACTGTGGAATTACTAACTGGTACACTCTTCTGCTTGGAGTACCCAATTCAGCTGTTCAATACAGTAATTCTTGGCTCATTACAAAGTCACTGATGGGTGCTGGTGGCTTCACAGTCAGAATAAGATCTTCCTGGAGCAGGAATCGAATCACACCAGACCACATGGGATCTGTTCTTTGGACATTCTTTACATCCTCTGCAGTAAATGGAGGATCTGCAGTTACTACACTAATGTGTTGCGATAAGGCATCTGCGACTACATTTGACTTGCCAGGTAAATGTTCAAAAGTGGGATTGAACTCTTGGATAGTCAAGGTCCATCTGGCTAACCTTCCAGTAGGTTGTTTGTTCTGGAATAAAGGTATCAGTGGTGCATGGTCTGTCAAGACATGAACAGAGTACTGGTAAATAATGTCTCGGAAGTGCTTCAAAGACCATACTATTGCTAAAGCTTCTTGCTCCATTACTGTATAATTACGTTTAGCCTTCGTAAGGACTCGGCTAGCAAATGCAACTGTGTTGTACTTGCCATCAGTCTTCTGAGCTAGTACAGCACCTATGCCAATTGAACTAGCATCAGTTGTCAGATAGAAGGGCTTAGAAAAATCTGGGAATTTCAAAATGGGAGCGGACGTTAGCTTTTCTTTTAGTGTCTGGAATGCTCTTTCTTGATGGAAGGTCCAGACGAAAGGAGCATCTTTTTTAAGCAATTCAGTTAGAGGAGCTGTTATTGAAGAAAAATTAGCAATGAAAGATCTGTAGAAACCTGCTAGGCTCACAAAGGATCTTACAGCATCAGCAGTTTTGGGGGATGGAAAATTTAGTACTGCCGTTACTTTACTTTGATCAGTCGTAACCCCTCTAGGAGTGACTATGTGACCAAGAAACTTAATTTCTGATCTGAAAAATTGACATTTGGACAGTTTGATCTTTAAATTGGCTTCTTCAAGCTTACCAAGTACTATATCAAGTCTTTTCAGTTGTGTATCCACATCTTTGGACATGACGATTACGTCATCTAAGTACACCATAAGTGCTTTACCTATAAGACCTCTAAAGATATTGGTCATGAGTCTAGAGAACGTGATAGGAGAGGATCGTAATCCAAAAGCCATTTGAAGGAAGTGATAATGACCTATGGGAGTGGAGAATGCAGTTAACTCTTAGCTGTCCTCGTGAAGAGGGACTTGCCAAAATCCTTGTAACAAGTCCAGGGTCGAGAAGACTTTGTTATCTCCGATACTGCGTAAAAGATCACATAGTACAGGAAGTAGGAAGTGATCTGGAATAATTTTCGCATTTAACTTCTTAAAGTCAATCACCGGGCGCCAAGTCCCGTCCTTCTTAGGCACTAGGATCAAGGGTGCATTACAGGGTGAATTGCTATGTGCAATTACTCCATCATCGCGCATCTGATTGATCAGTTCTTCTGCGACAACAACTTGGGAATGAGGCATTCTGTACGCAGGTATATAGATAGGTCTAGTACCAGGTTCAAGTGGAATACGATGAGACAATAAGTTCGTTATACCCATCTTCTCACCTGGTAAGGCAATGGCTTTACGACGTTTGTTCAACAGAGTCAACAAACGCTTGACTTGGTCTGGGAAGTCAGTGGGAGCTAAATCTTTCTCCTCAACTGGTGGAATGGATTGATCCAGTGGAGTGGATGAGGTCTTCCCTGTTGAAATAACACTGACCCACTGGTCAGGTGGCACATCATCCTGTACTTGAACAGGGTAAGGATAGTGAACCAGGTCAACAAGATTGGCATTTGCTCTGAGACGAACACTGTGACCCGACGTGTTAGCA
>NC_069415.1:54263141-54293901 GCF_026875155.1 Cherax quadricarinatus
GGGAAGGAAAGGACATGATTGGAGAAAGAGACTACATTGTAGGTACAATTCATCCGGGAGAACATAAAGTAGTCTTTGGGAGTGATGTATAACCCACCACAGAACTGCAGGGGGGCCAAGAGAGGAGTACGAAGAAAACAACAGGTGATGGGGGACACACCTGGCTGAGGTGCAAGAAAGCTCACTCGAGCAGAGCAAAGTTACTGGTAATGGGGGGATTTCAACCACAGGGAGATCGACTGGGAAAACCTGAGCCACATGGGGTCCCGAAACATGGAGAGCCAAGATGATGGATGTGGTACTTGAAAACCTCATGCATCAACATGTCAGGGACACAACCAGAGAGAGAGGGGAGGGTGAGCCAGCAAGACGGATCTTGTTCACCCTGAGCATTTCAACATTGAGAACAAACACTTACGAGGGCCCCTTGGAGCTAGCGATCACGTGGCACTGAGTTTTTTACTATATAGTAGAGTTACAAGTGGAGAAGGTAACAGGAACTGAAGGGACAGGCCCAAAATATAAAAGGGGGGACTACACGGTAAGAGAAACTTCCTGCAGGAGGTTCAGTGGGACAGAGAAATGGTAGGAAATCATAAACGAGATGATGGAATATGTGGCAACAAAGTGCAAGGAGGCAGAGGAAAGTTTTGTTCCCAAGGAAAACAGAAATAATAGGAAGACCAAAACGAGTCCTTGGTATACCGAAGTGTAGGAGGCAAAAAATAAGTGCAACAGAGAATGGAAAAAGTACAGGAGGCATAGGACCCAGGAAAACAAGGGGATTAGTAAAGAGCCAGAAACGAGTATGCACAGATAAGGGGGGAGGCCCAGCGACAGTATGAAAACGACATAGCATCGAAAGTCAAATCTGACCCGAAACTGCTGTATAGCCACATTAGAAGGGAAAACAACAGTCCAAGGACCAGGTGATAAGGCTGAGGAAAGAAGGTGGAGAACTCAAAAAGAAACGATCAAGAGGGATGTGAGGAGCTCAACACGAGATTTAAGGAAGTATTTACAGTAGAGACAGGAAGGACTCTGGGGGACAGACCAATGGGGACACCAGCAAGGAATACACCAACAAGTGTTGGACGACATACATACAGATGAGGAGGAGGGGAAGAAACTGCTAAGGACATCGATACCTCCCAAAGGGCAAAAAAGGGGAAAGACAACATCTCCCCCTGGGTCCTTAGAGAGAGAGCAGATATGTTGTGCGTGCCACTTACCACAATCTTCAACACGTCCCTGGAAACTGGCAACTACCTGAGGGATGGAAGACGGCAAATGTAGTTCCCATTTTTAAAAAAGGAGACAGAGAAGAGGCACTAAACCATAGACCTGTGTCATGACGTATATAGTAATGCAAAATTATGGGAAGATTATCAGGAGGAGAGTGGTGGACACCGGAACGGAACAAGAGTATAAATGCCAACCAGCATGGATTCACGAAGGCAATCCTGTGTCACAAACCTTCTGGAGTTTTATGATAAAATAACAGAAGTTAGACACGAGAGAGAGGGGTGTTGATTGCATCTTCTTGGGCTGCAAAAAAGGCCTTTACAATCTTTTCATTTTGTGTATCCACATCTTTGGAAAAGCCCAAAACGCCCATCTAATTACACCTAAGTGTTTTTACCATAAGACCCTAAAGAAAAAGGGTCATGAGCTGAGAACGTGATGGGAGAGGACCCGAAAACCCAAAACCATTTAAAGGGAAAGTGATAAGACCCTGGGGGAGTGGAGAATGCATTTAAAACTCTTCCCCTGTCCCGTGAAGAGGGACTTCCCAAAACCCCTTGTAACAAGTCCGGGGTCGAAAACTTTTTATCCCGAACTGCAAAAAACCCACATAGAAACGGGAAAAAGGAATTGATCTGGAAAAAATTTTTTGGGCTTAACTTTTTAAAGTAAATCCCCGGGCGCCAATCCCGCCCTTTTTTTACACTAGGAAAAAAGGGGGCATTACGGGGTGAATTCCCAATGTGAAATTTACCTCCATAAACGCGCATCTGTTTGGGAATCATTTCTTCTGCAAAACCAATTTGGGTTTAGAAATTCTGTACCCCGGTATATAGATGGGCCCTAGTACCGGGTTCAAGTGGAATACATGAAAACCAAAAATTTCTTTTTACCCATCTTCTAAACCGGTAAGGCAATGGCTTTACGACTTTTTGTTCAAAAAGAGTCAAAAAAACGCTTGATTTGGCCCTGGGAATCAGGGGAGCTAAATTTTTTCTCCTAAACTTTTGGAAGGGAAATTGACCCCTGGAGTGGATGGGGTCTTTCCCTGTTAAAAACCTGACCCACGGGTTCAGGTGCACATCACCCCGGTATTTGAACAGGGTAAGGATGGGTGAACCGGGAAAACCAAGATTGGCATTTGCTCGAACGAACACTTTTACCCACGTGTTAGAAAGGGAATAAATGGATTTTAAACTGTCTCTTACGACGGAAAAGGAAAAAAGGGGTTTCAACAAAAAAACCCCTTGACCTTTACGGGAATCACTGTCAACTGGGACTTTACCCACCATCGGGAAACATTGGGAAAAGAAAACAACAGACACTCTAGGGAGCACAAGCCGCAACAGAACGTCTTTTTTCCAGACGGCATTACTATTTCAAGTAACCCTTTTTTCCCCGACAAAGTGTCCCCTGGGGAAAGAAACTCCCTCCCTTTTGGCCCAACATTGCAGGGATAGACGACACCTCAAACCCAGTCTGAGCATCCTCAGACACTTGGGGCAATACACTACTTGAAATACTGAAGGTTTTTTAAAGGGGGAACACAAAAAAGGGAGGGGCCCGATTTTTACCCATTCCTGCCCGGGCGGGGGGTACCTACTGGAGAATCCCTTGGTTTGAAAAGGCTAAATCCTACATCATACTCGGCGGCAGTAGGGGCAGTTTTTGGGATCCAACGGGGAAACCCCCAAAAAGGGAAATAAAGCCCATAAATTTTGGGCTTTGCCCTCGGAAAGGGGCCCGAGCAAAAAAGCAAAAAGTCTCCCCAGGGAAGCAAACCCCCGTAAAAGGGTCACCAGGGAAAGTAACTGGCGACAAAAAGAAAACACAGAAAGCCCCTCTACCTTGGATAAAAAAGAGAGCAAGTCTGCCCCCCTGGGACTCGAAGAATGGAGGTTACAGTAGTTGGTTCAAGGGAGGAGGACACCCCGTAACTGCTTCTCTTTAAACAACAAGACCTAGATATTAACTCGCACCAGACCCATGAACAAAATTAACGGGCGCATTAGGATAAAGCATTACAAACAAAAGGGGGGTTGTCAGGGGAAAAGGCATTTTTTTTACTCCACCCCCAAAATTTCCTCAAAATAGAGACGGGAAGCAGCCCAACAGCAAAGGGCCCTTCATAGGAATTTTGAAACGGGGAGGGGTGACTCATTATCACCTACTGTCCGACTGGACGAGAACGAGGGTTTCCGGGTTTCCCCCCCCGAATTAAAAAAATGACCTTGGTTCGGGTTGTTTTGAGAACCACGACATTTTTTTTTCCTCTCCTGGCCTGCGTTGGAACGGCCATGGAAGGATCTAGATTAAAAAGGGTTTTTGTAGAGAGCATTGCCTAAATTGTCCATGTAAAATTATTCAAATGAAATACGTAGGGAAGATCTGACTTTTACTCATCATCTTTACAAACGCCTCTTAGGATGACATCAGGAAAAAATTAAATTGCAATTTTGGCCAGGGAAAACCCCCCAAATTGTAAGCAATTTCTTTAAATTTGGGGTACTGAAAAAAGCTACGGGTGCACGGAAGATGGCCCCAAAACACTAGCTTTGGGGATATGGACGCGAGTGTTTTAAATTTGGGGATTTTTTGGAAAGAAGCAAAACTGAGGGTACAGGAGTAGACAAAGTGGTGGGGCGTAGACTTACGATAGGGAAAAGGTTTCCCCCCTCGGGCCCCAAAAATTCAAACAGGGATGAGGGGCGCAAAGGGGCCCATATAGCAAAAAAGGGGAAATTTGAATTGAAATACACATACAAGTGTGGGGTGGCAATTAGGGGTTTTATAATCCAAAAGCGCAATTTAAAGCAAAACCTTCAAGAGCGGGGTTTAAACTTATCTTTAAGGTATTTTAAATTTTTTACTTGTTTAAAAACAAATGGGGAAAAAGGGGTTTTAATAAGACGAATGGCAAACCCCATCTAAAAAAAACCCTCCCTCGAGCTGTGCAAACAAATTCTTGAGAACGAAAAAAGGACGGTTTCTCGCCCCGGGTTTTCAAAAAATAGTTACGAATTAACTTTTTCAAATCTTGCCACCTGGTTAGGTCTTAAATTTTTCCCTTCAAAAAATTTTAAGTTAAACACTTGTGGGGGGCGGCTGGAGAAGGGCTAAACTCCCTTTTTCCGATACTGTTTTAAACAACTCCCCAGAAGGGAAAAGCCCAAATCAACTGTAGCATTAGCTCTGGCTCAAACAGGGGAACCCCCAAACCTTCTGGGTTGTCGGGGTTTCCCATTGAAAAAAGGGGCATGCAACAAAGGGAAAACACGACTGAAATTACGCAGACAAAGCTGAGTGTGCCCTATTATTTAAATAAAAGGAATTACTCAAATTTGGTGAACTAAAATTTTTACGGGTTTGTACTACCGCAATTGTTAGGTTTGTTTGAGAAGACTTGGACATTTTTTTCCCAAAATGAAAACAAGACTTTAGAAAACTAAAAAAAACGTAACTAAGGAACACACAACACAGTGAACTAAATGGGAAAAAAATGTTTAACTATTCTGCCTAAGTAATTAAAAATTGACAAGGTAAACACTGTAAACGGAAACTCCACAAAAAATACTCAACTGAATAAACAACACTTTGAAAATCAAAGAACTTTTTAATTTACTCAAATCTTTTTTTGCTCAATTTATTTTAAAATTAAATAAAAGGGCCAGTGGTTGTTTTTAAACCCCTCAATGCAACACACACCCCCCCCCACAAAACAAAACACACAAAACACACACACACACACACACACACACACACACACAACACACAAACCCCCCACACACAAAAACCACAAACACACACACACACAAACACACACAAAAACACACACCACACACACACACACACAAAAACACACACACACACACAAACCCACACAACAACAAACTCACACACACACCCAAACCACACACAACACCCCAACACACACACACAAACCACACACACACACACAACCCGGGAACAAAACACACACACACACACAACACACAAACACACAACACAAACCATAAAAAAAAAAAAAAACCCCAAAAAAAAAAACCCCACACACACACACAAACTCACACACACCACACCACACACACAAAACCACACACACAACAAACCACACACACACACACACCACGAAACTCCACACTCACACACCCCACACCCCACACACCAAAAACCACACACACCCCCCACACACCACACACAAACCCCACACACACACCACACACACACACACACACACACACCCCACAAACTCACACACACAAAACACACACCACAAAACACACACACACAACACACCACACACACACACACACACACACACACACACAAACCAACACACACACACACAAAACACACCAACACACACACCACAAAACAAAACCACCACACAAAAACCACACACACACACACAAAAACACACACACACACACACACACAAACCCACACCCCAAAACACACAACAAACCACACACACACACACACACACACAAACCAACACACACACACAAAAACCACACAACACAAACCCACACACACCCCACCCCACAACCACACACACACACACACACACACACACACACACACAAACCACACAACAAACTCAACCACACACAACACACAACACACACAAACTCTCTCTCCAAAACAAAACACACACACACACACAACCCACACACACAACAAACTCACACACCACACCCACACACACACACACACACACCCCCACACACACAACCCCACCCACCACCACCCACACCCCAACCCCAAAAAACTCACACACACATACACACACACCCCAACACACACACTCACACACAAAACAAACCACACACAACACACACACAAAAAACTCACACACCCCAAAAACACTTACACACACACAAATCCTCTCTCACCACCCCACTCACACACACACAACACACACACACAAAACACACCCACACACACCACCCACAAAAACACACACACACAAACTCACACACACACACACACACAAACACACACACACAAACCCCCAACAAAACACACACACACACACACACACACCACACACAACAAAAAAAAACCCCCACGCAAACCCCTGAAACAGATTAGAGAACAAATAAAAACCCAGATGGGGCCCTCGGGAAATTCAAAGCCCGACGCAGCCCAAGGGGACGGAAAACAACAACGGAGACATGCCGTAGGGCGAAGGCCCTTTTCAACCCCGGGGGGCCGGGGAAAAACAGGGGGAAAACACTAAGATCAAACGACAAGTCCAAGGGAAAAAAAGGGAAACTATAGGGCAGAGATTCAACAGCCAACGCAGTAGCAAGGGCCCACTGGTGGGAAACCCCCGTTAAACTGAGAATAAATTTCAGAAATGACGGGGAAACAAAAGGGCAAGAACATGTAAATGGAAGGAAATAAAACCCTCAGGGGAAGCAGATGGAACCAGGGGGAGAGGAAAGGGCAAAGGCATTTTTTTGTGACGGTTTTCCAAGAACCCAAAGGGGGCAATTTTTGAAAAAATAAAACAGGAGGGAGAAAAAATGATTGAAGGCCAAAAAACCCAAAAAGGGGAGGGCGATATGCCCCCAGGTGAAAAATTTTCAGAAAATTTGGTGGTTTGCGAGGGGAAGGATAGGGCCGTCAGATTAATTTTAAAAGGAAGAATCTTTCCCGAACCAGATTCGCAAAGAAAGCAAAACGAGGGACAAACGGGGGTACCAGAGAGTATACCTCGACCGCAAACAGAACACAAAAGAAAGGACAACACTGAAAAGAAGGGTACGAGACGAAAAGGAGGAACGAAAGAAACCCAAAAAAGGGAGCGGGGCCCCAGACAAAAAAAAAAAAAGGGGAAAAACCCCACCCCACAAAATTTTCCCCACCAAAAGACCCCAACCGCGACTTTCCCAAAACGCAACTGACAACCTAAACTAAAACCCACCTCACTGTTCCCTCTCCCACCAACCCCCATATCACAAACCTCCCCCCAACAGCTGTCCCAAAATGGGCTTTCCCTGCCCCCAAACCCCCATCAACACAAACCCCCCCAACACCACAGCCCCATAAGGCCCCCCCCCCCAAGGGCTCTCTTTCCCCCCCAACCCCCAAAATATTCTTGCATGACCACAATGATAGAAAAGAAACTAAAAGGTTTGGTACAAAAAACGCAAATGGAAAAACGAAAAAACATGAGGATGGAACGGGAAAAACAGTGAAAAATCCCCAGACAATTCCCAAAACATCACAGAAACAAAACTGCTTGGAGAAAAAAAAACAGACCCAATCTTCCCAACCCGGAAAACAGATCCTGAGGAAAGATTGAAGGGGTAGGGGGGGGAGGAGGGGTTCAAATGCTCATAAAACAAAACCCATAAAGGGTTTTGGGGGTGGGAAACAAGGACATGATTTGGGGAAAGAGACTCATTGTAGGTACCCAAAAAATTTCCCAGAAAAATAAAATAGTCATTGGGGTGAAAGTATAACCCACCACAGAACTGCAGGAGGCCAAGAGAGGGGTACGAAGAAAAAAAACAGGGGGATGGTTTACACCCTGGGGGAGGGTGGGAAGAAAACCACCGAGCAGAGCAAAGTTACTGGTAAGGGGGGATTTCAAACCCCAGGGGGAAACGACTGGGAAAACCTGGGCCACATTTGGGGCCCCAAACATGGAGGCCAAGATTGGGGTGGATGTTTACTTGAAAACCTCATGCTCCCAAAAGTCAGGGACACAACCAAAAGAGAGAGGGGAGGGTTAGCCCGCAAGACGGGGTCGTTGTTCACCCTAAAAAAAGTTTCCCAAAACCTTTAAACATCACTTACAGGGGCCCCCTTTGGGGCTAGCGAACACGTGGGGTCGAGTTTTTGGGCTATATAGTAGAGTTACCCAAATGGAAAAAGGGAACAGGGAAATGAAGGGACAGGCCAAACTATAAAAGGGGGGGGCAAAACAGGTATGAGAAACTTCCTGCAGGGGGTTTTAGTGGGACAGAGAAATGGAAAGGGAAAACATAAACGAGTAAGGAATAAGTGGCAACAAAGTGCAAGGAGGGAAGGAAAGTTTTGGGTTTCCCAAGGAAAAAAGAAATAAAAGGAAGACCCAAAACGAAATCCTTGGGATCCCCCAAAGGGGTAGGAGGCCCCCCCAAAAATAAAATGCAACAGGAATGGAAAAATACCGGAGGGATAGGAACCCCGGAAAACAAGGGAAATTAAATAAAAAAGAAGCAGAAACGGTATGCACAGAAAAGGGGGGAGGCCCACGACATAAAGAAAAAAGACATAGGGTCGAAAGTCAAATCTGAAACCCCAAACGCTGAAAAGCCACATTAGAAGGGAAACAACAACCCCAAAGGGCCAGGTGATAAGGCTGAGGAAAGAAGGTGGAGAACTCACAAGAAACGAAACAAGAGGTTTTGTAGGGGCCCAAAACGAATTTAAGGAAGTATTTACAAATAAAGACAGGAAGGACCCCTGGGGCCCGACCAGATGGGGACACCCGCAAGGGAAAACACCAACAAGTGTTTGGGCACATACTTTCAATGAGGAGGGGGTTAAAAACTGCAAAAGGACATCGTTTCCCCCAAAGGCAAAGGGGGGAAAGCAACATCTCCCCTGGGTCCCCTTTGAGAGAACAGATATGTTGGTGGGGTGCCACTTTAAACCCCAACTTCAAAAACTCCCTGGGAAAATGGGCAACTACCGAGGTATGAAGACGGGAAATGTATTCCCATTTTTAAAAAAAGGGGAAAAAAAAGAAGAGGGACTAAACCATAGACCCGTGTCATTTACGAAAATAGGAAAACAAAATTATGGGAAGATTACAGGAGGGAGAGTGGTGGATCACCTGGAACGGAAAAAGAGTATAAATGCCAAAACCCGCAAGGATTCACGGGGAAAGGAAATCCGTGTCACCAAAACCCTTTTGGAGTTTTTTTGAAAAAAAATAACAAAGTTAGACCAAAGAGAGAGAGGGGTGGGTTGATTGCATCTTCTTGGGCTGCAAAAAAGGCCCTTTTAAAACATTTTCCCCACAAGAGAATTTGTGCAGAAGCGAGCATCCCCGGCGGGATATAACAGGAAAGGGGAAGCAATGGATCAGAGAATAAACCGACAGGGAGGGGAAAAACGAGTCATGTAAAGAAAGAAGGGAACAAAAGTGGGCACCTTGACGAGGGGGTCCCCCCAGGGCGGTCCTAGGAAACCCGTGCTAATTTTTTGGGAAAAAGTGAACGAAAATGACGGAAGGGGTTTGAAACCCGAAGGTCCCCCGTTTGCAGATGATGTGAAGTTTAAAAGAGGAGAATTAAATCTGATGAGGACCAGGCAGGACTTCAAAAGACCCGGGGCAGAAATTACACCTGGTCCGCAAATGGCTTCTTTGAATTTAATCCTGCCCAAAAGCAAAGTCATGAAATAGGGGGAAAGGGGACAGAAGAAACCCCAACAGAGTATAGGCTAGGTGGCCAAAGACGCAAACCTCCTCAAGGGAAAGATCTTGGGGGGAGTATAACAACCGAGCATTCCCGGAAGCACACATCAAACGATAACTGCCAGCATATGGCGCCTGGCAAACCTGAAAAACAGCATTCCGAAACCTTAGTAAGGAATCAATCAAGGGCACTGTAAAACCGTGTAATTTAGGCCCATACGGGGAAAAGCAGCACCTGTTTGGAACCCCGCCCCTTGATAAAGCACCTCAAGAAACTAGGAAAGTAAAAAAGGTTTGGGGAAAAGGGTTTGTTTCCAAGCCCAAGGGGGAAAGTCCATGAAAAAAGATTAAGGGGAAAACGGCCTGACGAAAACGGGGGACCCGGAGGTCAGGGGGGACATGATAAAAAGACATATAAAATACTGCGTGGAATGACAAGGGGGACAAAGACAGAAAGTTTTTCCCGGGAGGGGGCAAGAAAAAAAGACCCCCAAATTTGGAAATTGAAGACACAAAAGACCCGAGGGGGAAATAGGAAGAATTTTTTTTATCATAGATTTTAAGGCATGGGAAAAACTTTTGAAAATGACGTTGTGGAGGGAGGGAAACCCCTACCGTTTTAAAACCCAGGTTTTTTTAAAGCTCATGGGGCGGGGGAGGGGGGGGAGGGCCCAGTAGCAAAACCCGGGGGGGAAAAGGGGGGCCCGGAGCCAAAACCCGACCCCTTTCAACCACAAATAGGGGAGTACAAAAAGGTGAAAAAAAAGACAAAAAACAAAATAAAAAAAACCCAACAAACAAAAAAAAAAACCAAAACACCAAAAACAAAAAACCCAAAACCCCACACACAAAAACCCAACAAACCCATTTAAAAATAAAAAAAAACAAAAAAATTCTCTTCTTTCCAAACCTTTTCACACCCACAAAAAAACAAACAACAACCACGGGAAAAACAACACCTCAAATTCAAAAACCACAGGGAACAACAACACAACAAACCCACACAACCCCAATTTTCACACCCACCAAAGGGGGGGCCTTTGGAAAGTGCAAGTTTGGAACAAACAAGGGGAGACCCCAAAGAGGGTTTTTCCTAGGGAGATTTAAGGGAAAAAACAAAACCCGGGCCGGAACTTTGGGGGACAATGGGAGAAAAGGGGCCCTTGAATTTTAATTAAATCAAAATATGAAGGGAAAAGGGGAAAGGGTGGACCCAAAAACGTAAATGGGGTTTCCCAAAAAATTTAAAACCCAGTAAAGGGGAAAGTTTTTTGAAAAAATAACACCGGGAAGTTGGAAACACACCAAAAGATAAGTCCCGTAAGGTGGAAATTTTGGGGAACGATTGTAATTGGAAAGGCATTTTCCCAAAACTTTTACAAGGGTATGAAAAACCCAAAGGATAGGGGGGGGGACCCCGTTTTTGAACCCCCCTTTAAAGGCGGGGAAGAAACGGAAAGACCCCCCTTTTCAACAAAGGGGAGTTCCCCCTAAGGGAAGTCCAAAAAAAAAAAATACCACCCACAACAACAGGGAACAAAACCCCGCCAAAAAAACCGGGGAAAACAAACAAACAAACCCAACACAAAACAAAGGCCCCAAATTTGGGGGTTTGAAGGCAAAATGAGTTCAAATTGGGAGTTTAATAAAGGTAACAAATAAACCAGAAAGAGGGTGGGGTAGAAAAAACCTTTTTAAAACGAGAAAAAACCTTGGGGCCGGGGTTGGGCCCCCCAAGGTTTTGGGGAAACCTGGAAAACGGGGGGATTAACCAAAGGGGGCAACCCAAAAAGGATCAAAGGGAAACCCTACAAAACCCCAAACAACCCCAAAACCAAAAAAAACACAAACCCCCCACCACCCCAACAACCAACCCAAACCAAATTTTTTTAAAACCACAAAAAAAAAACTCTACTTTCCCAAACCCAAAAAAAAAAAAGAAAAAAACCCCCCCCTAAATTAACCCCAAACCAAAAACCAAACCACACACCAAACACCCATTCAAACCCCGCCAAATGAAAAACAAGAAAATTTAAAAGGGGCCAAAAGAAACCCAGACAAAAAGGGAAGGCCCAAGGGGAAAAGGGAAAAAACCGACCCACTGGAGGGAAAGGATGGGGGGACCCTAAAACCCACATCAAAACAGGAATTTACAATCCAAACCAAAATAAGGCCCAGAAAAGGGGCCCCTTGGGCAAACCGTGAATAAGGGGTTGGGAAACCCTTAAAAGGAATGTTTCAAGTTTTTACGCGTGAGTTTAGGTCCAAAACTAGTTTAACAGAAGGGTTTAAACCCCCACCTGGGGGGCCAAAACGTCAAAAATTAGAGGGGGGGAAAGGGTACCCCCCAAATTTTAACAAAGGTAGTCCAAACCAAAGGGAAATTCCCAACCACAAAAATTAAAGGGGAAAACCAACACCACACACAAAACCCCAAAACAAACACCACAAAACACCCAAAAAAGAAGGGTTTTGGGAAAAAGGAAAAGTTCCAAAACCCCAGAACAAGGTAACAAGGGAAATAAGACCGAAAGATCCAAAGGGGTGGGGAATTTTTTTTCCTATAATGTCAGGGAAAGGAAAAGCCCAGCCCCCAAAAGGGAAATAGGGGAGGCAGGAACCATACATAGTTTTAAGAAGAGTATGATAAAGCTCAGGAAGCAGAGAGAGAGAGGACGTAGTAGCGATCAGTGAAGAGGCGGGGCCAGGAGCTGAGTCTCGACCCCTGCAACCACAATTAGGTGAGTACAATTAGGGGAGTACACACACACACACACACACACACACACAACACACACACATTGAGGACATCATTTACGAGAGGCCCCTTGGAGCAAGCGATCACGTGGTTCTGAGTTTTGATTATATATTAGAGTTACAAGTGGAGGAGGTATCAGGAATTGAATGGGACAGGCCAAACTATGAAAGGGGGGACTACACAGGTATGAGAAACTTCCTGCAGGAGGTTCAGTAGGACAGAGAAATGGTAGGAAAATCAGTAAACGAGATGATGGAATATGTGGCAACAAAGTGAAAGGAGGCAGAGGAAAGGTTTGTTCCCAAGGGAAACAGAAATAATCGGAAGACCAAAACGAGTCCTTGGTTTACCCGAAGGTGTAGGGAGGCAAAAACTAAGTGCAACAGAGAATGGAAAAGGTACAGGAGGCATATGACTCAGGAAAACAAGGAGATTAGTAGAATAGCCAGAAATGAGTATGCACAGATAAGGAGGGAGGCCCAGCGACAGTACGAAAACGACATAGCATCGAAAGTCAAATCTGACCCGAAAATGTTGTATAGCCACATTAGAAGGAAGACAACAGTCAAGGACCAGGTGATAAGGCTGAGGAAAGAAGGTGGAGAACTCACAAGAAACGATCAAGAGGTATGTGAGGAGCTCAACATGAGATTTAAGGAAGTATTTACAGTGGAGACAGGAAGGCCTCTGGGGGGACAGACCAGATGGGAACACCAGCAAGGAATACACCAACAAGTGTTGGACGACATACATACAGATGAGGAGGTGGTGAAGAAACTGCTAAGGGACATAGAGACCTCAAAGGCAATGGGACTGGACAACATCTCCCCGTGGGTCCTTAGAGAGGGAGCAGATATGCTGTGCGTGCCACTTACCACAATCTTCAACACATCCCTGGAAACTGGGCAACTACCTGAGGTATGGAAGACGGCAAATGTAGTTCCCATTTTTAAAAAAGGAGACAGAAAAGAGGCACTAAACTATAGACCTGTGTCATTGACGTGTATAGTATGCAAAGTTATGGAGAAGATTATCAGGAGGAGAGAGGTGGAGCACCTGGAGCGGAACAACAGTATAAATGCCAACCAGCACGGATTCATGGAAGGAAAATCCTGTGTCACAAACCTTCTGGAGTTTTATGATAAAGTAACAGAAGTAAGACACGAGAGAGAGGGATGGGTTGATTGCATCTTCTTGGACTGCAAGAAGGCCTTTGACACAGTTCCTCACAAGAGATTAGTGCAGAAGCTAGAGGATCAGGCGCATATCACAGGAAGGGCATTGCAATGGATCAGAGAATACCTGACAGGGAGGCAACAACGAGTCATGGTACATAACGATGTATCACAGTGTTCACCTGTGACGAGCGGGGTCCCACAGGGGTCGGTCGTAGGACCAGTGCTATTTTTGGTATATGTGAACGACATGATGAAAGGATTAGACTCAGAAGTGTCCCTGTTTGCAGATGATGTGAAGTTAATGAGGAGAATTAAATCAGATGAGAACCAGGCAGGACTTTAAAGAGACCTGGACAGACTTGACACCTGTCCAGCAAATGGCTACTCGAATTTAATCCCGCCAAATGCAAAGTCATGAAGATAGGGGAAGGGCACAGAAGACCACAGAGTATAGGCTAGGTGGCCAATGACTGCAAACCTCACTCAAAGAGAGAGATCTTGGGGTGAGTATAACACCGAGCATGTCTCCAGAAGCACACATCAACCAGATAACTGCAGCAGCATATGGGCGCCTGGCAAACCTGAGAACAGCATTCCGATACCTTAGTAAGGAATCGTTCAAGACACTGTACACCGTGTACGTCAGGCCCATACTGGAGTATGCAGCACCTGTTTGGAACCCGTACTTGATAAAGCACACAAGAAACTAGAGAAAGTACAAATGTTTGCGACAAGGTTAGTCCCAGAGCTAAGGGGAATGTCCTATGAAGAAAGGTTAAGGGAAATCGGCCTGACGACACTGGAGGACAGGAGGGTCAGGGAGACACGATAACGACATATAAAATATTGCACGGAATAGACAAGGTGTACAAAGACATGATGTTCCAGGGAGGGGACACAGAAACAATAGGCCACAATTGGAAGTTGAAGACACAAATGAGTCAGAGAGATAGTAGGAAGTATTTCTTCAGTCATAGAGTTGTCAGGCAGTGGAATAGCCTAGAAAATGATGTAGTGGAGGCAGGAACCATACACAGTTTTAAGACGAGGTTTGATAAAGCTCATGGAGCAGGGAGAGAGAGGGCCCAGTAGCAACCGGTGAAGAGGCGGGGGCCAGGAGCTAAGACTCGACCCCTGCAACCACAAATAGGTGAGTACATATGTTATTACTGTTCTTTCTGTTGAACAGCGGTTTAGTGCCGATGAAGGTAGCGTAGGTAGCAATGATACGGCCGTGGACTAGTTTGGCTTTAATTGGATAGGAGTACACAATGGGCAGTGTGAGGGAGTGACCGCAAGCCAGTCCGTGGAGGGGGAGCACTTGTGCCTATCAAGCCGCAAAATATGAACTAGTCAGAACAGACGGCTAGGCTGTGTGTTCTGACAGTACAGGCTGTCTACATTTGCTTGGCCACGCACCTCGCGTCCTCCCGACGCGACAATACTGGTGGGCCCGAGGTATAAAGGAATTACTTACACTAGCTACCCCAGAGAGGGACTGGCTTTCGCTCACTTGTAAATAAAAAATGTACATAAAAATGCAACAGGCAAAAAAAAACTCTCCCATCCAGGGGAAGAGAAAACTGGTTTGCCCGCGCTGTTCCATCGAGGAGAGAGTCCGGAGACGTCAGCACTGGAACTAAAATCTTCTATATACAGGTTGTCCACAGGGCTGAACATCAGTTGACCACTCGTCTACGAACGTTGTTGCACCCTCACATCTGCAAACAATGACTGACAGTAGTATTTTCTAAGGTGTGACATGTGACTCAGAGGGCAGCACTGCCCTGACCGTAATGCAGGCTTTTTTTTATAAAAAACACTGGGTGCACATACCTACAATAATACTATATCCATGGAATTCATTCTACTCTGGGAACCCTTCTAAAAGTATTTACATAATTACATGATGTTGTCCACCCTGACTCCATTATCAACTAGCTGTACAATGTGTGCGCATTTATACCCATTTCTGCAAGCAAACAATTAGCATAGCTAGCGTAGGAGTCAGACAAGTCAGTAGGTACGTCAATGTCACAGAAATGTACTGTTGTCCTGGGTCGCAGGCCATAAGTATGGAGCCTTACTGGGCCGTCTTCAGTAACAGTAGTAGTGGGAGAAGGGGTAGACGGTTTGTCCCTAGCATTGGTCTGATTGTGGTGTTGCAACACACACGACTCCAGCTCTGCTTCGGCCTGCACATGGTCCACATACTTCATGTGATCAAGGTGGGCTTCCTGGATAGTTCCAGTAGCAATGTCCCTCACCTCGAACTTATTGCCACGGAGCTGTTGGAGGACACGGTAAGGACCCACGAATTTTGGGACAAGTTTGTGCATACCTGGGGTCTGCGCTGGGTTGAGCAACATAACTTTGCAACCTGGTTCCACTTTGCTTTCCTTGGCAAGGGCATTGCGCACAGACGTGAACCTATCAGTAGCTTTCATAAGGTTCTCTCGTACCCGCTGGAAGACAAGCTGCGTTGTCCGCATCTTTACTACACTGGGGTTATCAGTATCATAAGTAGGTCGAGGTGGAGCAAACAGAATTTCATATGGTAAGCGCTTATCATAGCCATACAAAGCAAAATGAGGTGTCTCACCGATCGAGCTGTTGAGGGAGGAATTTAATGTACGCTGCACATCTGGGATAGCCTCATCCCATGTAGTACAACTTGGGTTAACGGTTACCCTGAGCACCTCCAGGACTTTGCGATTTGTACGTTCAGCAAGACCATTACTCGCAGGGTGGCGTGGAGCTACTGGCGCTTGGTGAATGTTAAATCTGGAGCAAAGATCCTGCATTATGGCATTTATGAACTCAGACCCATTGTCTGACAGAAGGACACGTGGGCAGGTACGACGAAGGACAACATGCTCACAGAAAGCACTAGCGACCGTTTTGGCGGTTTTATCAGGAATGGGTACTAATTCACTGTACCGCGTCAAGTTATCTACCATTACAAGCAGGTGCTTATTTCCCTTCTCCGAGGTCGAGAAGTTCGTCAACAGGTCGACAGAAGTTCTCTCCCAGGGCTCCTTTGTAATGGGATACTTTAGAATGGGGTTAGGACCTGTAAC
The DNA here is from genome assembly GCF_026875155.1 of Cherax quadricarinatus. Taxonomy (NCBI): domain Eukaryota; kingdom Metazoa; phylum Arthropoda; class Malacostraca; order Decapoda; family Parastacidae; genus Cherax; species Cherax quadricarinatus. Next base: position 54,279,822 of record NC_069415.1, read on the forward strand.
GGTACCCTTGTGCTGTAGGCAAACAACACACTGGTGTACATGCTTGGCAATGTCTGCTGCCATCTTAGGCCAGAAATATTTCATTCGTGCCTGTTTGATACTGCGGTCCTTCCCGGGGTGCGCTACACCTGGGACATCGTGGATCAACCTAAGAGTAGCTGGTATCATGGACTCCGGTATCACCAGTTGGTATATGGTCCTGTTGGGGTCCACCAGCTGTGTACCTTTGCCCAGTACTCCTTGGTTAACCACCAAATCCTTCAGTGGAATGGGAGACTTGACCTGTAAGTCAACGTCCTCCTTGGTCAGGAAACGAAGAACTGGAGACCACACAGGGTCCTGTCGTTGGGCTCTCTCGAGATCCTGAACAGAGAACGAGTTGCCGACACTCACGAATGCTATATGCCTCGACAGGGCATCAGCTACAACATTTTGCTTACCTGGGACATAGCAAATTTCAGGGCTGTAGTCATCGAACGTGAGCGACCACCGAGCATGCTTTCCCGAGAGGTTCTTGTTAGCAAAAAGGGCCAATAAGGGTAGATGATCTGTGTAAATCTTGATAGGATAATGATAGATGATATCCCGAAAATGACTCAAGGCCCATACAATGGCTAAAGCTTCTATCTCTAGCTCTGTCACTGAATAATTGACTTCTGCTTTAGTAAGGACACGGCTAGCATAGGCAATAGGCTGTTGCTTACCATTAGATTCCTGTGACAAGACTGCACCGATGCCAACTTTGCTGGCATCAGTCGTCAAGGTAAATGCCTTGGTGAAATCAGGGAATCTAAGGGTTGGGGCTGATGTTAACTTGTTCTTAAGAGTGAGGAAAGCTCATTCTTGATCACACGTCCACTCAAAAGGGGCATCCTTCTTGAGTAAGCGTGTCAGGGGTGCAGCAATGGTGGAGAAACCCGCTATAAAGGTGCGGTACAAACCCGCCAGGCCTATGAAGGACCGGACTGCATCCGCCGTCATGGGTCTGGGGAATTTCTGCACGGCCGAGATTTTAGACTCGTCCGTCTTATGCCATTCTGAGTCACTACGTGACCCAGAAATTTTATTTCCTTCCGGAGGAAATGACATTTGGAGAGCTTTACCTTAAGGTTTGCCTGAGCTAGCCTGCCCAATACCCTGTCAAGTTTCTCAAGATGTGTCGGGACATCTTGCGACATGACTATGAGATCATCTAGGTGGACCATGAGCGTGCCACCTAGGAGGGTACGGAAAATGTCGTCATCAAACGACTGAACGTGATTGGGCTTCCGTGCAAGCCGAAGGGCATCCTCCTGAACTGGTAATGACCAGTTGGCATAGAGAAAGCTGTCAACTCTTTGCTCTCATCATCGAGGGGGATCTGCCAGAACCCTTGAAGAAAATCAAGAGTTAAAAAGACCTTATTATCGCCGATGTTCTGCAACAGGTCATTCAGAACTGGAAACGGAAAGCGGCCTGGGATGGTACATGCATTCAGTTTCCTGTAATCGATAACAGGACACCAGGTTCCGTCTTTCTTGGGAACCAGAATAAGGGGAGCATTCCACGGGGAAGTGGACTCCTCAATAACTCCATCATGGAGCATCCGTGTAATGAGTTCTTCAGTGAAGACTCTTTGAGCATGTGGTAGGCAATACACAGGTATATAAATGGGTTTAGTACCTTTGTCAGGTGGAATACGGTGAGAGATCAGTGGGGTCAAACCCATCGACTCACCATCTAGCGCGACTGCAGAACGTGCACGATTGAGAACCTGGAGAAGTTTTGGGACCTCTTCAGGATAGTCTGTCAAAGCTAGATCATCTTCCTGCACTGGCCGGGTGTTGGAAGAGTCAGCAGCAGACTCGCCTGGGAGAACTGCACTCACGAGGAAGTCAGCTGGGGCTTCACCCTCCACTCTCACCGGGAGTGGGAATCTGACAAGGTCGACAAGTGAGGTATTCTTCTTCAGGGGAAATTCTCGACTGTGCATGTTGACAACAAGGACTTGCAACTTACCACGTTGCACTGTGTGCAAGGACGGTTCAAGGGAGCGGCCCTTGACTCGGCACGTGTTGTTGTCAACCAGCACATGGTCTCCTTCAAAAGCTCTGCTCACGTACACCGTAACAGGAGTGAGCGAGTTAGCTGACAAAGTGACATCATACTTTGTACAAGCAGTAACTCTGCTCGCTGATGCCATGACACGAGTCAGACAGTCGCCTGCCGATAGGGATACTGCGGCTTGACAACTGCTGTTCTCTACAACAGTGCCAGAGTTAGAGTGAACGTTAGACTGGGCATCCCCAGACTGGGTTTCACTGGACAGGCTTATGGTGGACAGTGGACTCGACGAGCGGTCCACACGGGTTGTCATACTGAACATGAAGGCATGACAGGCCGACGAAATCCCCAGAGTCACAGCTGCTTGAGGCTCGACGCTTGTTGACGAGGCTCGACCTGGAAGGTACGGTACGAGTCTCAGCAACAACGCCAAGACACTCTGTTTCCTCACTGTCGGCAAGCGTATCACTGCCCAGGGCGGCGAACGCATTGCGGACAGGGACAGAATACAGCAACTCCGACAGGGTTACTATGTCTTTCACTGGTTTCTCGGACACGCCTCTTCCCCCGAACTAGTGGAAGGGCTTCTACTAGCACGTGCATTGCGCGAGGACTGCTTGCTCTACTCAGCTGACAGCATACTTTGCAGCTTGTTACACTCATTGGAGGTATGACTGGAAGGTTGTTGGTACATACAGACTCCCTCACGAGACTGAGCATGGGGACGGTGACGGTTACTTTGATACTGAGTGTGGGAACGGTGACGGTTACTTTGATACTGAGCATGGGGACGGTGACGGTTACCGTGCGGGGACTTAGGTTTCTAACACTCAGATCGGTAGTGCCCGCGTTTGCCACAGTTGAAACAAGTCACTACACACTTAGCAGGTGAGGATGGAGGTGGTGTGTGCTGGCGACGTTTTGCCTTGGTCCAGGAAGTTGATGACGGCTTCTTTGTATGAGACTGACTGTTGTTACTGTGGTCAATATTTTTACTCGGGCGAGTGTTAGTGGGAATGGGGTTAGAAACTTTGTGGGCTGGCTGTCTGATAGAGGCGGCAAAAGTGACTTCCGGCTGCGCCCGCGGGGTCACTGTGGACGGCGCCGGAAGGATGGGTATAGGATCATCCGCAAAGCGACAAACCTTGCCTTTCTCGGCTGCCGGCTTGATCGCGTCAATGGCATCGTATGCACCCAGGACGTCGTGCTCAGGGCCGAGTCCTAGCGCATCAATGGCACCCTGGAGATTAGGGGGGGCATCCCTCTGCATGATGCCTACAGCCAGCATAGGAATGATGTCTTTAGCTTTAATACAGTCGTCACCATTCACCCACTTAGTGGAGCAGATGGCATCAGTAAAATCTTTGGCGGCTTGCTCAAACCGTCAAATGCAAGCCAGGGGGCTTTCGTGCCTGTATTGACATTCGCCCAAGACACTGGTAATGATCTCAAGGTAATGGCGTTGGCGACTATGCCGAAAATAACGCCTAAATTCCTCCTTAAGCTCGTCCCAAGACTGAGTCTCACAAACGCGATTGAGCTGCACAAAGGCACCTATATCATCCCGGGTGAGATCCACTGCTGCAACAGCAGCACGAATGTACTGTGAGTCCGTGGGACTATCAAATAGGGCCTTAACAGTCGTCTCGACTGACTGCAGCCATGGCTCTAACCTATTTGAACGACCGTCAAAAAGAAGGGTCGGGTATGGACGATTACACAAATAACCCGCACATAAAAGAGAGAAGCTTACGACGACGTTTCGGTCCGACTTGGACCATTGACAAAGTCACACTAACAGAGGTGGAGCAGGACGGCTATATATAGGCAGGAAGAGGTGGAGGTAGTAGTAGTGGTAGTAGTAGTAGTAGTAGTAGTAGTAGTAGTAGTAGTAGTAGTAGTAGTACAAGAATTGTATATAATACCGACAGGATGAAATGACACATGCACAACACCCGGGCATCCCCACCGTAGACGTTTCGCCATCCAGCCAGCCACTGGATGGCGAAACGTCCACAACAAAGACAACCAGACGCCGCACATGTGTCTAATTAGACACATGTGCGGCGTCTGGTTGTCTTTGTTGTGGACGTTTCGCCATCCAGTGGCTGGCTGGATGGCGAAACGTCTACGGTGGGGATGCCCGGGTGTTGTGCATGTGTCATTTCATCCTGTCGGTATTATATACAATTCTTGTACTACTACTACTACTACTACTACTACTACTACTACTACTACTACCACTACTACTACCTCCACCTCTTCCTGCCTATATATAGCCGTCCTGCTCCACCTCTGTTAGTGTGACTTTGTCAATGGTCCAAGTCGGACCGAAACGTCGTCGTAAGCTTCTCTCTTTTATGTGCGGGTTATTTGTGTATCGTTCCAGTTACGGTATTGTGCCTTTTTGTTATTTATTTATGGACGATTAGCCGACCCACTAGTGGTCGAGACTTGAGCCACAACTTGACCAACTGTCACGGGAGCTTCGCCGCCCTGCCGCGTGTTCACGCTGGCTGAGGCACCATTGCTAGCATCAGCAGAATCTGGACTAACGGTACGGCCACTGCGTGTCTTAGTCATGACGTCAACTGTTCAAACGCAAGCAGGTCACGAAGAGGGTAAACGGGTCAGAGCATGAAATGGTATGCACTGGCTACAATTCAACACGGAGTCAGAGAGAACACAGCACCACGGTACTAGGTAAACTGCTTAGTGATTGAAATAATTCGAGTGAAACAGCAACAACAAAAAATAGTGGTACACTCTGAAACACAAAATAAGAGATGTATACAAGTGAATGAACTACAGGGAAGTGCACAAAATGATGCTAAGGGTCTTTAATAGTTGCACCAGTAGACTGGCAACAAAATTTATGAAAAGGAGTCGAACTGTAAACGCTGGTAGCAAAAATTGCACAAAATTTAAAATAAATCAGGTATTACACAACACTAAACTGTACTGCAAGCTTTCTCAACACGCAGAAAAAGGTTGCAGGTGCTGGCAGTTGCAAATTGGAATGCAAAAAAAAAGGTAATTCACTTGCACAAAGGGAAGTTGACACATCAAAGATATCAGAGTATGGGATAGTGCCAAAAATCACCGAAAAAAATACACTGTATCAAGAAATGCTATATTGCACACAAAATAAAATTAATAAAAATGCAAATTATTAAATTCAATCATAAGGCAAGGGTTAACTGGTGTTAGCAGGGTGTACACTGGTGTTAGCAGGGTGTACACTGGTGTTAGCAGGGTGTACACTGGCAAAAACAAAAATTACACAATCTCTAGGTCAAAATTAATGAACTTCACAAGTAATTTTGGTAATTAATGGTAAATAAGCAGGTTCCCAAAAATGCACTCAATGACTTGGGCATACAAAATAGCAAAATGCAATGCACATCGGTGAATATTCACAGATAAAACATAGAATATAGATAAAACATAGAATATATGTAGAGCAAATAAATGGGGAAACAGGAGAAAAGTGTAATGGGCTAGGCACAGATTGTATAACTTAAGTACTTGAAGATTACACTTATTAAAAGAAAAAAAAAAACACTAACAACCAAAACAGTGCAGGGTTGTCAACAATCTGTGGCTAACTTGCAGGTGCAACTAACAAAATAACAGCAAACAGGAATTACTTGCAAACTGTATGTGAGAGGTAAATTGTATAAATGGTTAACACTGAACAATTTAAATCAATAACAACTGAGGTGCAAGATGCAGAATAAAATACTGGAATTTAAAATGTAGGAGTGCAAAATAAATGTACAAGATTTAAGAAGCTGAGGGTAAGTGGCAAAATGTGCACTGATGACAAACTGAACAATTTACTGAAGTATGGCTTCAGTAACTGTAACTGTATTGGTGCAGGACAGTTAAATAATGCCACAAAATATTAGGAAATGCTAAGTAAGTCACTGTTTACTTAACTTTGAGTGCAGGAGATGGAGGAAGATACTGGGTGCTGCAGGTCCTGAAACTTTCAGTGATGCACTGGTAACACTACGCGCCTCGTAGCATTTGTACACTGCTATGGGGCTTCAGTGACGTAGGAAAAATTATCAGAATGGACTTGGGAAGAACAGGAAAGACCGGGGTCACTCTGTGAAGGTATAAGATATGAGAAGGACATGGCTAACTCGGCGTGATCCACAGCTGTGCTTGGTTTGTTTACACTGGCAAGTGTGTCTGGGCGCGCTGACTGATTGCGGCTTCAGCACACGGAGAACAAAACATTTACTGCGCTACTCGAACGTGCTAAAAACAAACTTAGGTGAAACTATGAACTGGTACGAGGAGGTTTTACTGTAACAATTCACTGGGGAAAAACAAAACTGGTGATGAACTGGGGATGTAACAGCAAGGGAAAGAAAAAATTTAACTGGGCAACACAAAAAAAAACTGCACTGGCTGGAGATACGTAGACGCTGAGTAGTTGTAGACACAATGATGAGTCACGAGCTGCTGTAGACGGCGTGGGGGCTGAACTAAGCTGGCTTAGGGGCTAGGCCAACTGGGTTCCCACGTGGTTAAGCCAGGTAGAACTTCTTGGAGGAAACTGGGAAGAACACAACACACACGGACGGCGAGATGGACGTAGTTGCGTAGCAGAGAAGGCTGTATTGGAGGCTGGTGTGTTTACACGCTGACTAGGGTATCAACCAACCCCAGAGCTGCCTCGTGGTCACGCGTGGAGCCACGCGAAGCCAACACACTAAACGGCCTCACCTCTACTTCTTGTAGCTGAGAAGGGCGTAGGGACACTGTAGGAGGCAGGAGAATGGTGCTGGAGAGTGTTGAAGGGCTGTAGAGAGGGTGATGAGGTGAACACGTGGCTGCTAAGGCTGGAGATGATGCCGTGACGCCTATGTCCAGATTTTGTGGGAAAAATCTAGGAGGAAGATCTGTCTCAGGCCCCGTCAAGACGCTGGGAGTAATAGATAACTCTTTAGGCCAGCAGGTGCGTTGGATGATGTCGGATGATGTTGACTGGCGTCGACCGATGGTGTTGATGGGCATCGACCCCTCCACCCTGAGTAGGCTCACAATGCCGTTGACTCCACTGTCACCACTGTTATTACTGTTCTTTCTGTTGAACAGCGGTTTAGTGCCGATGAAGGTAGTGTAGGTAACAATGATATGGCCATGGACTAGTTTGGCTTTAATTGGATAGGAGTGAATACACAACGGGCAGTGTGAGGGAGTGACCGCAAGCCAGTCCGTGGAGGGGGAGAACTTGTGCCTATCAAGTCGGTCGGCCTAGGAGTAAGACCGAATGGGCTCAGCCTCCCACTGACCTGGGTGAGCCTACAGAGGGCAGCACTTAAATGCCGCGAAATATGAACTAGTCAGAACAGATGGCTAGGCTGTGTGTTCTGACAGTACAGGCTGTCTACACACACACACACACACACACACTGTGAAGGCTTACTCAGCCCTGTAACAACTTCAGACAGTATTACCAAGGCTGGCTCCTCCTCAGGAAAATTAGTGAATAGAAAAAGAAATAATAACAGACAAACATAAACACTTTATTATATAGAAAATAGAAAATATAAAACACTTAAATATGAAATATTAATCCTACATTAAAGAAAATGAAAAATGAAAAATATAAATGATAACTGAATTCAATGCTAATATATATAGGGGTATCTGGTGTTGGTGACACTGAGTTGTTGAAATCGTAGCCATTGCTGATGAAGGTGGGGGGGGGGGGGGTCGCAGGTGTTGGTTACGACCCACTGGCTAGTTCTTTACAGTAGATAGGGCCTTGAGTATTATATCCCGATGACAGGAAAGCAGGTTCTTTACCACTGCAATGATGAGGGGTTACGTCCTGCAATTTCATACAGGTGCACAGGTAATTAAATCCAAAATGGGACGTCTCCAGGACGTTAGTCCGTCTCCATTAGTTCTTCTCGTTGATTGACAGGTGACGCTCACTGTCATCCAAGCTGAAAAGATAGACAGGTTACCCACTGCTTAAAAATCACTCTCCATGGCAAGCACAATACCTAAAAGATGTGGTGATTATTACAACAGTCAACCTAGAGCAAGATCTTCAGTGGTCAGTCGTCACATGAGGTCACAGACCCTGAGCTGCTTTGGGGATTAGTGTGGACGGTTACAAAGCATGGCTTGCTTCTGCAGTGTTTTAAAAATTGAGGTTGGAGAGTTGAAGGAGGAGGTCTTGCTTCTCCAGGAGGAGATTAGGAGGCTGAAGGTCCACCTCAATGGGTCTGGGAGAGAGTGTGAGGTGGCTGGAGTTGTGGGGAATGAGACTTCTAGCAGTGAGGTGCAGTCTGTCTCTCGCTGTGAGGAGGCTGTAGTTGGGGAGGTAGCAACGGCTACCAGCAGTGAGGTGCAGTCCAGCACCTGCTACAAGTGGCGAGTGGTTCACAGTAATGGAAGGCGCATCAGAGTAAGGAAAGTTAAGAGTGAAGATCTGAAGGTAGGAAATCGCTTCTCTGTTCTTCAGGATGAATGTACTTCAGTGGCCAGTGAAGGTAAGGGTACTACTGCCCCTGCTAATGGAGGTAAGCGCATTCTTGTGGTTGGTGACTCTCAGGTAAGATATATTGACCGTGCTTTTTGTAATAGGAATAAGAAGATGAGAGATAGAGTGTGCTTCCCTGGAGCTGGTGTTGGGGACATTGTCAGCAGGCTGGATAATATCATGTCAGGTAATGGGAACAATCCCATTATCTGTCTCAGTGCTGGTGGAAATGATATTGGGAAGGGTAGGAGAGAAGAGCTGCTAGATAAGTACAAGTCAGCTATAGATTTCATTAAGTCTAAGGGAGGGATCCCAATCATATGTAGCATCTTGCCTAGAAGGGGAGTAGGAAATGAATGGTTGTCTAGGGCAATTGGTGTAAATTGCTGGCTAGACAGATACTGCAAGGAACTTGCAATCCCATTCATTGACAACTGGAACAACTTTTATGGCAAACATGATATGTATGCAAGGGATGGGGTACATCTCTCAGGGGCTGATGTGGTAGCACTTGCAGACTCGATTGAGAAGGCCATTGGTGAAAGGCGTATGATTTTAAACTGATGGAAGATAGAGGTATGGGTGTGTGGGGGAAACAAGCAGGTTGCAACACTTGGGTTGGAAACAGTAAATGTATAAAAGGCATTCAGCATGAAGTTATAAATATAGACAATAGATCAGGTCAGCAAACAAAGGGGGACAGCAGAGGGCAGCAAGGGACTAGCTCCCTTAAGGTTTACTATACTAAAAAAGCAGGGGTGTAAGAAATAAGATAGATGAGCTAAGATTAATTGCAAGTGCAGGAAACATAGATATTATTGCTATAACAGAGACCTGGCTCAATCTGAAAGATAGAGAGATGCCCTCTGAATGTCACATACAAGGCTATAAATTATTCCACACTGACAGGGTCAACAGAAAGGTGGTGGAGTAGCGATGTATGTCAGAGACAATTTAAATTGTTGTGTTAGACAAGATATTAAATTAAAGCGTCAGCCACTGAATCTGTTTGGTTACAGCTTCTCGAGGGCCGAGAAAAACTAATTTTGGGTGTGATTTACAGGGCCCCAAATATTGATAGGGAGTGCAGTAAACTTCTATGGGACGAAATTCGTAAGGCATCTACATACGAAAATGTTGTGCTAATGGGAGATTTCAACTATAGACAGATTGACTGGAGCAATTTGACAGGAAATTTAGAGTCAGGTGACTTTCTTGATACGATCCAGGATTGTTTTTTAAAACAGTTTGTGACAGAGCCAACTAGGGGAAATAACCTCCTTGACTTGGTTCTTGCCAGTAGGGAAACACTAATTAATAATCTTGAGGTTAATGATGAGCTTGGGGAAAGTGATCACAAATCACTCAGTTTTAATATATCATGGAATTCCCCTAATAATGGAAATCAAGTCTCCGTCCCTGACTTTCGCTTGGCTGATTTCATAGGACGGAAAAATTACTTAGGTGGGCTGAACTGGAATGACCTGACTAAGGGTTAGGTAGGTGTGATGGTTGCCGATATGATGCTTTCCAGGGCATAGTTCTAGCTGCTCAGTCAAATTATGTTCCAAATAGGGAAATCAGATCAAACAAAAATGATCCTAAATGGATGAGCAATAGATTAAAATATCTGATTGGTCAAAAGAGAGGCATATAAGGCAAATCAAAAGAGGAGAGGGGGCAATTGAGAAATCGATATATTCAGTTAAAGAGAGAAATAAAAAAGGGAATTAAAAAAAGCAAAAAGAGATTATGAGGTTAAAGTTGCAAGGAAATCGAAGACTAACCCAAAAGGATTCTTTCAGGTATACAGAAGTAAGATCGGGGACAAGATAGGCCACTCAAAAGTTCCTGGGGTCAGCTCACTGACAGTGATAAGGAAATGTGTAGAATTTTTAACACATACTTCCTCTCAGTTTTTACACAGGAGGATACCAGCGATTTTCCAGTAATGAAAAATTTTATGCAGAACAGGACGATAATAAACTGTGCACTATTAGGGTCAAAAGTGACAGGTCCTTAGGCAAATAGATAAATTAAAACCTAGCAAATCCCCAGGCCCTGATGAACTGTATGCAAGGGTTCTAAAGGAATGAAAAGAGGGCTTAGCACACCTTTGGCTAATCTTTTCAACAATCACTACAAACTGGCATGGTCCAGAAAAGTGGAAAATGGCAAATGTGATACCTATTTTCAAAACAGGTGACAGGTCCTTAGCTTCGAACTATAGACCAATAAGCCTAACCTCCATAGTGGGAAAATTTATGGAATCAATAATTGCCGAGGCAGTTCGTAGCCACCTTGAAAAGCATAAATTAATCAACGAATCTCAGCATGGTTTTACAAAGGGGCGTTCCTGCCTTACGAATTTATTAACTTTTTTCACTAAGGTATTTGAGGGGGTAGATCATGATAATGAATAGATATTGTGTATATGGACTTCAGTAAGGCTTTGACAGGGGTCCCACATCAGAGACTATTGAGGAAAATTAAAGCACATGGAATAGGAGGAGAGATTTTTTCCTGGATAGAGGCATGGTTGACAAATAGGCAGCAGAGAGTTTGCATAAATGGGGAGAAATCAGAGTGGGAAGCGTCACGAGCGGTGTTCACAGGGGTCAGTGTTTGGGCCCCCTGCTGTTCACAATCTACATAAACGACATAGATGAGGGCATAAAGCGACCCTCGGCAAGTTTGCCGATGACCCAAAATAGGCCGTCGAATTCATTCTGACGAGGACATTCGAGCACTCCAGGAAGATTTGAAAAGACTGATGCAGTGGTCGGACAAGTGGCAGATGCAGTTTAATAGACAAATGCAAAGTTCTAATGTTGGACAGGACAATAACCCATGCCACATATAAACTAAATAATGTAGATCTTAATATTACGGATTGCGAAAAAGATTTAGGAGTTCTGGTTAGCAGTAATCTGAAACCCAAAACAACAGTGCATAAGTGTTCGCAATAAAGCTAGTAGAATCCTTGGCTTCATATCAAAAAAGCATAAATAATAGGAGTCCTCAGGTTGTTCTCAAAATCTATACATCCTTGGTTTTGGCCTCATTTAGATTTGTTGCACAGTTTTTTGGGACCGTATTACAGAATGGATATAAATTCTCTGGAAAATGTACAAAGGAGGATGACAAAGTTGATCCCAGGTATCAGAAACCTTCCCTATGAGGATAGACTAAGGGGCCCCGAAACTGCACTCTCTAGAAAGACGTAGAATTAGGGGGATATGATTGAGGTGTATAAATGGAAGACAGGAATAAATAAAGGGGATGTAAATAGTGTGCTAAAAATATCTAGCCTAGACAGGACTCGCAGCAATGGTTTTAAGTTGGAAAAATTCAGATTCAGGAAGGATATAGGAAAGTACTGATTTGGTAATAGAGTTGTGGATGAGTGGAACAAACTCCCAAGTACCGTTATAGAGGCCAGAACGTTGTGTAGCTTTAAAAATAGGTTGGATAAATACATGAGTAGATGTGGGTGGGTGTGAGTTAGACTTGATAGCTTGTGCTACCAGGTCGGTTGCCGTGTTTCCTCCCTTAAGTCAATGTGACCTGACCTGACTAGGTTGGGTGCATTGGCTTAAGCCGGTAGGAGACTTGGACCTGCCTCGCATGGGCCAGTAGGCCTTCTGCAGTGTTCCATCGTTCTTATGTTCTTATGTTCTAAATTTATTATTGGTCCAAAAGTGAAGCTTTCAACCAATAAATCCACTAGAATACAAGGCAGGCATATACTTACATTAGTGTTGGGAGCTGTGAGTCGAGTGATTTACTGTTTTGACCAGAGCCCCACGTCACCTTTCGGGGGGGGGAAGAAGGAGGGGAAGGGATAGTGGGAACTAGACTGACCCTACGTTAACAAGCAGCCGGCCATCAAACTATCACTTTAGGGGTGGGGGAAAAAGGCGGGAATAGTGGGAGCTTGACTTACCCTACCTTAACAAGTAGCCGGCAATAAAACTATTGTTACTATATGCTCCCTCGCTACTCCTATCTATTGAACTTTTCCCTCACACACAACACACACACACACACACACACACACACACACACACACACACACACGCATGGGTCCGTGGGGTGAAGACGTGGGTAACAAGGCTCCAAGAACCTTAGCGTTGAAAGGCGTGCAATAACAGCTAGAAGTAATCAGTGGTAGTGAACGTCAGTGAACAATACTACGAGTGATAATTAAAGTTATTAGTTAAAGAAAGTGAGAGGAAAGCTGAAATCATAATATTTCAAAGCGCAACCGTTGGGGGTCTTAGGCGCTGTTGCCACATTGGTAGCGGTAGGCCTGAAGAAGTGACGTCACGACAAGTTGTGTACCATTATACATGTGAAGTGAAGTGTATATAATGTGAAGTGTATACTATCATCAGTGAAGAGTGAAGTGAGGAAGCGGGATGTACGAGAATATATGGTTATAATCATCAGGGGTGAAGGATCTCCAAAATAGGGATTTAAGGCCTACGTACGACATACTTCGTCATCAGCAGTTGGCAACTGTCACCGCAAGTTTATTCGCCTAGTTGTGGTTTGCATGTTGACGGCCCTGGCTGGCCTTGCATACTGTTGATACTGGTCCCCTCACTCCTGCAAGCTATTACCAGAATTAGAATAGAAATAGCATAGACATAGAGAATATAGGGTTGACGAGTGTGAGAAGGTAGGTGGGACAAGCTTTTAAGGGCAACATTGTAAAACCATGCTAGGGTCAGGTCCCAGGAGGGTTGTGTCAGGTCACAAGAAGTTGCGGCCAGTAATTACACTGCACAAGACACACTCACACACACACACACACACTCACACACTCACTCGACCCCCACAACCTCAACTAGGTGAGTACATGCACACACGCACACAGGCAGTGTTACTACCGGTAGTTATTAGCAGTAAGAATACTTAGGAAGCTAGGAAGTCCTCTCTCAATGTGAACAAGGAAAATGATAATAACCAACAAAAATTAACACGTAAATCCAGAAAGGGCAATAAGTGGAGAGAGTAGCATAATTGGGAAAGATAAATGAGACTAAATTTGTGTCTACACGACGGATCTTTCAACCACACCCCCCCCAACCCTCCCTCCTTCACACACAAGCACACACACACAAGGTAGACACTCACACACACACACACACACACATACACACACATACACACACATACACACACACATACATACACACATACGTAAACACATACACACACACACCACACAAACACAAACACAAACAAACACACACACACACACACACACACACACACACACACACACACACACACACACACACACACACACAAACACATACACACACACACAACACACACACATACACATACACTGGAGGACAGGAGGGTCAGGGAGACATGATAACGACATATAAAATACTGCGTGGAATAGACAAGGTGGACAAGGACAGGATGTTCCAGGGAGGGACAACAGAAACAAGGCCACAATGGAATTGAAGGGCACAAGAGTCAGGGGAATAGTAGGAAGTAACCAGTATA
>NC_069415.1:54294401-54296901 GCF_026875155.1 Cherax quadricarinatus
TTTGTTGGCCCCATGTGGGTTTGACAGGACCTCTGCATACAGTTTAGTTTCCATGCTTCCTTCGGACCTGTTGTCTGTGTTCGATGTAGCCATTGCCGATGCTACTTCTGTAATATCTTTGTCTCTGTGCTGTTTCAGATGTCTCAGCTCCTCTTCTAATCTCTCTATCTTGATTTCTGCTGCTGTGGCCTGTTGCTTCCACCTTCTGCATTCTGCTGCTAACCTCTCTTCCATCTTCCTTTAAAGCTCATCTAGTCTCCTTCCCCAGTCTTCCTCCCTTTTTTTGAGCTCTACCTCCCATTCCTCCCTCTCAGATTCGTCCTTGGAGCCTCTTCTCCTCATCCTGGTTAGGGGGAGGGGAATAGATGGTTAGGAGAGGGGATGGATGGTTGTGGGGGAGGGGGAGGATGGTTATTGGAGGGGTAGAGATAGTTGGGGGAGGGAGTTAGATGGTTTGGGGGAGAGAGGGGATGGATGGTTATGGGGGATGGGGAGGATGGTCATTGGAGGGAGGGAGGTAGTTGGGCGGGGTTAGACGGTTTGGGGAGGGGTTAGGTGGTTTGGGGGAGGGGTAGGTGGCTAAGGTGAGGTGGTTAGGGAAGGGGTGGTACGTGTTTGTGTCAAGTGTTTGTGTCAAGTGTTTGTGTCAAGTGGTGGAGGGTGTGGTGTGTGTGTGTGTGTGTGTGTGTATGTGCGTGTGTGTGTGTGTGTGTGTGTGTGTGTGTGTGTGTGTGTGTGTGTGTGCGTGTGCGTGTGTGCGTGTGTGTGTGTGTGGTGTGTGTGTGTGTGGTGTGTGTGTGGTGTGTGTGTGTGTGTGGTGTGTGTGTGGTGTGTGTGTATGGTGTGTGTGTATGTGTATGTGTGTGTGTGTGTGTGTGTGTGTGTGTGTGTGTGTGTGTGTGTGTGTGCGTGTGTGTGTGTGTATGTGTGTGTGTGTACTCACCTAGTTGTGGTTGCGGGGGTCGAGTCCGAGCTCCTGGCCCCGCCTCTTCACTGAGCGCTACTAGGTCACTCTCCCTGAGCCGTGAGCTTTATCATACCTCTGCTTAAAGCTATGTATGGATCCTGCCTCCAGTACATCGCTTCCCAAACTATTCCACTTACTGACTACTATGTGGCTGAAGAAATACTTCCTAACATCCTTGTGATTCATCTGTGTCTTCAGCTTCCAACTGTGTCCCCTTGTTGCTGTGTCCAATCACTGGAACATCCTGTCTTTGTCCACCTTGTCAATTCCTCTCAGTATTTTGTATGTCGTTATCATGTCCCCCCTATCTCTCCTGTCCTCCAGTGTCGTCAGGTTGATTTCCCTTAACCTCTCCTCGCAGGACATACCTCTTAGCTCTGGGACTAGTCTTGTTGCAAACCTTTGCACTTTCTCTAGTTTCTTCACGTGCTTGGCTAGGTGTGGGTTCCAAACTGGTGCCGCATACTCTAATATGGGCCTAATGTACACGGTGTACAGGGTCCTGAATGATTCCTTATTAAGATGTCGGAATGCTGTTCTGAGGTTTGCCAGGCGCCCATATGCTGCAGCAGTTATTTGGTTGATGTGCGCTTCAGGAGATGTGCCTGGTGTTATACTCACCCCAAGCTCTTTTTCCTTGAGTGAGGTTTGTAGTCTCTGGCCCCCCTAGACTGTACTCCGTCTGCGGTCTTCTTTGCCCTTCCCCAATCTTCATGACTTTGCACTTGGTGGGATTGAACTCCAGGAGCCAATTGCTGGACCAGGTCTGCAGCCTGTCCAGATCCCTTTGTAGTTCTGCCTGGTCTTCGATCGAGTGAATTCTTCTCATCAACTTCACGTCATCTGCAAACAGGGACACCTCAGAGTCTATTCCTTCCGTCATGTCGTTCACTAATACCAGAAACAGCACTGGTCCTAGGACTGACCCCTGCGGGACCCCTCTGGTCACAGGTGCCCACTCTGACACCTCGCCACGTACCATGACTCGCTGCTGTCTTCCTGACAAGTATTCCCTGATCCATTGTAGTGCCTTCCCTGTTATCCCTGCTTGGTCCTCCAGTTTTTGCACCAATCTCTTGTGTGGAACTGTGTTAAACGCCTTCTTACAGTCCAAGAAAATGCAATCCACCCACCCCTCTCTCTCTTGTCTGTCTTGTGTGTATGTGTGTGTGTGTGTGTGTGTGTGTGTGTGTGTGATGTGTGTGTGTGTGTGTGTGTGTGTGTGTGTATGTGCGTGTGTGTGTGTGTGTGTGTGTGCGTGTGTGTGTGTGTGCGTGTGTGTGTGTGGTGTGTGCGTGTGTGGTGTGTGTGTGGTGTGTGTGTGTGGTGTATGTGTATGTGTGTACTCACCTATTTGTACTCACCTATTTGTGGTTGCAGGGGTCGAGTCTTAGCTCCTGGCCCCGCCTCTTCACCGGTTGCTACTGGGCCCTCTCTCTCCCCTCTCCATGAGCTTTATCAAACTTCGTCTTAAAACTGTGTATGGTTCCTGCCTCCACTACGTCATTTTCTAGGCTATTCCACTGCCTTACA
>NC_069415.1:54301901-54309737 GCF_026875155.1 Cherax quadricarinatus
TTATCTATTTGCCTAAGGACCATGTCACTTGTGACCCTAATAGTGCACAGTTTATTATCGTCCTGTTCTGCATAATTTATCATTACTGGAATATCGCTGGTATCCTCCTGTGTAAAAACTGAGAGGAAGTATGTGTTAAAAATTCTACACATTTCCTTATCACTGTCAGTGAGCTGACCCGAGGAACTTTTGAGTGGGCCTATCTTGTCCCTGATCTTACTTCTGTATACCTGAAAGAATCCTTTTGGGTTAGTCTTCGATTCTCTTGCAACTTTAACCTCATAATCTCTTTTTGCTTTTCTAATTCCCTTTTTTATTTCTCTCTTTAACTGAATATATCGATTTCTCAATTGCCCCTCTCCTCTTTTGATTTGCCTATATATGCCTCTCTTTTGACCAATCAGATATTTTAATCTATTGCTCATCCATTTAGGATCATTTTTGTTTGATCTGATTTCCCTATTTGGAACATAATTTGACTGAGCAGCTAGAACTATGCCCTGGAAAGCATCATATCGGCAACCATCACCACCTACCTGACCCTTAGTCAGGTCATTCCAGTTCAGCCCACCTAAGTAATTTTTCCGTCCTATGAAATCAGCCAAGCGAAAGTCAGGGACGGAGACTTGATTTCCATTATTAGGGAATTCCATGATATATTAAAACTGAGTGATTTGTGATCACTTTCCCCAAGCTCATCATTAACCTCAAGATTATTAATTAGTGTTTCCCTACTGGCAAGAACCAAGTCAAGGAGGTTATTTCCCCTAGTTGGCTCTGTCACAAACTGTTTTAAAAAACAATCCTGGATCGATCAAGAAAGTCACCTGACTCTAAATTTCCTGTCAAATTGCTCCAGTCAATCTGTCTATAGTTGAAATCTCCCATTAGCACAACATTTTCGTATGTAGATGCCTTACGAATTTCGTCCCATAGAAGTTTACTGCACTCCCTTTAAATATTTGGGCCCGAAAATCACACCCCAAAATTATTTTTTTTCTCGCCCTCAAAGCGAAAACCAAACAATTCAGGGCTGACCTTCAAATTTTAATATCTTGTCTAACACAAAAATTTTTAAATTTTCTCTACATACATCGCTACTCCACCCCCTTTTCCTGTTGACCCTGTCCAGTTGGAATAATTTATAGCCTTGTAGGACTTCAGGGGGCACTCTCATCTTTCAATTTGGCCAGGTCTCTTTTAAGCAATAATATCTATGTTTTCCTGCACTTGAAATTTAAATCTTAGCTCATCATCTTATTTCTTACATCCTGCTATTATATAGAAACCCTTTAAGGGGAGCAGCCCTTGCTGCCCCGCTGCCCCTTTGTTTGCGACCTATTATTTTTTATATTTATAACTTCAGCTGAATGCCTTTATACATTTACTGTTTCCAACCAATTTTTTGCAACCTGCTTGTTTTCCCCCACACACCCAACCTCTATTTTCCACAGTTTTAAAATCATACGCCTTTCACCAAGGGCCTTCCAATCGAGTCTGCAAGTGCAACCACATCACCCCGAAGATGTACCCCATCCCTTCATACATACATTTTCCCCAAAAAAGTTTTTCCAGTTGTCAAAATGGGATTGAAATTTTCCTTGCAGTACTGTCTAGCCAGCAATTTACACCAATTCCCCTAGAAAAACCATTCTTTTCCTACTCCCCTTCAGGCAAATGCACATATGATGGGATCCCCCCCTTAACTTAATGAAATCTTTTCGATTTGTACTTATCTAGCAGCTCTTCTCTCCTACCCTTCCCAATATCATTTCCCCAGCACTGAGCAGATAATGGATTTTTTCCCTTTACCTGACATGATTTTATCCAGCCTGCTGAAATTTCCCCAACACCAGCCCGGGAAGCACACTCTATCCTCATTTTCTTATTCCATTACAAAAAGCAAACGGTAATATTCTTACCAGCGAAAACCAAACCCCGAATGCGCTTACCTCCATTAGCGGCAGTTACCCTTCCCTTTCACGGGCCACTGAAGTACATCTCCGAAGAACAGAGAACGATTTCCACCTTCAATCTTCACTCTTAACTTTCCTACCTGATGCGCCTTCCCATTACTGTGAACCATTTCGCCCTTGTAGCGGGTGCTACTGCCCCTCACTGCGTACCTTTGCTACCCCCCCCAACTACAGCCTCCTCACAGCGAGAGACAGATTTGCCCCCACTGCTAAAGTCTCTTTCCCCCCACAACTCCACCACCTCACACTCTCCCCCCGACCCTTTGAGGTGGACCTTTCACCTCCTAATCCCTCCTGGAAAAACAAGCCCTCCCCCCCTTCAACTCTCCAAACCTCTTTTTAAAACACCAAAGAAAGCCAGTTTGTACCGCCCACCCCCCGCACCACCCCCCCCCCCCTCAGTGACGACTGACCCACTGAAGATTTTGCTCTAGGGACTGTTGAAAAATCACCACATCTTTAGGTATTTGCTTCCCAGGAGAGTGTTTTTTAAGCAGTGGGTAACCTGTCTATCTTTCAGTTTGGATGACATGAGCGTCACCTGCCCAATCAACAGAAAACAAAGGGAGAGGGACAACGTCCTGGAGACGTCCCCATTTTGGTTTTAAATTTACCTTGCACCTGTATGAAATTGGGGACGTAACCCCTCATCATTGCAGGGGAAAAGAACCTGCTTTCCTGTCATCGGATAAAATACTCAAGCCCTATCTACTGTAAAAACTACCGTGGGTCGTACCAACACCTGCGACCCCCCCCCCCCCCCTTAAACACAAAATGGCTAGATTCAAAAACCAGTGTCCCCAAACACCAGAACCCCTATATATATTAGCATTGAATTCATTATCTTTTATTTTTTTCATTTTCTTTTTCTTAATGGTAAAAATATTTCTATTTAAGTGTTTTTTATTTTTTCTATTTTCTATATAATAAAGTGTTTATGTTTGTCGTTATTATTTCTTTTTCTTTTCACTAATTTTCCTGGGGAGGGCCACCCCTGGTAATACTGCTGAATTTGTTACGGGGCTGATAAGCCTTCACGTGGTGTGTGTTGGTTGTGTAACGCCGTACTGTCAGAAACACAGCCTAGCCATTGTTCTGCTTTTACCGGCATTAATTGCTGCCCCTGTAGGCTCCCCTCAGGAGGCGGGGCCCATTCGTTTACCCCTCCACCATTTGTAGCAAAGTTCCTCCCCCTCCACACGACTGGCTTCGGTACTTCCCCACCTGCCCCGTTGGTTTTCCCTCCCCACCAATTAAACCCAAACTAGCCGGGCCCTAAAATTTTCCTAACTCCTCTCGGCCTAAACCCGCTTTCAAACAGAAAGAAAAAAAATGGAAAATGGGAAGGGGGGGGGGGGGGGGGGGGGGAAAAAAGGGGGGTTTTGGGGGGAAAATTTTTTTTTATGGTTTTGGGGGGAAAGAAATTTTAGTTTTTAAAAATTGGGAATGGGGTAATTTTATTAAAGAGGTTTTATAAAGTTAAATTAAATTTTGAAGGTTGTTTAGAAAGAAAAGGTGGGGTTTTTTAGGTGTTTGGCTTCGCGGGGCCCACGCGTGACCACGAGGCAGCTCGGGGGTTGGTTGATCCCTAGCCGTGTAAACACACCACCTCCAATCACCCTTCCGCAACCAACTCGTCCATCTCGCCCCCCCGGTGTTTGTGTTTTCCCCTTTTTCCTCCAAGAATTCCCCTGGTTTAACCACGGGGGAACCCAGTTGGCCTACCCCTAACCAGCTTAGTTCAGCCCCCACCCGCACAGCAGCTCGTGACTCATCATTGTGTCTAAAACTACTCAGGTCTACTATCTCCACCAGTGCAGTTTTTTTTTGTGTTGCCCATTAAATTTTTTTTTTTCCCCTTGCTGTTACATCCCAGTTCATACCATTTTGTTTTTCCCCGTAATTGTTACAGTAAAACCTCCTCGTACCGTTCTAGTTTCACCTAAGTTTGTTTTTAGCACGTTCGAGTAGCGCAGTAAATGTTTTGTTCTCCGGTGCAAAGCCGCAATCAGCAGCGCGCCCAACCCCTTTGCCATGTAAAAAAACCCAAAGCACAGCGTGGATCACCCGAGTTAGCCTTTCCCCTTCTCATATCTTATACCTTCACAAAAGTGACCCCGGGCTTTCCTGTTTTTTCCCAAGTCCATTTCGATAATTTTTCCTACTCCTGAAACCCCCCTAGCGTGTACAAATGCTACGAGCGCGTAGTGTTACCATGCATCACGAAAGTTTCAGGACCTGCGCACCCAGATCTTCCTCCTCCTCCCTGCACCAAAGTTTAAATAAACATGACTTACTTACATTTCCTAATATTTTTTGGCATTTTTAATTCCTCACCAAACAGTTACAGTTTTTGAACCCTACTTTAGTAAATTGTTTTATTTTTTCATCAGGCACATTTTTTCCACTTACCCTCAGCTTTTTAAAACTTGTACATTTATTTTTTCACTCCTAAATTTAAATTCCAGTATTTTATTCTGCATCTGCACCCCCATTGTTATTGATTTAAATTTATGTTAACCATTTATACAATTTTCCCTCACATACAGTTTGCAAGTAATTTCCCGTTTGCTGTTATTTTTTTAGTTGCACCTGCAATTACCACGATTGTTGAAACCCTGCACTGTTTTGTTGTTAGTGTTTTTTTTTTTTTTTTAATAAGTGTAAACTTCAAGTACTTAATTTTTACAATCTGGCCAGCCCATTACCTTTTTTTCCTGTTTCCCCTTTATTTGCTCTACATTAAAATTTTATTTTTTTTCATATTTTATGTTTTATTTGTGAAAATTCACCGATGTGCTTGCATTTTTCTATTTTGTATGCCCAAGTCATTGAGGCATTTTTGGGGAAACCCGCTTATTTTCCATAATTACCAAAAAAACTTGTGAAGTTCATTAAATTTTTACCTAGAGATTGTGTAATTTTTGTTTTTGCCATGTACACCCGCACCCATGACACCCTAAAAACCAGTTACACCCTGCTAACACCCCGTTTAACCCCCTTTCCTTTTGATTTAAATTTTTAATTTGCATTTTATTAATTTTATTTTGGGAATAAGCATTTCTTTATACAGTGTATTTTTTTCGGGGATTTTTGCACTATCCCAACTCTGATATCTTTATGTTTCAACTCCCTTGTGCAAGTGAATTACCTTTTTTTTTGCATTCCAATTTTGCAACTGCCCGCACCTGCAACCTTTTTTTTCCGCGTTTGAGAAAGCTTGCAGTACAGTTTAGGTTGTGAATACCTGATTTTTTTTAAATTTTTTGCAATTTTTGCACCACGTTACAGTTCGACCCTTTCATAAATTTTTTTGCCAGTCTACTGGTGCAACATTTAAAGACCCTTCAAACATTTTTTTGCACTTCCCGTAGTTCATTCCTTGTATACATCTCTTATTTTGTGTTTCAGAGTGCCCCTATTTTTTTTTGTTTCTGTTTCACTCGAATTATTTCAATCCAAGCAGTTTACCATACCGTGGGGCTGTGTTCTCTCTGACCCCTTAAATTTTAGCCATGCATACCATTTCACCCGACCCTTTTCCCTCTTTGTGACCTCTTTCGTTTGAACAGTTGACGTCTGACTAAGACACGCAGTGGCCGACCGTTAGTCCAGTTTTGCGAGCACAATGGTCCTCACCAGCGTGAACACCGGAGGGCGGCGAGCCCCTGACAGTTGCAAGTTTGGCTCAAGTCCGCCACTAGTGGTCGGCTAATCGTCCATAAAAAATAACAAAAAGGCACAAACCTAACTGAACAACACAAAAACCCGCACAAAAAGAGAAAGCTTACGACGACGTTTTTTGGTCCGACTTTGGCCATTGACAAAGTCACACTAACAGAGTGGACAGGACGGGTATATAAGGCAGGGAAAAGGGGGGAGGGATATGTGGTATATATATATAGTAGTAGTAGTAGTAGTATAGTAGTCAAGAATTGTATATAATACCGAAGGGTAAATGACACATGCCAACACCCGGGCATCCCCCCACCCTAGACTTTTGCCATCCCCACCAGGATGGCGAAACTCCCCCCCAAAAGACAACCAGAGCCGCACATGTTCTAATTAGACACATGTGCGGCGTCTGGTTTTCTTTTTTGTGGACGTTTTGCCCTCCAGGGCTGCTGGAGGGGAAACGTCTACGGTGGGGGTCCCGGGTGTTTTCATTGTCATTTTTATCCCTTTCGGAATTTTTAAAACAATTCTTGTACACTACACTACTCTACTACACTAAAAACTACTACTACTACACCACTACACTACCCCCACCTCTTCCCCGCCTTATATAGCCGTCCTGCTCCCCCCTGTTTGTGACTTGTCAAAGGTCCAAGTCGGGCCGAAAAGCGCGAACTTTTCTCTTTATGTGCGGTTATTGGTAATCGCCCATACCCGACCCTTTTTTTTGACGTCGTTCAAAAAGGTTTTGGCCATGCGCAGCATCGAGACCGTTTAAGGGCCCATTTTAAGTCCCCGGGCTCAAAACATCGTGCTGCTGTTGCAGCAGTGGGTCCACCCGGAAAATGGGGCCTTTGTGCACTCAATCGCGTTTGTGAGACTCAGCTTGGGACGACTTAAGGAGGAATTTAGGCGTTTTTTTTCGGCATAGTCGCCACGGCCATTCCTTGAGATATTACCAGTGTCTTGGGAAATTTAATACAGGGACGAAACCCCCCCGGCTTGCATTTGACGGTTTGAGCAAGCCGCCAAGTTTTAATGCCATCTGCTCCCCTAAGTGGGGGAAGGTACGACTGTAAATTAAAGCTAAAGACATCATTCCTAGCTGGTGTAGGGTCAGAGAGGAGCCCCCCCTAACCCAGGGTGCCATTGAGCCTAGGACTCGGCCCGACACGACGCCGGGTGCATACGAAACCATTGCGCGATCAAGCCGGCGCCGAGAAAGGAAGGTTTGTCGCTTGCGGAGATCCTATACCCATCCTTCCCCGCCGTCCAAGTACCCCGCGGGGGCAGCCGGGAAATCCTTTTGCCGCCTCTATCAGCAGCCAGCCCACAAAGTTTTAACCCCATTCCCCCTAACACCCCCGAGTAAAAATATTGACCACAGAACAACAGTCATCTCCCTACAAGAAGCCGTCATCAACTTTCCCGGGCCAAGGGGAAAACGTCGCCAGCACACACCCCTCCATCCTCACCTGCTAAGTGGTAGTGACTGTTTTAACTGTGGCAAACGCGGGGACTACCGATCTGAGTGTTAGAAACCTAAGTCCCGCACGGAAAACCCACCGTCCCCCTGCTCAGTATCAAAGAAAAAATCCCGTTTTCCCCCACTCAGATCAAGTAACCGTACCGTCCCCCGCTCAGTCTCGTGAGGGGGTCTGTAGTACCACAACCTTCCCGTCATACCTCCAAAGATGTAACAACGCAAAGTATGCTGTCAGCTGAGTAGAGCAAGCATCCTCGCGCAATGCCGGCTGTAAAAGCCCCTTCCACTATTTTGGGGAAGAGGGTGTCCGGAAACCAGTGAAAACATAGTAAACCCTTCGGAGTTTCTGTTTCGTCCCTGTCCGCAATGCTTTTGCCGCCCTGGGCAGTGATACCTTGCCGACAGTGAGGAAACAGAGTGTCTTGGCGTTTTTCTGAACTCACCGACCCCAGGTCGACCCGCAACAAGCGGACCTCAACACTTTGACCCCTGGGGATTTCGCGGCCGTCATGCCTTTATGTTCATATGACAACCCTGTGGACCGCTCGTCGAGTCCACTGTCCACCAAAGCCTTTTCCCGTGGGAAAACCCCGTCTGGGATGCCCCGTCTAACGTTTTACTCTAAACCCGCACGTTTTAGAGAACACAGTTGTCAACCGCAGTATCCATCGCAGGCGACTGTCTGACTCTTCCCTGGCA
>NC_069415.1:54310237-54325585 GCF_026875155.1 Cherax quadricarinatus
GCCTTTTTGGGGGGGGGGAATTTATTTCCCCCCAAAAATTAAAAAAAACCAATCCCCCACAACCCCCCCCCCCAGGGTGTAAACCCCCGGGTAAGCGTCCCCTTTTATTTAAAAAAAAAATTTTTTAAAAAAAAAAATTTTGGGGGAAAAAGGGGGCCAAACTCCCCTTTATTTGGGTTTTAAAAACCCCCCTCAGGAGTACAATCCCAAGGGGCCGGGACCCCGTTTACCTTTGGCCCACCAGCAGTACTCTACCCAATTGTTACTTTGAACTACACAGTTGTCGCTCTACCCCGGTGGGACTTTGTACCCCATACCAGCATATGTATTTTAAACCCCCAGGTTTTAATCCTCTTTTTCCATTAAACATACCAGCATGTACGTCTGTTCCCACCCTGCGAGGTTACTATTATGCATGGAATATCCCGATCCCGTTCTGTGACAGCTCAATTTACTGTGTACCAGGGAAAAAACCCACCATTGTTCATTAAAGGGGCTTACTTGACATTCTTCAAATTTAAAATTTTATACACGCTACACTTGCCAATTTAATTGTGACAAACCCAAAGTTAGTAAGTTCTTCCTTATGAAACCAGTTTTTCTTTTAAAAATGTTTAACAAATTTAAAACACTTCCACTTGTTTGCTCATATGTACCAAGCCCTTTAAATTTATTTAATTAACTAATATATAAACATATTTGTTTTTAACTGTGTTATTGTCTTGTAATTTAGATTGATACTTTTAAGAGTATCCCATTTTTCCCTGCATGATCATTGATGTGCTGATCCATGCTGTGGGGTGAATCCTGGATTTGGTGCTCATCGGTTTTCGATCCTTTCTGGCGATGTCGTTTATGTGTTGATGTACACTTTGGGGAAATGTCATGTTGGAATGAATTCCCATGATCCCCATTTTGGAATGGCTATTGTGTCCTTGGTGATCATTTCTGCGAGGAACATTTTCCTCTTTATGTCATTGATTTGGGAATGGCTTTGTTGGTGGTGAAAGTGAGCCCTTTCTGGGATAGTATTTTTTGAGTATACTCATTCCTTGGGAGGATTATTTTCGGGGGTTGAAACTTTGGACGTGACTCATTTTTTGGTGAATGGCTCGGCAATTTGTTCAGTAAATTCCCCTTGAGGTATAGCTTGTTGGTTATAGTTAATGGTGCACCGTTTGAATGGGACCGTGGAGTGAGTTTACTTTCTGGGTAGTACTGTTATGGTAGTGCTCAAATGTCTGCTCTTCTTATTCTGGGGATCACTTTCTTGCTGGATTGTTGTTTATTTTTTTGGGAAGACTTCACTTGTCTGGTGGGCACATTTTGTGGGAGTCCTTCTGAGATGATCACTGTTTGGATTATTTTGGAGAGGGGTAAAATTTTTTTTTCACTTGTCTGTGGGGTGACCCCACTTTGTCGGTTACTCCTTTATGGGGGTAAATTCTTTTGGGTGGGGGCTTTTGTTGGGGGTTTTTCATTTCTTTTTGTATTTCCCTTTTTTTCTTTACTGTTTTTGTTTTTTTTCGAATTCCTCGTCAGAATAAATTTCGCGGCCTTTTTTTGGGTCATCGGCAACTTCCCCGATGTCGCTCTTTATGCCCTCATCTATGTCGTTTTGTAATTGTAAACAGCAGGGGGCCCAACACTGCCCCCGGGGAAACACCGCTCGTAACGCTTCCCCACTCTGTTTTTCTCCCCATTTAGCAACCCCCTTGCTGCCTTTTTTGTCAACCATGCCTCTACCCAGGAAAAAATTTCTCCTCCTTTTCCCATGTGCTTTAATTTTCCTCAATAGTCTTGATGTGGGACCCTGTCAAAAGCCTTACTGAAGTCCATATACACAATATCATATTCATTACCATGATCTACCTCCTAAAATACCTTAGTGAAAAAGTTAATAAATTCGTAAGGCAGGAAACGCCCCTTTGTAAAACCATTTTTGAGATTCGTTGATTAATTTATGCTTTTCAAGGTGCTACGAACTCCCTCGGCAATTATTGATTCCATAAATTTCCCCACTATGGAGGTTTAGGCTTATTGGTCTATAGTTCGAAGCTAAGACCTGTCACCTGTTTTGAAATAGGTATCACATTGCCATTTTCCACTTATCTGGCACCATGCCAGTTTGTAGTGAATGTTGAAAAGATTAGCCAAAGGTGTGCTAAGCTCCTCTTTACATTCCTTTAGAACCCTTGCATACAGTTCATCAGGGCCCTGGGGATTTGTTAGGTTTTAATTATCTATTTGCCAAAGGACCATGTCACTTGTGACCCTAATGGTGCACAGTTTATTATCGTCCTGTTCTACATAATTTATCTTTACTGGAATATCGCTGGTATCCTCTGTGTAAAAACTGAGAGGAAGTATTTTGTTAAAAATTCTACACATTTCCTTATCACTGTCAGTGAGCTGACCCGAGGAAAATTTTGAGTGGGCCTATCTTGTCCCTGATCTTACTTCTGTATACCTGAAAGAATCCTTTTTGGGTTAGTCTTCGTTCTCTTGCAACTTTAAAACCCCATAATTCTCTTTTTGCTTTTCTAATTCCCTTTTTTATTTCTCTCTTTAACTGAATAATATCGATTTTTTAATTGCCCCTCTCCTCTTTTGATTTGCCTATATATGCCTCTCTTTTGACCAAACAGATATTTTAATCTATTGTTCATCCATTTAGGATCAATTTTGTTGATCTGATTTCCCTATTTGGAACATAATTTGACTGAGCAGCTAGAACTATGCCCTGGAAAGCATCATATCGGCAACCTTCACCACCTACCTGACCCTTAGTCCGGTCATTCCAGTTCAGGGCCCACCTAAGTAATTTTCAGTCCTATGAAATCAGCCAAGCGAAAGTCAGGGCGGAGACTAGATTGCCATTATTAGGGAATTTCCTTTAATTTGTTAAAACTGAGTGATTTGTGATCACTCTCCCAAGCTCATCATTAACCTCAAGATTATTAATTAGTGTTTCCCTACTGGGAAGAACCAAGTCAAGGAGGTTATTTCCCCTAGTTGGCTCTGTCACAAACTGTTTTAAAAAGCAATCCTGGATCGTATCAAGAAAGTCACCCGACTCTAAATTTCCTGTCAAATTGCTCCAGTCAATCTGTCTATAGTTGAAATCTCCCATTAGCACAACATTTTCGTATGTAGATGCCTTACGAATTTCGTCCCATAGAAGTTTACTGCACTCCCTATCAAGATTTGGGGCCCTGTAAATCACACCCAAAATTAGTTTTTCTCGGCCCTCGAGAAGCTGTAACAAACAGATTCAGTGGCTGACGCTTCTAATTTAATATCTTGTCTAACACAACAATTTAAATTGTCTCTGACATACATCGCTACTCCACCACCTTTCCTGTTGACCCTGTCAGTGTGGAATAATTTATAGCCTTGTATGTGACATTCAGAGGGCATCTCTCTATTTTTTCAGATTGAGCCAGGTCTCTGTTATAGCAATAATATCTATGTTTCCTGCACTTGCAATTAATCTTAGCTCATCTATCTTATTTCTAACACTCCTGCTATTAGTATAGTAAACCTTAAGGGAGCTAGTCCTTGCTGCCCTCTGCTGTCCCCCTTTGTTTGCTGACCTGTCTATTGTCTTTATTTATAACTTCATGCTGAATGCCTTTTATACATTTACTGTTTCCAAAACCCTAGTGTTGCAACCTGCTTGTTTCCCACACACCCCCCATACCTCTATCTTCCATCAGTTTTAAAATCATAGCATTTCACCAATGGCCTTCTCAATCGAGTCTGCAAGTGCTACCACCCCTGCCCCAGAGAGATGTACCCCATCCCTTGCATACATATCATGTTTGCCATAAAAGTTGTTCCAGTTGTCAATGAATGGATTGCAAGTTCCTTGCAGTATCTGTCTAGCCAGCAATTTACACCAATTGCCCTAGACAACCATTCATTTCCTACTCCCCTTCTAGGCAAGATGCACATATGATTGGGATCCCTCCCTTAGACTTAATGAAATCTATAGCTGACCTGTACTTATCTAGCAGCTCTTCTCTCCTACCCTTCCCAATATCATTTCCCCCAGCACTGAGACAGATAATGGGCTTGTTCCATTACCTGACATGATATTATCCAGCCTGTTGACAATGTCCCCAACACCAGCTCCAGGGAAGCACACTCTATCTCTCATCTTCTTATTCCTATTACAAAAAGCACGGTCAACATATCTTACCTGAGAGTCACCAACCACAAGAATGCGCTTACCTTCATTAGCAGGGGCAGTAGTACCCTTACCTTCACTGGCCACTGAAGTACATTCATCCCGGAGAACAGAGAAGCGATTTCCTACCTTCAGATCTTCACTCTTAACTTTCCTTACTCTGATGCGCCTCCCATTACTGTGAACAACTCGCCACTTGTAGCAGGTGCTGGACTGCACCTCACTGCTGGTAGCCGTTGCTACCTCCCCACCTACAGCCTCCTCACAGTGAGAGACAGACTGCACCCCACTGCTAGAAGCCTCATTCCCCACATCTCCAACCCCCTCACACTCTCTCCCAGGCCCATTGAGGTGGACCTTCAGCCTCCTAATCTCCTCCTGGAGAAGCAAGACCTCCTCCTTCAACTCTCCAACCTCAGATTTTAAAACACTGCAGAAGCAAGCCATGCTTTGTAACCGTCCACGCTAATCCCCAAAGCAGCTATGGTACGTCTGTGACCCACCAGCTGTGGTACGTCTGTGACCTACCAGCAGTAGTGGTACGTCTGTGACCACACCAGGTGTGGAAACGTCTGTGACCTACCAGCAGTAGTGGTACGTCTGTGACCCACCAGGTGTGGTACGTCTATGACCTACCAGCAGTGGTACGTCTGTTACCCACCGGCTGCGAGGTAGCAGTAGATTATGCATGGAGATTATGCTGAAGATTCTGCTGGAGATTACTTGTGAAGGGGCATCCAATATTACTGTGGTGAACCAAGGACCAGAAACAACGACCCATTGTTCATGTATAGAAGGTTCCTGTATCTATGATGATTGCCTAACCATACTATCAAGGTTTTATACAGCTGTTTCACTCTGCCAGCCATCAAGGCCCTGGTGGTCACAACAATGTTGTAATGTATCTTCCCTTAGATTTGTAACACCGAGTTGTTTCTTAGTTAACAAAGTTTTTGAACAAGCATTTCCCCACCAGCTACACTCTCTCCATATTTTTATGAAACATGGGAGGGGTCAACGTAATTTGTATATAGGAAAACGTATATTATAAAGAATATGTTTGTTTTAACTGTGTATGAGTGTCTTCTGTATGTCTGGTGGGGTGACTCCTTGCCCTGGTGGAGTGAGTCATTTGTCTGGTGGGGTGACTCACTTGTCTGGTGGGTGACTCATTTGTCTGGTGGGTGACTCACTTGTCTGGTGGGGTGACTCACTTGTCTGGGGGAGTGACTCACTTGTCTGGTGGAGTGAGTCATTTGTCGGTGGAGTGACTCACTTGTCTGGTGGAGTGAGTCATTTGTCTGGTGGAATGAGTCATTTGTCTGGTGGGGTGACTCACTTGTCTGGTGGAATGAGTCATTTGTCTGGTGGGGTGACTCACTTGTCTGGTGGAGTGAGTCATTTTGTCTGGTGGGGTGACTCACTTGTCTGGTGGAGTGAGTCATTTGTCTGGTGGGGTGACTCACTTGTCTGGTGGAATGAGTCATTTGTCTGGTGGGGTGACTCACTTGTCTGGTGG
Source organism: Cherax quadricarinatus (assembly GCF_026875155.1). Lineage (NCBI taxonomy): Eukaryota > Metazoa > Arthropoda > Malacostraca > Decapoda > Parastacidae > Cherax > Cherax quadricarinatus. The sequence continues at coordinate 54,315,949 of NC_069415.1, forward strand.
AGTGAGTCATTTGTCTGGTGGGGTGACTTACTTGTCTGGTGAGGGGGACTCACTTGTCGGTGGGGTGACCACTTGTCTGGTGGGGTGATCACTTGTCTGGTGGGTGACTCACTTGTCTGGTGGAGTGATCATTTGTCTGGCGGGTGACTCACTTGTCTGGGGGGAGTGAGTCATTTGTCGGGTGGGGTGAGTCACTTGTCTGGTGGGGTGACTCACTTGTCTGGTGGAGTGAGTCATTTGTCTGGTGGGGTGACTCACTTGTCTGGTGGGGTGACTTACTTGTCTGGTGGGGTTTGACTCACTTGTCTGGTGGGGTTAAACTCACTTGTCTGGTGGGATGACTCACTTGTCTGGTGGGATGACTCACTTGTCTGGTGGGGTGACTTACTTGTCTGAGAGGTGACTCACTTGTCGGGTGGGGTGACTCACTTGTCTGGTGGGATGGACTCACTTGTCTGGTGGGGTGACTCCCCTTGTCTGGTGGGGTAACTTACTTGTCTGGTGAGGTGACTCACTTGTCTGGTGGGGTGACTCACTTGTCTGGTGGGATGACTCACTTGTTTTGGTGGGGTGACTCACTTGTCTGGTGGGGTGACTTACTTGCCCTGGTGGGGTGACTCATTTTGTCTGGGGGGGTGACTCAGGGGTCTGGTGGGATGACTCACTTGTCTGGTGGGGTGACTTACTTGTCTGCTGAGGTGACTCACTTGTCTGGGGGAAGTGACTCACTTGTCTGGTGGAGTGAGTCATTTGTCTGGTGGGGTGACTCACTTGTCTGGTGGAGTGAGTTCATTTGTCTGGTGGGGTGACTCACTTGTCTGGTGGAGTGAGTCATTTGTCTGGTGGGGTGACTCACTGGTCTGGTGGGATGACTCACTTGTCTGGTGGGGTGACTTACTTGTCTGGTGGGATGACTCACTTGTCTGGTGGGGTGACTTACTTGTCTGTGGGGTGACTCACTTGTCTGGTGGGGTGACCTCACTTGTCTGGTGGGGTGACTCACTTGTCTGGTGGGTTGACTCACTTGTCTGGTTGGGTGACTTACTTGTCTGGTGGGGTGACTCACTTGTTGGTGGGGTGAGTCACTTGTCGGGTTTGGGTGAGTCACTTGTCTGGTGGGGGGGACTCACTTGTCTGGGGGGGTGACTCACTTGTCTGGTAGGGTGACTCACTTGTCTGGTGGGTGAGTCACTTGTCTGGTGGGGTGACCACTTGTCTGGTGGGGTGAGCCCACTTGTCTGGTGGGGTGACTCACTTGTCTGGTGGGGTGACTCACTTGTCTGGTGGGGTGACTCACTGGTCTGGTGGGCTAAACTCATTTTGTCTGGTGGGGTGACTCACTTGCCCTGGTGGGGGATTTACTTGTCTGGGGGGGTGACTCACTTGTCTGGTGGGGGGGACTCACTTGTCTGGTGGGGTGACTCACGGGTCTGGTGGGGTACTCACTTGTCTGGTGGGCTGACTCACTTGTCGGGTGGGGTGACTCACTTGTCTGGTGGGGTGACTCACTTGTCTGGTGGGGTGACTCACTGGTCTGGGGGGGCTGACTCACTTGTCTGGTGGGGTGACTCACTTGTCTGGTGGGTGACTTACTTGTCTGGTGGGGTGACTCACTTGTCTGGTGGGGTGACTCACTTGTCTGGTGGGGTGACTCACTGGTCTGGTGGGGTGACTCACTTGTCTGGTGGGCTGACTCACTTGTCTGGTGGGATGACTCACTTGTCTGGTGGGGTGACTCACTTGTCTGGTGGGGTGGACTCACTTGTCGGGTGGGGTGACTCACTTGTCTGGTGGGGTGCCCTTACTTGTCTGGTGGGGTGACTCATTTTGTCTGGTGGGTGAGTCACTTGTCTGGTGGGGTGAGTCACTTGTCTGGTGGGGTGAGTCACTGGTCTGGTGGGGTGACTCACTTGCTGCATTGGGTCAATATCCTCATATTTCTCACACATCTCCAGCATCTTTAGAATTGGATTTGATTTTCGCATATTTTGCGAAACTTTTTCGCATAAATTGCAGAGCTCTTCGCACATGTTGCGGAACTTTTCGCATATTTGCAAAACTCTTCGCCTGTGTTTATACCTGTCCCGTGAAATATTTGATCATATTGCTTCCTTACAATACTGCTGTTTTTAGGTCACAATGAGTTCTGGTCCTGATGTCTAGTCGATCATACGCTGATCTTCCTCTCAGCTATATCCTTCATAGGTAATCTTCAAAGAAAATGATCGCGTTTATGAAGTGCATGTGTGTGTGTGGTGTGTGTGTGGTGTGTGTGTGTATGTGTGTGTGTGTGTGTGTGTGTGTGTGTGTGGGGTATGTGTGTGTGTGTGTGTGTGTGTATGTGTGTGTGTGTGTGTGTGTGTGGTGTGTGTGTGTGTGTGTGTGTGTTGGGGTGTGTGTGTGTGGTGTGTGTATGTTTGTGTGTGTGTGTGTGAGTGATTTGTGTGTGTGTGTATATACTCACCAAATTTGTACTCACCTAATTGGGGTTGCAAGGGTCGAGACTCAGCTCCTGGCCCCGCCTCTTCACTGATCGCTACTGGTTTCCTCTCTCTCTCTGCTTCCTAAAGCTTTGTCATACCTCTTCTTAAACTATGTATGGTTCCTGCCTCCACTACTTCACTTGCTAGGCTATTCCACTTGCTGACAACTTTTATACGAAGAAATACTTCCTAACGTCCCGGGTGACTCGTCTGAGTCTTCAGCTTCCATTGTGACTCCTCGTCCCTGTGTCCCCTCTCGGGAGCATCCTATCTCTGTCCACCTTGTCTTTTCCCCCGCAGAAATCTTGTATGTCGTTATCATGTCTCCCCCTGACCATTCTGTCCTCCAGTGTCGTCAGTCCGATTTCCCTTAACCTTTCCTCTTTACGACATTCCCTTGAGCTCTGGGACTAGCCTTGTTGCAAACCTTTGTACTTTCTCTGACTTCTTGACGAAATTGACCAGGTGGGGGTTCCAGCCCGGGTGCTGCATACTCCAGTATGGGCCTAACATACACATGTACAGTGTCTTGAACGATTCCTTATTAAGGTATCGGAACGCTATTCTCAGGTTTGCCGGGCGCCCGTATGCTGCAGCGGTTATTTGGTTGATGTGTGCCTCCGGTGATGTGCTCGTGTTATGTCACCCCAAGGTCTTTCTCCCTGAGTGAGGTCTGTAGTCTTTGTCCACCTAGCCTATACTCTGCCCTGCGGTCTTCTTTCCCCCCTCCCCAATCTTCATGATTTTGGGGCAATTTGGCTGGATTTGAATTCGAGAAGCCAGTTGCGGGACCACATGCCCCAGCCTGTCCAGGTCTCTTTGCAGTCCTGCCTCATCCTCGTCCGATTTAATTCTTCTCATCAATTTCCCACGTCATCTGCGAACAGGGACCTTCAGAGTCTTTTCCCTTCCACATGTCGTTCACATATATCAAAAATAGCACTGGTCCTAGAACTGACCCTGTGGGAACCCCGCTCGTAACAGGCGCCCACTGTAAATCCCTCTTCACGTACCATGACTCGTTGCTGCCTCCCGTCAGGTATTCCCTTATCCTTTGCAGTGCCCTCCCTTTTACGTGCGCCTGATCCTCCAGCTTCTGCACTAATCTCTTGTGGGAACTGGTAAAAGGCCTTCCTGCAGTCTAGGAAAACGCAATCTACCACCCCTCTCTCTCGTATCTTACTTCTGTTACCTTGTCATAAAACTCCAGGAGGTTTTGTGATACAAGATTTGCCTTCATGAACCCATGCTGGTTTTCATTTAAAATCTTTTTCCTTTCCGGTTTCGACACTCTCCTCCTGATAATCTTCTCCATGACTTTGGGCACACAATACATGTCAGGGGACACAGTCTGTAGTTTAGTGCCTCGTTCTGTTTGCTTTCTTAAATATGGGACTACATTAGCTGTCTTCCTTTTCTCAGGTAGTTGCCCAGTTTCAAGGGATGTGTTGAAGATTGTGGTTAGAGGCACCACAGCATCTCTGCTCTTCTCTAAGGACCCATGGGAGATGTTGTCCGGTCCCATGGCCTTTGGGTGTCAAGGTCATTTTAAGAGCTTCTTCACCTCCTCCCTCAGTTTTTTCGTAAAGTCATCCAACACTTGTTGGGATATTCCCTCTTGAATGTTCCCTTCTGTGCGTCTTCCCACAGCCCTTCCTGTCTCTACTGTCGGAATGCTGTTCTGAATTTGTAGGCGCCCATATGCTGCAGCAGTTTTTTTGGTTGATGTGCGCTTCAGGAGATGTGGGCCCGGTGTTATACTCACCCCAAAAATCTTTTTCCTTGAGTGAGGTTTGTAGTCTCTGGCCCCCTAGACTGTACTCCGTCTGCGGTCTTCTTTTCCCTTCCCCAATCTTCATACTTTGCACTTGGTGGGGTTGAACTCCAGGAGCCAATTGCTGACCAGGTCTGCAGCCTGTCCAGATCCCTTTGTAGTTCTGCCTGGTCTTCGATCGATGAATTTTTTCTCATCAACTTCACGTCATCTGCAAACAGGGGCAACCTCAGAGTCTATTCCTCCGTCATGTCGTTCACAAATACCAGAAACAGCACTGGTCCTAGGACTGACCCCTGTGGGACCCCGCTGGTCACAGGTGCCCACTTTTGACACCTCGCCACGTACCATGACTCGCTGCTGTCCCTTTCCCGACAAGTAATTCCCTGATCCATTGTAGTGCCTTCCCTGTTATCCCTGCTTGGTCCTCCAGTTTTTTGCACCCCAATTTTCCCTTTTGTGGAACTGTGTCAAACGCCTTCTTGCAGTCCAAGAAAATGCAATCCACCCACCCTCTCTCTCTTGTCTTACTGCTGTCACCATGTCAAAAGAACTCCAGTAGTTTGTGACACAGGATTTCCCATCCCTGAAACCATGTTGGCTGCTGTTGATGAGATCGTTCCTTTTTAGGGGTTCCACCACTCTTCTCCTGATAACTTCTCCATGATTTTGCATACTATACAAAGTCAGTGACACTGGTCTGTAGTTTAATGCTTCATGTCTGTCTCCTTTTTTAAAGATTGGGGCTACATTTGCTGGGCTTCCATGCCTCAGGCAATCTCCCTGTTTCGATAGATGTATTGAATATTGTTGTTAGGGGTACACATAGCGCCTCTGCTCCCTCTCTCAAAACCCATGGGGGGATGTTATCTGGCCCCATTTGCCTTTTAGGTATCTAGCTCACTCAGAAGCCTCTTCACTTCTTCCTCGGTTGTGTGCACTGTGTCCAGCACATGGTGGTGTGCCCCACCCCTCCGTCTTTCTGGGGCCCCTTCTGTTTTCCTCTGTGAACACTTCTTTAATCTCTTGTTGAGTTCCCACATACTTCACGGTCATTTCTTGTTGTCTCTCCTCCTTCCTTCCTTAGCCTTTATTACCTGGTCCTTGACTGTTGTTTTCCTCCTGATGTGGCTGTACAACAGTTTCGGGTCAGATTTTGGGTTCGCTGCTATGTCATTTTCATATTGTCTTTGGGCCCCCTTCTTATCTGTGCATATTTGTTTCTGGCTCTACGACTGCTCTCCTTATTCTCCTGGGTCCTTTGCCTTCTATATTTCTTCCATTCCCTAGCACACTTGGTTTTTTTCCTCCCTGCACCTTTGGGTAAACCATTGGCTCATCCTAGCTTTTTCATTATTCCTGTTACCCTTGGGGACAAACCTCTCCTCAGCCTCCTTGCATTTTTGTTGCTAAAATATTCCATCATCTCATTTAACTGGCTTCCCTGCCAGTTCTCTGTCCCACTGAACCCCGTTCAGGAAGTTCCTCATTCCTGTGTAGTCCCCTTTCTTGTAGTTTGGCTTCATTCGTCCTGGCCTTCCTGCTTCTCCCTCCACTTGTAGCTCTACTGTGTATTCGAAACTTAAAACCACATGGTCACTGGCCCCAAGGGGTCTTTCATATGTGATGGGCCTCGATATCTGCACTACTCAAGGTGAATACTAAGTCCAGCCTTGCTGGTTCATCCTCTCCTCTCTCTCTTGTAGTGTCCCTTACGTGTTGGTACATGAAGTTTTCCAGTACCACCTCCATCATCTTAGCCCTCCATGTATCTTGGCCCCCATGTGGGTCCAAGTTCTCCCAATCGATCTCCTTGTGTTAAAGTCACCCATGATCAGGAGCTTTGCCCTGCATGCATGAGCTCTTCTGGCCACTCTCGCCAGTGTGTCAAAACCATCGCTCTATTGCTCTCGTCGTACTCTTGCCTTGGCCTCCTGCTGTTCTGCGGGTGGGGTTTTACATCACTGCTATTACCACCTTGGGACCCTCCAGAAATGAAGTGTTCCCGCTATGTAATCACTTTCTTCTCCGCGTCTCCCTCTCTCCAGCTCATCAAAATTCCAGCGATTTTTGATCAGCAATGCCACTCCTCCACCCCCCCTGTTCCTGTGTGTGTGTGTGTGTGTGTGTGTGTGTGTGTGTTGTGTGTGTGTGTGTGTGTGTGTGTGTGTTTGTGTGTGTGTGTGTGGTATGTGTGTGTAAAGTGTGTGTGTGTGTGCGTGTGTATGTGTGTGTGTGTGTATGTGTTGTGTGTGTTTATGTGTGTGTGTGTGTGTGTGTGTATGTGTGTGTGTGTGTCTGTATGTGGTGTGTGTGTGTGTGTGTGTTTATGTGTGTGTGTGTGTAGTATGTGTGTGTGTGGGGTGTGGTGCATGTGTGTTTGTGTGTATGTGTGTGTGTGGTGTATTTGTGGTGTGTGTGTTGTGTATGTGTGGGGTGGTTTGGGGGTGTGTGGGTGTGTGGGGTGTGTGTGTGTATGTGTGTGTGTGTGTGTATGTGTGTACTCACCTATTTGTTCTCACCTATTTGTGGTTGCAGGGGTCGAGACTCAGCTCCTGGCCCCGCCTCTTCACTGATCGCTACTCTCTCTGCTCCCCGAGATTTGTCATACCTCGTCTTAAAGCTGGGTATGGTTCCTGCCTTCACTACATCACTTCCTAGACTATTCCACTTCCTGACAACTTTTTGACTGGAGAAATACTCCCTACCATCCCTGTGACTCGTCTAAGTCTACATCTTCCAATTGTGACCCCTTGTTTCTGTGTCCCCTCTCTGGAACATCCTGTCTCTGTCCACCTTATCTATTCCATGCAGTATTTTGTATGTCGTTATCATGTCTCCCCTGACCCTCCTGCTTCCGGAGACGTGCTCGGTGTTATACTCACCCCAAGATCTTTCTCCTTGAGTGAAGTTTGCAGTCTTTGGCCACCTAGCCTATACTCCGTCTGTGGTCTTCTTTGCTCTTCCCCGATCTTCATGGCTTTGCATTTGGCGGGGTTGAATTCGAGAAGCCAATTGCTAGACCACGTGTTCAGCCTGTCCAGGTCTCTTTGTAGTCCTGCCTGATCCTCATCTGATTCAATTCTCCTCATTAACTTCACATCATCTGCGAACAGGGACGCCTCTGAGTCTAGCCCTTCCATCATGTCATTCACATATACAAAAATAGCACTGGTCCTAGAACTGACCCCTGTGGGACCCCGCTCGTCACAGGCGCCCACTGTGATACCTCATCACGTACCATGACTCGCTGTTGCCTCCTTGTCAGGTATTCTTTGATCCATTGCGGTGCCCTTCCTGTTACATGCACCTGATCCTCCAGCTTCTGCAATCTCTTGTGAGGAACTCTGTCGAAAACCTTCGTGCAATCCAGGAAAATGCAATAAACCCACCCCTGTCTCTTGAATCTTACTTCTGTTACTTTGTCATAAAACTCCAGAAGGTTTGTGACACAAGATTTGCCTTCCATGAATCCATGCTGGTTTCGTTTATATTCTTGTTCCGTTCCATGTGCTCCACCACTCTCCTCCTGGTAATCTTCTCCATGACTTTGCATACTACACGTCAATGACACTGCTCTGTAGTTTAGTGCCTCGTTTCTGTCTCCTTTCTTAAAAATGGGGACTACATTCGCCGTCTTCCATACCTCAGGTAGTTGCTCAGTTTCAAGGGATGTATTGAAGATTGTGGTTAGTGACACACAGCATCTCTGCTCCTTCTCTAAGGACCCACAGGGAGATGTCCAGTCCCATTGCCTTTGAGGTATCAAGGTCACTTAGCAGCTTCTTCACCTCCTCCTCAGCTGTGTGTATGTCATCCAACACTTGTTGTTATATTCCCTGTTGGTGTTCCGCTCTGTGCTGTCTTCCCAGAGCCTTTCCTATCTCCACTGTAAATACTTTCTTGAATCTCGTGTTGAGCTCCTCACAGACATCTTGATCATTTCTTGTGAGTTCCCCACCTTCTTTCCTTAGCCTGATAACCTGGTCTTTGACTGTTGTCTTCTTCCTAATGTGGCTATACAGCAGTTTCTGGTAAGACTTGCCTTTCGATGCTATGCTGTTTTCGTACTGTCACATACTCGTTTCTGGCTCTTCGACTAATCTCTTTATTTTCCTGGGTCCTTTGCCTCCTGTACCTTTTCCATTCTCGGGTGCACTTAGCTTTTGCCTCCCTACACCTTCGGGTAAACCAGGGGCTCGTTCTGGTCTTCCCATTATTTCTATAGCCCTTGGGAGCAAACCTTGCCTCTGCCTCCTTGCATTTTGTTGTTACATATTCCATCATCTCGTTTACTGACTTTCCTACCAGTTCTCTGTCCCACTGAACCTCCTGCAGGAAGTTCTCATACCTCTGTAGTTCCCCCTTTTATAGTTTGGCTTTTCCCATTCAACTCCTGTTATCCTCTCCACTTGTAACTCTACTATGTATTCAAAGCACAGAACCACATGATCACTAGCTCCATGGGGCCTCTCATATGTGATGTCCTCAATGTCTGAACTGCTCAGAGTGAACACGAGGTCCAGTCTTGCTGTTCATCCTCCCCTCTCTCTTTGGTAGTGTACTTAACATGTTGATGCATGAGGTTCTCCAGTACCAGATTCATTATCCTGGCTATCCATGTTTTGGGACCCCCATGTGGCTCCAGGCTTTCCCAGTCGATCTCCCTGTGGTTGAAATCACCCATAACCAGTAATTTTGGTCTGCTCGAGTGAGCTCTTCTTGCCACCTCGGCCAATGTGTCCACCATTGCTCTGTTGCTCTCTTCATATTCCTCTCTTGGCCTCCTGCAGTTCTGTGGTGGATTACACAACACTGCAATGACTACCTTATGTTCCCCAGACTGAAGTGTACCTACTATGTAATCCCTTTCTCCAGTCTCGTTCCTGCCTTCCATTTCCTCAAATCTCCATTGCTTTTTAAGAGAAGTGAAACCCCTCCTCCCCCTCTGCTCCTTTTATCTTTCCTTGGGATCTGATATCCAGGTGGGAAGATTGCATCTGTTATTGTCTCAGTGAGTTTCATTTCTGTGACTGTTATGATGTCTAGGGACTTCTCATTGATTCTTTCATGCCACTCCTCATATTTACATGTTATTCCATCTGCATTCGTGTACCAAACCTTCAACTTCTTTTCTAAAGCTGTGGTCTTGGGAGAAGATTTGGGTTGGGGAAGTGGGAGCCCTGGTGGGGGCCTTTGGGGGGTTGTGGTTGGGGGTGGGCGCAGAGTTCCCATAGGGGGTTGCTGTAGGGGTGGAGTTTGTGGTGTGGGGATGGGGACAGCTGGATTAGTGTGTGAGTGTCAGTTTAGATTGTTCAGTTGCCTTGGGGTTGTCGTGGTTGGAGTACTTCTGTGGGTGTTTCTGGAGGGGGGTTTTTTT
>NC_069415.1:54326085-54341353 GCF_026875155.1 Cherax quadricarinatus
GGGCAAAAAGACCGCAGACACAGATAGTCTAGGTACCCAAAGACTGCAAACCTCACTCAAGGTAAAAGATCTTGGGGTGAGTAATAACACCGAACACATCTGAGGCGCACATCAACAATAACTGCTGCAGCGTACAGGCGTCCTGGCAAACCTAAGGATAGCGTTCCGATACCTCATAAGGAATCGTTCAAGACTCTGTACACCATTTACATCAGGCCCATACTGGAGTATGCAGCACCCTTTTGGAATCCACAACTGGTCAAGCACTCAAAAAATTAGAGAAAGTGCAAATGTTTGCAACAAGAATAGTCCCAGGATTGTCCTACGAAGAAAGTTAAAGGGGAAAATCGGCGACACTGGAGGACAGGAGAGTAGGGGAGACATGATAACGACATATAAAATACTGCGCGGAATAGACAAGGGGGACAAAGACAGTTGTTCCAGAGATGGGACAAAGAAACAAGAGGGTTACATTTGGAAGTTGAAGACTCAGATGAGTCAAAGGAAAGTTTGGAAGTATTTTTTTCAGTCATAGAGTAGTCAACCGTGGAATAGCCTAGAAAGTGACGTAATGGAGGCAGGAACCATATATAGTTTTAAGACAAAGGTTTGATAAAGCTCATGGAGCGGGGAGAGAAAAGGATCTAGTAGCAATCAATGAATAGGCGGGCCAGGAGCTGTGCTCGACCCCTGCAACAACAAATAGGTGAGTACAAATAGGTGAGTACACACACACACACAACACACACACACACACACACCCCACACACACACACACACACACACACACACACCACACACACACACACACACACACAAAACACAACACACACAACACACACACACACACACACATACACACACACACACACACACGTACACACACACACACACACACCCCACACACACACACACACACCCCACACACACACAAAACACACACACACGTACGTGCGTGCATGAATAAGTAAATTAAACTAATAAATATAAAGGTGAATTTTGTGTAGCAGCAATAACTCGAGTCAGCGGGGGGGAAATTCCATTTTCCCCCCCCAGTTGAAGCCTCCACCTCACCCCAAAGTAAACCCCCTCCCCAGGATCCTCTTTCTTACACCCCTCTTCCCCTCGTACCTCACCCCAGAGTAAACCCCCTCCACCAGGACCCTACATCGTAACCAAACCCCAGAGAAAACCCCACACCAGGGTCCTTCTTTCTTACACCCCCCTCCCACCTCACCCAAGAGTAAACCCCACCCTAGTATCCTTCTTACACATCTTCCCCATTATACTCCCCCTTACACCTCACCCCCACCTGTCACACACTTCCTACTCACACAAAGCTTCACTCCCTCACCTCATCCTTCACTTTACACCCCACGTTCCACCCCAACACCCTACACTTCACACAAAGATTCATCCCTGCACCTCTCGCCTAGCTCTACCCCGCACCTCACCACCACATTTCACCCCCACCCACACTTCACCTCCACACCCACACTTCACCCCCACACCCACTCACACTCACACCATTATCCACACACCTACACTTTGCCCACACACCCACACTTACCCACACCCCGACACTTCACCCCAGACCCACATATCGCCCCTCACTCACACTTCACACACAAACCTACTTTTCACCCCAACACCCACACATACAACCACACTTCAAACCCACAACCACACTTCACAACCACAATTCACACCCACACCCACAATTTACCAAGACTTCACCCTACACAAAGAATTCACCCATCATTTCACCCCACACCCACAATTCATTCAATAGTTCACCCCTGCACACACACCTCACACCCACACGTCACCCCACATCCACACATTCACCCCTACCTCCACTCTTCCAACCCACACCCACACTTCACCACACACCCACAATTCATCCCACACGTCACCTCCACAACCACATTTTACACGCGCACGGCCCGCCACATCCACACTTCACCCCTACACCACACTTTATCCCCAAGCCCACACTTCATCTACACCCACACCTCACACCTACACCTCACACCCACACTCACACCCACACTTCACACCCACACTTCACACCTACACCTCAAACCCACACTTCACACACACACTTCACACCCACACTTCACACCCACACTTCACACCAACACTTCCACCCACACTTCACAACCACACTTCACACCCACATCTCACACCCACACTTCACACCCACACCTCACACCCACACTTCACCACTCACACTTCACACCCACACCTCACACCCACACTTCACGCCCACACTTCACACCCACAACTTCACGCCCAACTTCATACTAACACTTCACGCTCACACTTCACGCCCACACTTCACGCCCACACTTCACACCCAACACTTCACGCCCAAACTTCACACTAACACTTCACGCCCACACTTCACGCCCACACTTCAACGCCCACACTTCACACCCACACTTCACACCAACTCTTCACACCAACACTTCACACCCACACTTCACACCCACACCTCACACCCACACTTCACACCCAAACTTCACACCCACACTTCACACCCACACCTCACTCCCACACCTCACACACAAACTTCACACCCACACTTCACACCCACACTTCACACCCACATTTCACACCCACATTTCACACCCACACTTCACACCCACACTTCACACCCACACCTCACACCAACACTTCACACCCACACTTCACACCCCATCTTCGCACTTACACTTCACACCCACACTTCACAACCACACTTCACACCAACACTTCACACCCACACACTTCACACTCACACTTCGCACTTACACTTCACACCCACACTTCACACCCACACATCACACCCACACTTCACACACACACTTCACACCAACACTTCACACCCGCACTTCACACCCACATTTCACACCCACACTTCACACCCACACTTCACAACCCGCACTTCGCACCCACACCTCACACCAACACTTCAAACCCAAACTTCACACCCACACTTCACACCCACACTTCACGACCACACCTCAAAACCAACACTTCACACCCACACTTCACGCCCGTACTTCACACCCACACTTCACGCCCACACTTCACAACCACACTTCACGCCCACACTTCACACCTTCACTTCACGCCCACTTTTCACACCCACACTTCACGCCCACACTTCACGCCAACACTTCAACACCCACATTTCACACCCACGCTTCAAACCCACACTTCACGCCCACACTTCACGCCCACTTCACACCAACGCTTCACACCCACACTTCACGCCCACACTTCACGCAAACACTTCACGCCCACACTTCACGCCCACTCTTCACACCCACACTTCACACCCACACTTCACGCCCGTACTTCCACCCACCACTTCACGCCCACACTTCACAACCACACTTCACGCCCACACTTCACACCTTCACTTCACGCCCACTTTTCACACCCACACTTCACGCCCACACTTCACGCCAACACTTCACACCCACATTTCACACCCACGCTTCAAACCCACACTTCACGCCCACACTTCACGCCCCACTTCACACCAACGCTTCACACCCACACTTCAAGCCCACACTCACGCAAACACTTCACGCCCACACTTCACACCCACACTTCACCCCCACACCTCACATCCACACTTCACACCCACATTTCACATCCAAACTTCACACCCACACTTCACAACCCACACTTCACAATCACACCTCACACCATCAATTCAAACCTAAACTTCACACCCACACTTCACACCCACACCTCACACAAACACTTCACATCCACACTTCACACCCCCACTTCACACCCACACTACTCCCGCAATTCACACCCACACCTCACACCCACAATTCACACCCACACTTCACACCAACACTTCACGCCCACACTTCACACCCACACTTCACACCCACACTTCACACTCACACATCACACCCACACCTTACACCCACACTTCACACCCTCACTTCACACCCACAATTCACACCCACACTTCACACACCAGACCTCACACCAACACTTCACACCCACACCTCACATGCACCCTTCACACCCACACTTCACACACACACTTCACACCCACACTTCACACCCACACTTCACACCCACACTTCACACCGACACTTCTCACCCACACTTCACACCCACACCTCACACCAACACTACAAACCCAAACTTGACACCCACACTTCACACCAACACTTCACACACACACTTCACACCCACAGCTCACACCCACACTTCACACCCACACTTCACACGACACTTCACACCCACACTTCACACCCACACCTCACACCAACATTACAAACAAAAACTTGACACCCACACTTCACACCCACACTTCACACCTACACTACACACCCACACTTCACACCCAAACTTCATGCAAGCACCTCAAACCAACACTTCACAACCACACTTCACGCCCACACTTCACACACCACACTTCAAGCACACACTTCACACCCACACTTCACGCCTACACTTCACACCCACACTTCAAGCCACACATTCACAACCAATACTTCATGCCCACACTTCACACACACACCACGCACCCGCATCTCACTCCAACACTTCAACACCCACACTTCACACCCACGCTTCACACGCACACTCACACCCACACACCTCACACCCACACTTCACATACACACTTCACGCCCACACTTCACACACACACCTCACAATCACACTTCACACCCACACTTCACGCCCACACTTTACGCCCACACTTCACACCCACACTTCACACCACACTTCACGCCTACTCTTCACACCCACACTTCACACCCACACTTCACACACACACTTCACACCCACACTTCACACCAACACTTCACGCACAAAACTTCACACTCACACTTCACGCCAACACTTCACATCTACACTTCACACCCACACTTCACACCAACACTTCACACGCACACTTCACGCCCACACGTCACGCCCACAACTTCACACTAACACTTCACGCCCACACTTCACGCCTACACTTCACACCAACACTTCACACCCACACCTAACACCCACACTTCACACCCGCATTTCACATCCACACTTCAAGCTAACTCTCTCACGCAAAAACTTCACGCCCTCTTCACACCTACACTTCACACCCACACTTAACACCGACACTTCACACCCAAGTTTCACACCAACACTTCATTCCCACACTTCACAACCACACTTCACACCTACACCTCACACCCTCACTTCACGCCCACACTTCACAAACACACTTCATTCCCACACATCACACCCACACTACACACCCCACACCTCACACCAACACTGCACACCCACACTTCACACCCACACTTAACACAAACACCTCACACCCACACTTCACACCCACACTTCACAACCCATACTTCATGCCCACACTTCACACCCACACCTCACACCCACACCTCATTCCAACACTTCACTCCCACACTTCACACCCACGCTTCACACCCACACTTCACACCCACACCTCTCACCACACTTCACACACACACTTCACGCTCACGACTTCACGCCCACACTTCACACCCACACTTTTCACCCACACTTCACGCCTTCACTTCACGCCCACACTTCATACACACACTTCACACCCACACTTCACACCCACACTTCTCACCAACACTTCACGCAAACACTTCACACTCACACTCACGCCCACACTTCACATCTACACTTCACACCCCAAACTTCACACCCACACTTCACCCCCACACTTCACGCCCACACTTCACGACCACACTTCACACTAACACTTAACGCCCACACTTCACACTTACACCTCACACCCACACTTCACACCCACACTTCACACCCACACTTCATTCCCACACTTCACACCCACACTTCACACCCACACCTCACACCCACACTTCACGCCCACACTTCACTCCCACACTTCACACCCACGCCTCACACCCAGCCCTCAACTACACTTCACACCCACACTTCACACTTACACTTCACACCCACACTCCACAACCACACTTCACACCCACACTACACGCCCACACTTCACGCCCTCACTTCACACCCACATTTCGCACCCACACTTCACACGCACACTACACGCCCACACTTCACGCGACACTAAACGCCCACATTTCACACCCACACTTCACACCCACACTTCACAAACACACCTCACACCTGCACTTCACAACCGCACTTCCACACCCACACTTCACGTCCCACATTTCACACACACACACTTCACACCAACACTTCACAACCACACTTCACACCCGAACTTCACGCCTGCACTTCACACCGACACTTCACACCCACACTTCACAAACCACACTTCACGCCAACACTTCTCACCCAGACTTCACGCCCACACTTCACACAAACACTTCACACCCACACTTCACCCCCTCACGTCACGCCCACACTTCACGCTCACACTTCACGCAAACACTTCACACCCACACTTCACACCCTCACTTCACACCCACACTTCACGCCCACATTTCAAACGCACACTTCACACCCACTCCTCACATCCACACTTCACGCCCACACTTCACACCCACACTTCAAGCCCACACTTCAAGCCCACACTTCACACCCAAACTTTACGCCCAAACTTCACACCCACACTTCACACACACCTCACACCCAAACTTCACACCCACACTTCACACCTACACTTCACACACACACTTCACGTCGACACTTCACACGCACACTTCACGCCCACTCTTCACGTCCACACTTCACACAAACACTTCACACCCACATTTCACGCCCATCACTTCACGCCCACACTTCACGCCCACACTTCACACCCAAACTTCACGCCACACTTCACACCCACACTTCACACACATCACACACCCACACTTCACACCCACACTTCACACCCACACCTCACCCCCACACTTCACACCAACACTTCACACCTGCACTTCACACCCTCACTTTGCACTCTCGCTTCACACCAACGTTTCACTCCCACACCTCACACCCACACTTCACACCCACATTTCACACCACACTTCAGATCCACACTTCACACCCACACATCATGCCCACACCTAACACCCACACTTCACCCCCACACTTCATGCCAACACTTCACACCCACGCTTCACACGCACACTTCACACCCACACCTCACACCCACACTTCACACCCGCACTTCACACCCAACCTCACACCCACACTGCACACCCACACTTCACAAGCAAAATTCACACAAACACCTCACACTCACACTTCACATCCACACTTCACACCCATACTTCACTCCCACACTTCACACCCACTCCTCACACCCGCACCTCACTTTAAACACTTCACACGCACACTTCACACCAACGCTTCACACCCACACTTCACGACCACACATCACACCCACACTTCACACCCACACTTCACAACCCACATTTCACAACCCACACTTCACGCCTACACTTACAAACACACCTCACACGAACACTTCACACTCATACTTCACGCCCACACTTCACGCCCACACTTCACACCCACACATCACACCCACACTTCACTCCCACACTCCACACCCCACACTTCACGCCCACACTTCAAATCTACACTTTACACCCACACTTCACACCCACACTTCACACCCACACTTCACGCCCACACTTTAACGCCACAATTCACCAAACAGTTCACCGCCCACACTTCACGCCTACACTTCACACCCACACTTCACACCCACACCTCACACCCACACTTCACACCCACATTTCACACCAACACTTCACGCCACACTTAACAAACCACACCTCACACGAACACTTCACACTCATACTTCACGCCCACACTTCACGCCCACACTTCACACCCACACATCACACCCACACTTCACTCCCACACTTCACGCCAACACTTCACGCCCACACTTCACACGTACACTTCACGCCCACACTTAACACCCACACTTCACACCCACACTTCACCCCCACACTTCATTCTCACACTTCACACCTACACTTCACACGCACACCTCACACCCACACTTCACGCCCACACTTCACTTCCACACTTCACACCCACGCTTCACACCGACAACCTCGCACCCACACCTCACACCTACACTTCACAACACCCACACTTCACACTTACACTTCACACCCACACTTCACGAACACACTTCACACCCACACTTCACGCCCAAACTTCACACGCACACTTCACAACCACATTTCACACCCACACTTCAAACGCACACTACACGCCCTTACTTCAAGCGACACTTCATGCCACACTTCACACCCACACTTCACACGCACACTTCACACCCACACCTCACACCTACACTTCACACCCACACTTCACACCCACACTTCACGTCCACATTTCACACCCAAACCTCACACCAACACTGCACACCCACACTTCACACCCACACTTAACACAAACACCTCACACCCAAACTTCACACCCACACTTCACACCCATACTTCATGCCCACACTTCACACCCACACCTCACACCCACACCTCATTCCAACACTTCACACACTCACTTCACACCCCCACACCTCACACCAACACTTCACACCCACACTTCACACCCACTCTTCGTACTTACACTTTCACACCCACACTTCACAACCACACTTCACACCAACACTTCATACCCACACTTCACACTCACACTTCGCATTTACACTTCACACCCACACTTCACACCCACACATCACACCCACACTTCACACACTCACTTCACACCCACACTCACACCCACACTTCACACCCACATTTCACACCCACACTCACACCCACACTTCACACACCGCACTTCGCACCCCACACCTCACACCAACACTTCAAACCCAAACTTCACACCCACACTTCACACCCACACTTCACGACCACACTACACACCCACACTTCACACCCAAACTTCACGCCCGCACCTCAAACCAACACTTCACACCCACCACTTCAGCCCACACTTCACACCACACTTCACGCCCAAACTTCACAACCACACTTCACGCCCACACTTCACACCTTCACTTCACGCCCACTTTTCGCACCCACACATCACGCCCACACTTCACGCCAACACTTCACACCCACATTTCACACCCACGCTTCAAACCCACACTTCACGCCCACACTTCACGCCCACTTCACGCCAACGCTTCACACCCACACTTCACGCCCACACTTCACGCAAACACTTCACGCCCACACTTCACGCCCACTCTTCACAACCCACACTTCACACCCACATTTCACGCCCACACTTAACGCCCAAACTTCACACCCACACTTCACAAACACACTTCACACTAACACTTCACACCCACACTTCACACCCCCACTTCACCCCCACTCCTCACATCCACACTTCACACCCACATTTCACACCCAAACTTCACACACACACTTCACACCCACACTTCACAAACACACCTCACACCATCAATTCAAACCTAAACTTCACACCCACACTTCACACCCACACCTCACACAAACACTTCACACCCACACATTCACACCCACACTTCACACCCACACTTCTCCCGCAATTCACACCCACAGCTCACACCCACAATTCACACCCACACTTCACACCAACACTTCACACCCACATTTCACACCCACGCTTCACACCCACAATCACACCCACACTTCACACCCCTCACTTCACACCCACAATTCACACCCACACTTCACACCCAGACCTCACACCAACACTTCACACCCCACACCTCACATGCACCCTTCACACCCAAACTTCACACCCACACTTCACACCTACACTTCACACACAAAACTTCACGTCCACACTTCACACGCACAATTCACGCCCACACTTCACGCCCACACTTCACACAAACACTTCACAACCCACATTTGACGCCCCCACTTCACGCCCACACTTCACGCCCACACTTCACACCCAAACTTCAACGGCCACCCCTTCACACCCACACTTCACACACATCTCACACCCACACTTCACACCCACACTTCACACCCACACCTCACCCCCACACTTCACACCAACACTTCACACCTGCACTTCACACCCTCAATTCACACTCTCGCTTCACACCAACGTTTCACTCCCACACCTCACACCACACTTCACACCCACATTTCACACCCACACTTCAGATCCACACTTCACACCCACACATCATGCCCACACCCTAACACCCACAACATCACCCCCACACTTCATGCCAACACTTCACACACACGCTTCACACGCACCCTTCACACCCACCTCTCACCGACACTTCACACCCACACTTGACACCCACACCCACACCCACACTGCACACCCCACACTTCACACCCACAATTCACACAAACACCTCACACCCACACTTCACATCCACACTTCACACCCATACTTCACTCCCACACTTCACACCCACTCCTCACATCCGCACCTCACTTTAACACTTCACACGCACACTTCACACCAACGCTTCACACCCACACTTCACGACCACACCTCACACCCACACTTCACACCCCCACTTCACACCCACACTTCACACCCAGACTTCACGCCTTCACTTAACAACCAAACCTCACACGAACACTTCACACTCACACTTCACGCCCACACTTCACACCCACACTTCACTCCCACACTTCAAATCTACACTTCACACCCACACTTCACACCCACACTTCACACCCACACTTCACGCCCACACTTCACGCCCACACTTCACACTAACAGTTCACGCCCACACTTCACGCCTACACTTCACACCCACACTTCACACCCACACCTCACACACACACTTCAGACACACCATTTCACATCCACACTTCACGCTAACTCTTCACCCCACACTTCACACCTACA
Source organism: Cherax quadricarinatus (assembly GCF_026875155.1). Lineage (NCBI taxonomy): Eukaryota > Metazoa > Arthropoda > Malacostraca > Decapoda > Parastacidae > Cherax > Cherax quadricarinatus. The sequence goes on from NC_069415.1 coordinate 54,336,898, forward strand.
CTTCTCGCCCACACTTAACACCCACACTTCACACCCACACTTCACACCCACACTTCATCCGCACACTTCACACCAACACTTCACACGCACACCTCACACCCACACTTCACGCCCACACTTCACTTCCACACTTCACACCCACGCTTCACACCGACACCTCGCACCCACACCTCACACCTACACTACAAAACCCACACTTCACACTTACACTTCACACCCACACTTCACGAACACACTTCACACCCACACTTCAAAACCAAACTTCACACGCACAGTTCACAACCACATTTCACACCCACACTTCACACGCACACTACACGCCCTCACTTCAAGCGACACTTCATGCCCACACTTCACACCCACTCTTCACACGCACACTTCACACCCACACCTCACACCTACACTTCACACCCACACTTCCACACCCACACTTCACGTCCACATTTCACACCCACACCTCACACCAACACTGCACACCCACACTTCACACCTACACTTAACACAAACACCTCACACCCACACTTCGCACCCACACTTCACACCCATACTTCATGCACACACTTCACACCCACACCTCACACCCCACACCTCATTCCAACACTTCACACCCACACTTCACACCCACACCTCACACCAACACTTCACACCCACACTTCACACCCACTCTTCGCACTTACACTTCACACCCACACTTCACAACCACACTTCACACCAACACTTCACACCCACACTTCACACTCACACTTCGCATTTACACTTCACACCCACACTTCCACACCCACACATCACAACCCACACTTCCCTCACACACTTCACACCCACACTTCTCACCCACACTTCACACCCACATTCACACCCACACTTCAGACCCACACTTCACACCCACACATCACACCCACACTTCACTCACACACTTCACACCCACACTTCTCACCCACACTTCACGACCACACTACACACCCACACTTCACACCCAAACTTCACGCCCGCACCTCAAACCAACACTTCACACCCACACTTCATGCCCACACTTCACACCCACACTTCACGCCCACACTTCACAACCACACTTCACGCCCACACTTCACACCTTCACTTCACGCCCACTTTTCAAACCCACACTTCATGCCCACACTTCACGCCAACACTTCACACCCACATTTCACACCCACGCTCAAACCCACACTTCACGCCCACACTTCACGCCCACTTCACACCAACGCTTGACACCCACACTTCACGCCCACACTTCACGCAAACACTTCACGCCCACACTTCACGCCCACTCTTCACACCCACACTTCACACCCACACTTCACGCCCACACTTAACGCCCAAACTTCACACCCACACTTCACAAACACACTTCACACTAACACTTCACACCCACACTTCACACCCCACTTCACTCCCACACTTCACGCCCACACTTAACGCCCAAACTTCACACCCACACTTCACAAACACACTTCACACTAACACTTCACACCCACACTTCACACCCACACTTCACACCCACACTTCACATTCACACCTCACACCATCAATTCAAACCTAAACTTCACACCCACACTTCGCAGCCACACCTCACATAAACACTTCACACCCACACTTCACACCCACACTTCACACCCACACTTCTCCCGCAATTCACACCCACACCTCACACCCACAATTCACACACCCACACTTCAAACCAAACTTCACACCCACATATCACACCCAAGCTTCAAACCCACACTTCACGCCCCACACTTCACGCCTACTTTACACCAACGCTTCACACCCACACTCACGCCCACACTTCACGCAAACACTTAACGCCCACACATCCGCCCACTCTTCACACCCACACTTCACACCCACACTTCACGCCCACACTTAACGCCCAAACTTCACACCCACACTTCACAAACACACTTCACACTAACACTTCACACCCACACTTCACACCCACGCTTCACCCCCACACCTCACATCCACACTTCACACCACATTTGACACCCAAACTTCACACCCACACTTCACACCCTCACTTCACAATCACACCTCACACCATCAATTCAAACCTAAACTTCACACCCACACTTCACACCCACACCTCACACAAACACTTCACACCCACACTTCACACCCACACTTCACACCCACACTTCTCCCGCAATTCACACCCACACCTCACAAACACAATTCACACCCACACTTCACACCAACACTTCACGCCCACACTTCACACCCACACTTCACACCCACACTTCACACTCACACATCACACCCACACCTTACACCCACACTTCACACCCTCACTTCACACCCACAATTCACACCCACAGTTCACACCCAGACCTCACACCAACACTTCACACCCACACCTCACATGCACCCTTCACACTCAAACTTCACACCCACACTTCACACCTACACTTCACACACACACTTCACGTCCACACTTCACACGCACACTTCACGCCCACACTTCACGCCCACATTTCACACAAAGACTTCACACCCACATTTCACGCCCTCACTTCACACCCACACTTCACGCCCACACTTCACACCCAAACTTCACGCCACACTTCACACCCACACTTCACACACATCTCACACCCACACTTCACACCCACACTTCACACCCACACCTCACCCCCACACTTCACACCAACACTTCACACCTGCACTTCACACCCTCACTTCACACTCTCGCTTCACACCAACGTTTCACTCCCACACCTCACACCCACACTTCACACCCACATTTCACACCCACACTTCAGATCCACACTTCACACCCACACATCTGCCCACACCTAACACCCACACTTCACCACCACACTTCATGCCAACACTTCACACCCACGCATCACACGCACACTTCACACCCACATCTCACACCCACACTTCACACCCACAGTTCACACCCACACCTCACACCCACACTGCACACCCACACTTCACACCCACAATTCACACAAACACCTCACACCCACAGTTCACATCCACACTTCACACCCATACTTCACTCCCACACTTCACACCCACTCCCCACACCCGCACCTCACTTCAACACTTCACAACGCACACTTCACACCAACGCTTCACACCCACACTTCACGACCACACCTCACACCCACACTTCACCTCCACACTTCACACCCACACTTCACTCCCACACTTCACACCCACACTTCACGCCCACACTTCAAATCTACACTTCACACCCACACTTCACACCCACACTTCACACCCACACTTCACGCCCACACTTCACGCCCATATTTCACACTAACAGTTCACGCCCACACTTAACGCCTACACTTCACACCCACACTTCACACCCACACCTCACACACACACTTCACACACACATTTCACATCCACACTTCACGCTAACAGTTCACGCCCACACTTCACGCCAACACTTCACGCCCACACTTCACATCTACACTTCACGCCCACACTTAACACCCACACTTCACACCCACACTTCACAACCACACTTCATTCCCACACTTCAACACCAACACTTCACATGCACACCTCACACCCACACTTCACGCCCACACTTCACTCCCACACTTCACACCCACGCTTCACACCGACACCTCGCACCCACACCTCACACCTACACTTCACACCCACACTTCACACTTACACTTCACACACCCACCCCATCACGAACACACTTCACACCCACACTTCACGCCCAAACTTCACACGCACACTTCACAACCACATTTCACACCCACACTTCACACGCACACTACAACGCCCTCACTTCAAGCGACACTTCATGCCCACACTTCACACCCACACTTCACACGCACACTTCACACCCACACCTCACACCCACACTTCACACCCCACACTTCACACCCACACTTCACACGGCCACATTTCACACCCACAACTCACACCAACACTGCACACCCACACTTCACACCCACACTTAACACATACACCTCACACCCACACTTCACACCCACTCTTCACACCCTACTTCATGCACACACTTCACACCCACACCTCACACCCACACCTCATTCCAACACTTCACACCCACACTTCACACCCACGCTTCACACCCACACTCCACACCCACACGTCACACCCACACTTCACACCCTCACTTCAGGCTCACACTTCACTCCCACACTTCACACCCACACATCACACCCCCACTTCTCGCCTTCACTTCACGCCCACACTTCACACCCACACTTCACACCCACACTTCACACCCACACTTCTCACCAACACATTCACGCCCACACTTCACACTCACACTTCACGCCCACACTTCACATCAACACTTCACACCCAAACTTCGCACCAACACATTCACACCCACACTTCACGCCCACACTTCACACTAACACTTAACGCCCACACTTCACACCTACACTTCACACCCACCACTTCAACCCACACCTCACACCCACACTGAATTCACACC
>NC_069415.1:54341853-54425625 GCF_026875155.1 Cherax quadricarinatus
GGATTTTGTTTTATGTTATGCCTCCCTGTCCTCCAGGGTCCCATAGCTCCGGGACTAGTCTCGTTGCAAATCTTTGCACTTTCTCTAATTTCCTGACGTGCTTGGCCAGGTGTGGGTTTCAAACTGGTGCTGCATACTCCAATATGGACCTGTTGTACACGGTGTATAGAGTCCTGAACGAGTGCTTACTGAGATGTCGAAATGCTATTCTTAGGTTTGCTAGTTGCCCGTATACTTCAACAGTTATTTGGTTGATGTGCGCTTCAGGAGATGTTCGGTGTTATACTCGCCCCAAGATCCTTTTCCTTAAATTAGGATTGTAGTCTTTGACCCTCTGGACTGTGTTCTGCTGCGGTCTTCTTTACCCTTCCCCGATCTTCATGACTTTGCACTTGACGGGGTTGAACTCCATTAGACATTTGGTGGACCAGGCCTATAGCCTGTCCAGATACCTTTGTAGTCTTGCCTCGTCGTCCTCAGTTTGAATTCTCCACATTAAATTCACATCGTCTGTAAACAGTGACACTTCTTAGTCTACTCCTTCCGTCATGTCATTCACATATACCAGAAACAGCACCTCGTGTGTATACTCACCTATTTGTTCTCGCCTATTTGTGGTTGCAGGGATCTATTCATAGCTCCTGACCCCTCCTCTTCACTGATTGCTACTAGGTCCTCTGTCTCTGCTCCATGAGCTTTATCAAACCTCATCTTAAAACTATACATGGTTCCCGCCTCTACTACGTCACTTTCTAGGCTATTCCACTTCCTGACAACTGTCACTGAAGAAATGCTTCCTAACATCCCTTTGACTCATGAGTCTTCAGCTTCCAATTGTGACCCCTTGTTTCTGTGTCCCATCTTGGAACATCCTGTCTCTCTCCACCTTATCTTTTCCACGCAGTATTTTGTATGTCGTTATCATGTCTCCCCTGACCCTCCTGTCCTCCAGTGTCATCAATCCGATTTCCCTTAACCTTTCTTCGTAGGACATTCCCCTGAGCTCCGGAACTATCCTTGTTGCAAACCTTTGTACTTTCTTTAATTTCTTGACGTGCTTGACCAGGTGTGGGTTCCAAACTGGTGCTGCATACTCCAGTGTGGACCTGACCCTACCAGTTTACAGTGTCTGAATGATTCCTTACTAAAGGTGTGTGGTTTTTGTGTGTCTGTGTCTGTGTCTGTGTGTGTACACCTCTTTGTTTAGTTGCAGAGGTCGAGTCCTAGCTCCTGGCCCCGCCTCTTTTCCACACACACACACACACACCACACACACACACATTGTCCCTACGAAGAAAGGTTGAGGAAATCGGCCTGACGAGACTGGAGGCCAGGGGGGTCAGGGAGACATGATAACGACATATAAAATACTGCGCGGAATAGACAAGTGGACAAAGACGGATGTTCCAGAGATGGACACAGACACAAGAGGTCACAATTGGAAGTTGAAGACTCAGATGAAACAAAGGATGTTAGGAAGTATTTCTTCAGTCATAGAGTAGTCAAGTCGTGGAATAGCCTAGAAAGTGAAATAGTGGAGGCGGGGAAACCCTACATAGTTTTTAAGGCGAGGTATGAAAAGCTCAAAGGAGCAGGAAGAAGAGGACCTAGTACAATCATGAAGAGGCGGGCCAGGAGCTATGACTCGACCCCTGCAACCACAAATAGGGAGTACCCCCACACACACTGGTGGGTGTGGGGGTGTGTGTGGTGACGGGGAAAGGGGGAACTTTTTAGCGATAACTTTTTATGTGAAGTTGTTTTGCGTAAAACTCACGTTGCTGGGACAAGAAACGCCTTTTCCCGTCGATTAGAACCTTCAAAAATTAAAATGGGTTTTACATTTGAAAAATTGCAAAATTTGGGATTGAGGGGTTTATCCCCAAAACCCTTTGATAACAGCTGAAATTAAAAATTATAGACGGACATTTAAATTAAAAATCTAAAAGAAACTTGTAATTTTTAAACAAAATTAAAGATAAAACCCAAATTTTGTAAGGGAAATAAAAAATTGAACACAAAGCGAAATTAAAAAAAACAAATTAATAAGGTGGTGTTCGGGGGCCAAAATTTTTTCACAATGGAGGTGATTATTTTTCCCAAATTTGTAAACCGCTACTTTTGGGTTTAATTTAAATTAAAAGTGACGCCTGACAAAACTAATTTGCGTAATTAATAATTAACCTAAAAATGGGAAAAGATTTTTTTGGCCGTTAGAGTTTCCTCTTAGCTCGGAAACCCCCTCACCTTTTTTGCCCCCTTCCCCTCAAAATTTGGAAAGGAAAAAGTGAGTTTCTGGCTCATTCCTGTATTTAACAAATTGATAAGAACCCAAATTTTTTTTAAAAGATTATGGGTTGGGTCTTGTTTTTTTCCCCTCTCTCCTCTCTTTTCCCCCCTTCCCCCTCTCCCCTTTTCTCCTATATAATATATATATATTTATATATATATATATATAATATATTTTATATAAAAAAAAAGTATATAAAAAAAATAAATATTTTATATATAAAAAATAAATATAATATAAAATTTATAAAAAATTTAGTAAAATTTTATATATATAAAATATATATAAATATAATATATATAGATAAATATAAATATATATATATATATATAAAAATTATATATATTATAAAATATTATATTTGGTTGGTAAACAGAAAACCACCCAGGGAATTTACACCGTCCTGCCAAAAACCTGTGAAACAAAACCGAAAACGTTTTGAAATGAGGTAGGTTTGCGGGTTTCTTTTTCTGTCCATAAACACGCAAAGATAACAGGGAAATCTTCCCCTACCAAAACTTACACTTTGGGTCACACCTCACAGACACCACTGCATATATATATAAACATACACTGGGTTTTTCCCCCCTTTTTTTCCTAAATAGCCCCTTTGGGGCCTCTTTTTTTCCTCTAGGGGTCCAGGGGGAAAGTGGAAAAGAATTTTTCCCCCTTCCGAAGCCATGGGGTTTTCGTATGGGGCACTAAATTCCCCGGGAGAAAGGGGCAAGAAACCCCCTTTCCCTTCCCTGTAGACTTTTACAAAAAAAAAAAAGAAAAAAAAAAAAACTTTAAAAAACCCCTGGGATGTTTTAAATGTCGGGGGGATTATTTCGGTTAAAAAACAGATGTTTTGGCTGATGTTATAAAGGGAAAAGAATTTTGGATGCCGGGCCCCAAGCGAAAAAAGCAGAAGGGGTAGGGGATTTTCGGGGGGGGAAATAAAGGGGATTAAATCGGGAGTATCTGAGAGAGACAAAGGAAGGGATAGCAGAAAATTTTGAATGATCATTTAGGGAAAAGGAGAAAAAAAAATAGGGATTGTGAAAATTAAAAGAATTATGGGGATTTAAAAAAGGGTTTTTGGATGCGAAAGTGGGTCATAAAAGCGGTATGAAACCTGGAAAGAGGGGAAGCAGGGGAAGAGAGAAAATTTTTGGGAATTTTTAAGTGAATGTAGGACCCCTTTGAACCAAGTGAGGGGAGAAATTGGGTGGTGGGGGACCTGAATGCTAAAGTAAGAAACTTTTAAGAGGGTGTGGTAGGTAATTTTGGGGGTGTTTGGTGAAAAGAAAATTTGGGAGCCCTTTGTTTTAATTTTGTATAAAAAGGGGGTTTGGGTTTATGGGGTAAAACAATTTTAAAGAAAAAGAGGATAAATAAGTATACAAGAAAATGATTTTGGGGCAAAAATGACAGTAGTTTTTTGGGATTATGTTTTGGGTAGATAAAAGACTTTTGAGTAGACTTAAAGGATGTACATGTTTAAAGGGGGGCCACAGATTTATCAGATCATTTTCCCAGTTTAGCAAACACTGAAGTAAAAGGTAGAGGGGATACAAGGAGAATAGAAGCACAGGGAAGAGAGGGTTTAAGGTTTAAACTAAAAAGGGGGCAGTTAGGGTAAGATAAAACAGCTATTGGGGGATAGATGGGCTAATGAGAGCAAGCAATGGGATCAAAGGGGTTAGGGGGTGGGTTTTAAAAAAAGTAAGTTTTTAGACTGTTCAGCAAATTTGGGGTTTTTACGGGAAAAGTGCGTGCGGAGGGAAGAGGAGGGGTTGGGGGGAAAAAGGTTTAAATTTTAAAAGAGAGTAGTAAGGGAGAAAAATTTAGCATATGAAATTTTTTAACAAAGTAAAGTGTTTGAAAAGAGGGAAAGTTTTTGGAGAAAAAGAGAGGGGTTTTAAAAGTGGGGAAGCAACTTAAAAAGAGAGCAAATAAAGAGGTGGGTGAAAATTAAATCAAAAAAATTTTGTTAAAAATTTAAAAAAATTTTTTTGGAGTAAAGTTTAAAAAGTTAAAAAAGGCCTAGAGAACAAATGGTTTTTGCCCTTTTAAAAATAGGAGAGGAAGTTATTAAATGGAGGGGTTAGGGTTTTGGGGAAGATGGGGGGAAATATTTTGGGGAAATTGGGGTTAAATTTTTAAATGAAGATGGGGAACGGGTGATTTCGGGGTAAAAGGGAAAGGGGAACAACATTTTGAAGAAGTGGGGAAGACCCAGTTTTTAGGGGGGGGAATTTCGTGAGGGCAGTGGGTTTAAAATAAAAGGGGGTAAGGCAGCCGGGTTTTGAGGGAAAAAAAGATAGAAATGTTAAAAGCAGGGGGTAATAAATTTTTGGGAGTGGTTGGGCCATTATTAAAATAAAGTAGGGAAGGGGGGTAAGGTACCGGGGTTTGGCCCAGGGGAGAACGAAATTTTTTCCTTTTAAAAAAGGAAAAGGGGATAAAAGATGCAAAAATTATGGGGGGTAACCCTGTTGAGTATACCTGGCAAAGTGAAATGGTAGGGGAATTATTAAAAGAATTAAGAGTAAGAGGGAGAATATTTGGGCAAAATGAACAAGGAGGCTTTGGGAAAGGAAGGGGGTGTGTTGGACCAGGTTTTTTCAGTGAAACATAAAAGGGAACCCGGGGTTTTTAGTAAGGCTAAAGAGGTCTTTGGGGCTTTTAGGGTTTTTGGAAAAGGCGTTGACAGGGTGGATAGGGGGGCAATGGGGCAGATTTTTTCAGGTGTAGGTTTGGGAGGTGGGTTTCTGAAAGATAAAGATTTTTTAAAAACGAGAAAGGGGAGGCTAAAGTTAGAGTAGGTGGGAAAGAGGGAAAATTTTTTCCCCAAAAAAGTACCTTAAAACAAGGATGTTGATGTCACCGTGGTTGTTTAATATATTTAAAAGGGGGTTTTAAAAGAAGTAAATGCAAAGGGCCCTTGGGGAAAAGGGGCGGATTTAAAAATAAAAATTACCAAAAAGGGGGGAGTTGTCAAGTTGCTTTTTCCCTATGCCCACTGTGCTTTTTGGGAATTCGAAGAAAGTTGCAGAAATTGGTGGAAAAATTTTTGGTGGGGTGCAAAAGAAGAAAATTGAAAGTGAAAAAACAAAAGAGTAAGGTTAAAAGGATAACAAAAGGAATTTGGTTTATAAAGAATTTGGGTATCAGATTTGGGGGGAAGAGTATGGAGGAGGTGAAAAAGTTTCACATATTTGGAAGGGGGACAAGTCAGCGGAAAGGGTCCCATGAAAGTAGGGGAACATAGAATTGAAGAGGGGAAAAGGGTGGGGGGTCACTTCGGAGTCGGGGGGAAAAAAAACTTTGGGGAAAAAAGGAGCGAAAAACCCAATAACTTTAAGATGTATTTATCTGTAGTTGGGAAAAGGCGGGGGAGGGGGCCGGCCTAAAAGAAAGGGTTTGGGGGAGGGGTAAGGGGTTTTGTGTGCGAGGGGCTTTGGGCTTTCCCGCAGGGATGTGGAGCGTGTTTTTAAGGGGAGGTTTAATGGAGACAAATGGTTTTTAAAACATGCCTGCTGTTTTGGGGTTGAGGGAAAGTTAAAATTATGAAGGGGTTTAGGGAAACCGGCCCGGCCGGACTTGAGTCCTGGAGGAAAGGGGAAATACAGTGCCTGTAAACCCGAAGAGGGGGGTTAATGTTGCAAATTTTAAAACTGTATGTAAAGCACCCTTCTGGCAAGAAAAGTGAGGAGTTAAAGATGGTGAAAGTTTTTCCCTTTTTTCCCCGGGGCCCCCTGCCTTGGTGGGAAAAACGGCCAGTAAAGATAAATATATATATAAATTTATATATTATAATAATATATATAAATATATATAAATATATATAATAATATATTTTAATATATATTTCAGCCCTTTCCCCTTCCTGCAAAACAGTTTAACCCTTTACAAAAGCGTAAAAAAGGGGGGTTTTACAAAAAAACACCGACGTTCCTAAAGTATCACAATCCCTCTACAAAAAACGCTATAAGATTTTCCTTTCCCTTTTGTCAGAACGTTCTTATTACAACTAGGGCTTTTCGAGTATGTCGTCCCTTCCAAAATTACTGCTTTTCCTTAACAGTCTTCCAAGAACTATAAAAATTTCTTGAAAAAAAAAATTTCTGAATACAAAAAATGGGGATCTTTCGGGAAAAAGTTCAGTATACTGGGAACTGCATTCCTGACTGAAGTACGAGGCAAAATGTCAACCCTAACTTACTCAAATTCATGCCACAGAAAGAGCGTAAAATATACTACCCTTTAAAATGCATGAACCTACGGAGAAACGAGAAATTTTTCCCAAAAAACGAAAATGAAAAAAAATATCTTTAAAAGTAAAAAGAGAAATTTTTGAAAGGAGTAAATTAAATGAGGTTTCTTTTTCAATTTATAATTCCCCCCCTTTGACCCCGAGATTATAATTTAAAATATATATATAAATATATATATATATATATCTTTTAAAATATATTATAATATAAATATATATAAATATAAATATAAAAATATATGCCAAAAAAATTTACAGTAAACGGTTTATCTAAAATAGCAAAAAACCACTGTGAAAGAAAGGGGTGAAAATTCCCAAACGCTTTTGTGACTACTTACAAATTTTCAAGGAACTAGTTTTCCCTTTACATGTGAGTATCCAAGCCTTGGGAATTTTTACTACCTTTTTACAGGGTTTTTTTGCGCAAAAATATAAAAATAAAATATTAATTATAAATATAAATATATATATATATAATTTTCATAATATATATAACAAAATATAATAAAATATTACATATATAAAAATATAAAAAATCATAATATAAAATATTTATATAATATATATAAATATATTTTATAAATATAAATATATACAATTATTAAATACAATATATTATTATATATTACATATATATATATAAACATATTATAAAATATTTATATACATATATATATATAATATATAATACATATATATTAAAAATATATATATATATATATAAAAATAGATATTTAAAATATATATATATTTTTTATATGATGGGTCCCCCTGGGAAATTGTGGGACCCCTAGCCCCCGGGAATGGGTTTAAAAAAGGGTTTAAGGGAAAAAAAATTTTGGGTTTCTTCCTGAAACCGTTTTAATTTCCACTTCCCCCAACCACCCCCCCTCTTTTTTAATAATTTTTTTTTTCTAATAGGAAAAATTTTATTTAAAAATATGGACAGGGAAAATTTAAGAGATACTTTTTTGAAAATAAAAGTGGGATTACGGACATGTTTTTTACGTTGCCCCCAAATAAAGGGGAAAAAAACCACCACTCCCAAGCTGGGGCGTTTCCCAAAATACAGCAGGCATTAAAAACCCTTTTAACGCCCCACGGGGGCCGCTGGGAACCCGAGGGAAATAGCTGCCCTGGGGTCCCTAGTTTCCCTGATGAGTCTTTTTCCCGCTCCTTAAGGAATTTTTGTGCCTCTTTTTCCCCTTTACCCCAAGGGGCCCCTGACCTAAAGGGGAAAAAACAAATTAATTTATGGGCAAGTTCTCCTCCATAATTTTTTAGACTTTTGGGAAATTTTCCCCGAACCCGGGAGCGCCCCTCCTTCCTCCCTGGGTATTGGGGATAGGTATCAGCCAAGGGAGATGCCAAAATGTAAAGTCCCACACCCCCGCTTCCCATCTGTCCAGCTTGAAGGGGATACCATCTGGACCTTCTGGCTGCCATCAGATCGGGATAGTTGGGGGGCTCCCCTTAAATGCGGGCCCCCAGCTTTTTTTGGGCTCCCTTGTAATGTTATTAACCTCCCATGTCCCTTTCAAACTTTCCCCCGGATTTAAAACCCCACAAGCCATGGTACCCGAATGGGCTGCTGCTTCACTGCCACAAAAAACCTGTGTTTTTGGCAGAATAGGGGCGGCAAGTCCCAAGGGCAACAACCCATGCGGAAAAGGGCCGTGGGGCCAGACGTGTGCCAAGGCTGGGGTTTTGGGAACAGCCAACAGAAAGTCCCCAGCATGAGGGGCTCTCACTGCCAGGAGGCGGGCTCTATCCTTCCCTGACACAACTCTGAAGCATTGTTGAGGCAATATTTTCCACTATTGGACCATCCCAGTGCGATTGTTTGTAGTTGTTAGGGGGAGCAGGTCTGGCTCCAGAGCCCGTTAGATTATCCCAGATCATTGCTCCGTCAATGAATTTTTGGATATATTATATATATATATATATATATATATATATATATATATATATAATATTATATTATATATATATATATATATATATATATATAATAAATATATATAATATATATATATATATATTAATAATAATAATAATGTCGTGCCGAATAGGCAGAACTTGCGATCTTGGCTTAAATAGCAACGCTCATCTTGCCATATAGGACAAGTGAAAATTTGTGTATGCAATAATGTCGCCAAAATCATTCTGAACCTAACGAAAAAAATATATTTCACTGTGTTTGTTTAGTATTAAATTATTGTAAACAAATCTAAAATATTTTAGTTGGGTTAGGCTAAAATAAATTGCTCTTGTTATAATAAGGTTAGGTAAGTTTTCTAAGATTCTTTTGGTGCAAAAATTAAATTTTTTTACATTAACATTAATGAAAAAAATATATCTTTAATTGTATAAGAGAAAATTTTAGAAAGGACTTAATTTTAAATGAGTTCTTGCTAATTGACCAGTTTTACATATTCGGCACGACATATTATATATATATATATATATATATATATATATATAATATATATATATATATATATATATAAAACACACACACACACACACACACGTGTGTGTATGTATGTACAAGGTTATTTTTAGTTTAGATGTATTGAGAATTAACTTCAATCCTTTCATAGGAAATTAATTTATTATTCTTGAATGGTTGCTTGCAAATTATATGCAGCTTTAATGGCCGTCGTACAGCCGACAGCCTTTAACAGTATCAAGCAACCAACCATTAAAATGTACTATAATAAAAAGACGCACTATAATAACCCTTATTTCACTGTTTAGTAAAAATTAAATTGAAATTTTACGAAAGAATTTGCTGAAGGATACTACACGGTTGAACATGATTGCGTATGGTTTCCTTCACTCAGTGAAACCTGGACTATTTGACTCGTTCAAGGTTCTAGTATGGTGGAAGATCCTACCCACATGTTCCAGTATCACTGGAACATGTGGGTAGGACTGAGCATCAGTACATAAAGCGTTCCCCATAATATTATTTACGACTTTCCTGCAGGAGTTAGGTAACTGTTGTGGGTGGCATCCTTGGAGAGGACCTCAGCATCCCAACAGAAATAAGCTGTGCTACTTGACCTAAAGTTATACTGGATTATTAATCGTTTGGGGTTAATATTTCGAATGTTGTCCTTCACATGTTGGACTTTCCCCAGGACACAGTCCAGCTGAGTCGTTCATCTCTCAGGTATCTACAGTGCTAGGTATCACAGCAGCAGGTGTTAGACAACGTATTTATCTTAGAAACCCCGAAATGCAACACACGTATGCGCGCTCGCGCGCGCGCGCGCATACGTGGTTGCATTTCGGGGTTTCTAAGATAAATACGTTGTCTAACACCTGCTGCTGTGATACCTAGCACTGTAGATACCTGAGAGATGAACGACTCAGCTGGACTGTGTCCTGGGGAAAGTCCAACATGTGCATGAGCATATATGATTATAAACATCACGGGTGAAGGAGTTACAAATTAGTGAGAGAAGGCCTATGTACGACCACTACGTCATCAGCTTCTGGCAACTTGTCATCACACCGCTGTCAGCGCAAGTATTCCACCTGTTGAGGTTGCATATTGCAAGATTGAGTCTGGTCCTGCATCACTGTTAGATACTGGTCACTCACTCCTGCAAGCCATTACCAGAATTAGAGTAGAAATAGCATAGAGGACAGTGCAAGGTGTAAAGCGGTAGTGAGGGATATGTCAGACACTTAAGCTGAGACAAGCTAAATTTTACAACCTAGCTACTTTCTGAATTTTAGAAGTAGAATCGATAAGTGTTACAAGTATTGGTAAGCTTAGAATTACTGGTATCTACCGGTATTTATTAGCAGTATGAATACTTAGAAGTGGGGGCCGCGCGCACACACCCCACACACACACACACACACACACCACACACACACACTACACAATTCAAGCATCACATAACTAGTCATCCACAAAGTTAAAACATCAACCTACGACACTAAAAAATAACATATACTACATACTGAAACACACACATCATAAACAATCACAATACACACACACACACACACATACACTACACACACACACATACACACACATTACATATATACCACCACACAACAAACAAACACATACAATCACACACAACACACATAACACACAGCACACAGCTCACAAACACAGCACATCGTCAGCGGGGCACACACACACTCACCACACCACACCTCAACAACACACACACACACACACACACAACACCACAACATCACACGCACACACACACACAAATCATCACTACACAAATACACACACACACACACACACACACATACACAACACACACACACAACACACACATACATACACAACACACAACACACATACACACATACACACACGCATACACACACACACACATACGTACACACACACACACACACACACACACACACACACACATACACACACACACACACACACGTACCACACACACTCACACATACACATACACAGGAACAAACACTTGTAAGCTGTAGTACACACGCAAACACACATACACAGGATTTCACACCGTCCTGTGAACTGACCATCTGAACTTTCTCCTCTCCCCCCCCTCTTTCTACCCTAAGTACACCTATCTCTACCTCTCTCACTCTTTACCTAATATCTCTTCTCTACTACTCCTATCTCTCTCTCTCTCTCTATTTTTTCCCTCTCCCATCACTCTACCCCCCTCTAACATCTCTCCCCTCTAACATCTGTCCCCTCCCATTATCTCTCCCCTCTCCCTTTCCCCACCTCTCTCCCATCCTCCCCTCCCTCTCCCCCTAGCCTCTCTCCCCTCTCGCTCTTCCATCTCCCCCCTCTTTCCCCCTTCTCCCCCTCTTTGCCTTCTCTCCTCTCTCTCCCTCCTCTCTCTCTCTCTCTCTCTCTCTCTCATCTCCCTCTCTCTCTCCTCTCTCTCTCTCTCTCTCTCTCTCTCTCTCTCTCTCTTGCTCTCTCTTGTCCCCATTTTCCCTTCTAACTCTCCCCTCTCCTACTCTTCCCTTCACTCTCTCTCCCCCTCTACCTTTCCCTTCTCTCTTCTCTCACAAAAAAAAAAAAAAAAAAAATGGGTGGGGACTCGCAGGAACCAAGGATCAGATGAGAATGGTTCTGGTAGGGAGGAGTGGATGGAGGAGCAGTGGAAAAGGATGGAACAAGAGTGGGAGAGAAAATTAGGAGAGCTTTCTGAAAAAATGGAGAAAGAGCTCTCTGTGAAATTGGAAAAGAGGTTGGAGAAGGAGACAAAGAATTGGGAGGCACAAGTCGAAACTGCAGTAGCCAAGATAAGGGTCCTAGAAGTTGAGATAAATAGGCTGAAGCGGGTTACAGGGGCAGTGACCAGAGAAGACACAGCATATGAAGCTGCGAGGCCGAACAGGAAGGAAGGAATTATGAA
Organism: Cherax quadricarinatus; assembly: GCF_026875155.1. Lineage (NCBI taxonomy): Eukaryota > Metazoa > Arthropoda > Malacostraca > Decapoda > Parastacidae > Cherax > Cherax quadricarinatus. Next base: position 54,353,807 of record NC_069415.1, read on the forward strand.
TTATGCTAAGGTCACATCAGTCTGCCAAGGAGGACCAAGGAGTGAAAGGGAAGATCAGCTGTTGCCAGATGGAGAGGGTGATAGGTCGAATGCTGAGGCACAACAAGGCTATCAAGAGCCACTGGAAAAATCAAGGGAGAAACTGACCACATACAGGCAGGATCCAGAGTCACAGAGGGTGAGGCAATGGGAGGAAGAAAGGGCAAAATCAGTGTTTATCCATGGGCTTCAGAGAGAGAGGAAAGGACACACACTGAAAGGCAGCAGGAAGAAAGAAAGGAGATTGAGAAAATCATCACGGAAATAGGTGAAGAGATGGACGAGATTGTAAATTTTCAGAGAATAGGGGGGTACTCGAAGGGGAGAAACCGACCAATCAAGCTGATTCTCAGGACGGAAACAGTGCGGAACAGGATCCTCCAGGAGAAACCACGATTGAAATACTCGGAAGAGTACAAGAGGGTGTTCCTAGACAGAGACAGAACAAAATCAGAACGACAGCAGCTGAGGGAGAGGACAAAAAAGCGAAAGGAGCTAGGCAAAGAGACAAGGAGGGAACCAGCAGAGGTCAGTCAGAGCAGAACAGAACAGCAAGGGCAAGCACACACACAACTACTCTCAGAACCATACAACCTATCACACCATCCCAGCACACACTACAATCCATACCCACAGCCTCCACCCAACACCGAGCTATAGAATCCCACAGTATGCCACCAGGTCTCCCACCCTCACAGGCCCACCCAAACCACAGTGTTGGAAAGGAAACTGAAGGTATGGTACACAAACGCTGATGGAATAACAAATAAGTGGGAGGAGTGGCATGAAAGAGTCAAAGAAGCATCACCGACATCATAGCTCTCACAGAAACCAAGCTTACAGGTATGATAACAGATGCCATCTTTCCAACGGGATACCAAATCCTGAGGAAAGACAGAGGGAACAGGGGGGGGTGGAGGAGTGGCATTGCTGATCAAAAATCGCTGGAATTTTGATGAGCTGGAGAGAGGAGACAGCGGAGAAGAAAGTGATTACATAGTGGGAACACTTCACTCTGGAGGTCCCAAGGTGGTAATAGCAGTGATGTATAACCCACCACAGAACAGCAGGAGGCCAAGGCAAGAGTACGACGAGAGCAATAGAGCGATGGTTGACACACTGGCTAGAGTGGCCAGAAGAGCTCATGAATGCAGGGCAAAGCTCCTGATCATGGTGACTTTAACCACAAGGAGATCGATTGGGAGAACTTGGACCCACATGGGGGCCAAGATACATGGAGGGCTAAGATGATGGAGGTGGTACTGGAAAACTTCATGTGCCAACACGTAAGGGACACTACAAGAGAGAGAGGAGAGGATGAACCAGCAAGGCTGGACTTAGTATTCACCTTGAGTAGTGCAGATATCGAGGACATCACATATGAAAGACCCCTTGGGGCCAGTGAACCATGTGGTTTTAAGCTTCGAATACACAGTAGAGCTACAAGTGGAGGGAGAAGCAGGAAGGCCAGGACGAATGAAGCCAAACTACAAGAAAGGGGACTACACAGGAATGAGGAACTACCTGAACGGGGGTTCAGTGGGACAGAGAACTGGCAGGGAAGCCAGTTAATGAGATGATGGAATATGTAGCAACAAAATGCAAGGAGGCTGAGGAGAGGTTTGTACCCAAGGGTAACAGGATTAATGAAAAAGCCAGGATGAGCCCATGGTTTACCCAAAGGTGCAGGGAGGCAAAAACCAAGTGTGCAGGGAATGGAAGAAATATAGAAGGCAAAGGACCCAGGAGAATAAGGAGAACAGTCGTAGAGCCAGAAACGAATATGCACAGATAAGAAGGGAGGCCCAAAGACAATATGAAAATGACATAGCAGCGAAGCCAAATCTGACCCGAAACTGTTGTACAGCCACATCAGGAGGAAAACAACAGTCAAGGACCAGGTAATCAGGCTAAGGAGGAAGGAGGAGAGACAAACAAGAAATGACCGTGAAGTATGTGAAGAACTCAACAAGAGATTCAAAGAAGTGTTCACAGAGGAGACAGAAGGGACTCCAGAAAGACGGAGAGGTGGGGCACACCACCAAGTGCTGGACACAGTGCACACAACCGAGGAAGAGTGAAGAGGCTTCTGAGTGAGCTAGATACCTCAAAGGCAATGGGCCAGATAACATCTCCCCATGGGTATTGAGAGAGGGAGAGAGAGGCCTATGTGTACCCCTAACAACAATATTCAATACATCTATCGAAACAGGGAGATTGCCTGAGGCATGGAAGACAGCAAATGTAGTCCAAATCTTTAAAAAAGGAGACAGACATGAAGCATTAAACTACAGACCAGTGTCACTGACATGTATAGTATGCAAAATCATGGAGAAGTTATCAGGAGAAGAGTGGTGGAACACCTAGAAAGGATAATCTCATCAACAGCAGCCAACATGGTTTCAGGACAGGAAATCCTGTGTCACAAACCTACTGGAGTTCTATGACATGGTGACAGCAGTAAGACAAGAGAGAGAGGGGTTGGTGGATTGCATTTTCTTGGACTGCAAGAAGGCGTTTGACACAGTTCCACACAAGAGATTGGTGCAAAAACTGGAGGACCAAGCAGGGATAACAGGGAAGGCACTACAATGGATCAGGGAATACTTGTCAGGAAGACAGCAGCGAGTCATGGTACGTGCGAGGTGTCAGAGTGGGCACCTGTGACCAGCGGGGTCCCGCAGGGGTCAGTCCTAGGACCATTGCTGTTTCTGGTATTTGTGAACGACATGACGGAAGGAATAGACTCTGAGGTGTCCCTGTGTTTGCAGATGACGTGAAGTTGATGAGAAGAATTCACTCGATCGAAGACCAGGCAGAACTACAAAGGGATCTGGACAGGCTGCAGACCTGGTCCAGCAATTGGCTCCTGGAGTTCAATCCCACCAAGTGCAAAGTCATGAAGATTGGGGAAGGCAAAGAAGGCCGCAGACGGAGTACAGTCTAGGGGGTCAGAGACTACAAACCTCACTCAAGGAAAAAGATCTTGGGGTGAGTATAACACCAGGCACATCTCCTGAAGCGCACATCAACCAAATAACTGCTGCAGCATATGGGCGCCTAGCAAACCTCAGAACAGCATTCCGACATCTTAATAAGGAATCATTCAGGACCCTGTACACCGTGTATGTTAGGCCATATTGGAGTATGCGGCACCAGTTTGGAACCCACACCTAGCCAAGCACGTGAAGAAACTAGAGAAAGTGCAAAGGTTTGCAACAAGACTAGTCCCAGAGCTAAGAGGTATGTCCTACGAGGAGAGGTTAAGGGAAATCAACCTGACGACACTGGAGGACAGGAAGATAGGGGGGACATGATAACGACATACAAAATACTGAGAGGAATTGACAAGGTGGACAAAGACAGGATGTTCCAGAGATTGGACACAGTAACAAGGGGACACAGTTGGAAGCTGAAGACACAGATGAATCACAGGGATGTTAGGAAGTATTTCTTCAGCCACAGAGTAGTCAGTAAGTGGAATAGTTTGGGAAGCGATGTAGTGGAGGCAGGATCCATACATAGCTTTAAGCAGAGGTATGATAAAGCTCACGCTCAGGGAAAGTGACCTAGTAGCGATCAGTGAAGAGGCGGGGCCAGGAGCTCGGACTCGACCCCCGCAACCTCAACTAGGTGAGTACAACTAGGTGAGTACACACACACACACACACACACACACACACACACACACACACACACACCACACACACACACACACACTGTAACCACATATAGGCGAGCACACACAAATCCTAAATCCACATTGCTCACTTAAGCGAGATTAAAAAAGTTAGAATAGTTGTCAACCGAGTCAGGTGGCCATTAGGTGAAATTTTGTTCAATTAGTGCGAGGAGTAGCAAGAGAAAATGTTGAGGTGGTCTGCGAGACTAACATAATACCTGACCCATTATACTCTCACAGAATTGTATCATACGTATTATCCTTATTAGTACTGCCACAACCATCCAATTGACTCGACTAATACTGATGAATGCAGTGCATGCTTATATGATTTTGTAACTTTGCTCGAAATTGTTCCATGTAATATTAATATATACGACAACTATTGGTAGAAAAATGGGCTGGTGAGAGTATGGGCAATGAGGCTGAAAAACTATAGGGTAGATTTAAAAATATAGTATTAGTGTTCAGCAGAAGTTTATGGACATAGGGTGGGTACGGGAGTAGGGGAAGGAACGATGGGTAGAATGATGTAAAGAAAGAAGAGAGTGAGTTAGTATATAGCGTTTTTTACAAAGATGTAGTGATATAAGAGAAAAAGATATTAAGAAAGTAGTGAAGGAATGTATAAGGAGAGCGAATAAGAGAGTGGCTAAGATACTGTCAATAAATTTTTTTGAGAATATGAAAAAGTTTTGAGTGAAATTATTGAATTAAGAAAGCCTAGGGAACAGAGGGATTTCACAGTTAAAAAGAGAGTTATTAGTGGTAGCAACGCTCTTATATGGGTGTGAAGCATGGGTGGTGGATGTTGTAGTAAGGACGAGGCTGGAGGTAGTAGAAATGTCTTATCTAAGGGCAAAGTGTGATGTGAATATTCTGCAGAGAATTCTTAGATTCCAGAATGGAAGGAGGTGCGAGGTTACTGAAATTTTTATCCAGATGGCTGAGGAGGAGTTGTTGAGGTGGCTGGGACATTTACAAAATATGGAACAAAATAGGATAACTTGGAAAGCGTATGACACTGCACTGGAGGGAAGACTGGGTAGAGGTCATCTTAGGAAAAGTTAGAGGACGGGTTAAAGGAGGTTTTGTGTGCAAGGGGCTAAGACAATCAGTAAGCGTATGTGAGCGTGTTACATAGGAATGAGTGGAGACAAGTGATTTTTATGACTTGATGTGCTGTTGTAGTGTGAGCATAACACTTAAGGGGTTCATGGAAACTGGTTAGCCGCGACTGAGTGCTGGAGTTGGGAAGTGCAGTGCCTGCACTCTTTCAGAGTGCTGAAGGAGGGGTGGAGATACGTTGCACTTTTTTAACTGCAGTGCTGGCACGCCTCTGGCAAGACAACGATGGAGTTATAAAAGTTTTTTTTTTCGAGTCAGTGTGCCTTGGAGAGAAATGGCCGATTTGTCCAGGATCAGTTTTTCTCTTCCAGCCTCCTTCGCTTCCACTATCGTCGTTTAGTGTCCTCTCTTTCCCTCACCTCTTCTCGGTTAGTGCCCTCCCTCCCATTTCACTCCTCTGGTTCAATGTTCTCCCTTCTTTTCCACTCCTGTCGTTTAGTGCACTTTCTTCCATTCCCGTCTTATCTGATAGCGTTCTCTCTTCCCTTTTATGAGCCGTATTAACTTGTAAGAGCGTAACCACCAGCTTTTTTTTTTTTTAAACACAAATCAATTCTACAGCTGTATTAATTCTCCAGTGAGAGCTGGCCTGCTCGACGAGGTGTTATTGTATTTGACCTCCCTGGCTGCGAGTCAGACACTCAATTAACCTGGTCTAGCCCACTAATACTGTCTCTTGTATTCTGAGGTGTAACCACCCCTCAAGGTACGTTCCTTGATGTCGGTGAGGGGTTCTTGATCTAGGGAATTGGATATGTGCTCCAGTTCCCTGAATTAAGCGTTAATACTTTCCACCCCCTTCCCCATGTGCGCTGTATACTGGTTTAGCGCTCCCCCGTGATTATAATGATAATGTGTAACCTGCTGCTATTAGTGGCTCTTGCTATACTGCTGATTTAAGTTTGTATATATTAAGTTTGTATATACTGTATATAGTGGTGAAGGAATATACACGTAAAGGAATATTATCACCCTATGTTTGCCTTGCACTTTATTATTATTAGGTTTTTCTTTGAGTGTTGACTTTAATTACAGGGATGTGCAACAGTCCTTATTTGTTACCTGGGTTGGTAATATAGGGTTAGCCTTTACTTACGTTTGGGGTATTTTTGGGAATTTTGTTCAGTAGTGAGGGGACGTAGTATTTGTACAGCTTTGTGGACTCATCCTTGTTGCAAAATTATCTTTATTCAGTAAAGATGGGTGCATTTTACTTTTCTTTAAAAAAAAAAGAAAGATTTTCGGGCTGAAACCGTGGAATGTCCTGCTTAAAATAATCCCTGCTTTGGAATTAGAGGCAAGCATGTTTCACTTAGTGTTTATAGATGTGTTTTGAGTGTTCATGTGTGATGTTTGTAGCTGTGGGGTTTGTATATGTGTGATATTTGTACATGTTTGGTGTTTGTAGGTGTGTGGTGTTTGTGTGTGAGGTCATTTACTGTTTCATTCAAATGTAAAATGTTCTGAGGTATAGTGAATGATAAATTTTGAAAAAAAAATATTACTGCTGAAGCCATTTGACATGAACGATAGTCAGGATACCGACTGTAAGTGATGAGTGTATAAACAGTGTGAGAGAGGTGTAAATATCTCAGTGAATATACTCTAAGAGGAATATTTCTATCACGGTTAATCTCTATATAGTAATGAACAATATGCCTTAAAATATAATTATTGCTGTTCATCTGTAATATTTTTATCCTATTTTTTCTAAATTCGTTTCCGTGTTATTTGCTCTCATTTGATACATTTCATTCATCGACGAGTGGCGTTGACTGGCTGTCTGAAAATACCCATGAAGAGAATGTTGTTAGTAACGTTGTCAACAATGACGAAGACAAAGGGGCGATCACAAATGAAGACACGAGGGCGTGGTGGTTCCTGGATGGACACGATTGATACTCCTATAAATGCCGTGGCAGCGGCTGCCTCTGTGCCCTCCTCGCTGACCTCCACTATAGCTTTATGGATCGCCTTCGACACCTTTAGTTTTCCTTCAGGATCGTAGTTTGAGAGGTCAGCATCATTACTGAACAGGTCCTTGATTCCCAGGTGCTCAAGAGCCTGGGAAAGGAGAGAAGGTCAATGCAGCAAGAGAACAGCAACTTGTTTCTCAGAAGATAAATCTTTATGCCAAGCACTTAGTCAAAATGCAAAGCGGATGCGATTAGTCAACTGTGGTCGAGATAATAGCATATCCTGCAAAATAAACAATATCCTTAGCATAACACTTTGGTTTGATTAATATTTTCTCTGCATAGGTTTCTGACTATGCAAAAATCAACGAACTAAAATGCGTGCGAAAACCCTCGGTCTGTATGGAAGACAAGTTGTAAACAATATTGCACCAAAATAGGTTACACTATCACATATATATATTAGCATCCACACGAGCGCGTCAGAGGGATGTCAGAAAATGTTTCTTCAGCAATAGAGTTGTCAGGAAGTGGTAGAGGTGAGATCCATACATAGCTTTGAGATACAATAAGGCTCTTGAAACCAGGAGTGGACCTAGGAGAGACCAGCAAAGATTCTCGGCAAGGAGCTGTGATTCAACCCTTGCAACCACATATAGATGAGTATATACGGGTAAGAGAACACAGACACACACACACACACACACACACACACACACACACACACACACACACACACACAACAGGCAAGTGTTTATTGACAAGTTCTCTTGACAACTAGTAACTAATACATATAATTAGTGGTGGTCTCACATCTGAGGGAAGACAAGGACTCTGTTATTTTCACAGTGGAGGGAATCTTGATTGTTCCTGGAAGTTATTTGGATTCAGTTCAATAGAGACTATAACAATAATATTCTTGAATGCAAATGTAAAAGTATTTTCAGAAAACTACAATTCCCTTCATATTTTATCTTAAACTGAAATCTGAGACAAGAAGTTTCTTTTACTCCTACAACCGACAGCAAAGATATTAATTCTTCCCCGCTAGTCACTAACAGCACCACAAAAATGTTGTTCAAAAATGATGATGAAGTCGCTGTCATAACTTTCACCGCCATCCAGAACATTATTAGCCACAGATACAGAGGTTACAACTTTAATATAGATACTGGAGTTCAGAAAAATCCCTGTGTAAATTGCTCAAGATTTAAATAGGTGAAAGTACCGGAAATCTAATCACTAGTTTCAAGAAACACAGGTACGCAACCCGGCCCGATAAAATGAACAACGCAAGCATCCAGCAAAGCACAAATTTAAAAGAAAATGCTATAAACCTGCTGGGAAAACCATCAACAACACAGTTGGTGAACAAATCATTTTGTATAAAATGGGTTTAGAATATTTGTTATCATAGTGAAATAATCTCAGCAGATTGTATACCCACCTCGGTAAGTTCATCTGTGATAATGTGTTCCAACTTGAATTTTGGAATCCTGACAATAACTTCATTTATTCTAAGTTTATTAACTACTGCGTTGAAAGTGTCCACATTGAGACGTTGCAGCATAGTGTCAAGGGGTGTTTCAACGCTGCCTTTAGCAGCTTTGAAAGGCAGCAGCACGAACATGGAAGCCGCATCGCCCTTGTACGGCATCTCCAACACCGTCGCCCGCAGCTCTTCCGAGTCGCCTGCAAGGAAACAATGGAATGCATGTATTCTCTCGTCTTGAAAATTTTGATAATTTTCCTGTAATTTGTGTGTAAGAACTGATAGGGATGATAATGTTTATATGAAATTGTGTAGGTGTGTATCTTTAACTGGCGAGCGAGGCAGAAATTGACTCTGGGTTATCGAAGCAGATGTGAAGTGTTGCGGCAAAAATTGGAGACCATGAAATAAGTGAATATAACATGTATCAAGAAGGGTCCAGACACATTGTAAACTAGTCATAATGATAATAATGATAATACTGGATAATAATGAAGATAATATTGGATAATAATGATAATATTTGATAATGATAATCCTGGATAATTATAAAGATACTAGATAATAAAGATAATAGTGGATAATGAAGATAATACGGGATAATACTGAAGATAATACTGTACTACAGTAATTTATGTTCGCCTCCCGGTGTGAATTTAATTAAGTCTTACAACAGGTAAGGTAGCTAGGTATTGGCCAATATTAGTTGCCTGCCGATAAGGTGGTGTTAAGATATATCACCAACATGATACTTAGATTAATTTCATTATTAACTCACCGATTTTAAATTTATCAGTTTGGCGCATCATATCAACGGGGATGTTTTTGTCTGGGGTGGGGTAGAACGCCTCTTTGAGGGTGTTCGTGGGCTTGAAGGCCTTCACCTATGTTCTTCACAGTGTAATTAAACCACGGTTTTATATAGTTAATGTACACGACATGAGTTAAGTCACATAGTCTCTAAAGTTATTATACAGTCCACAAATTAAATACTGCCAGTGTTACTGGCTTGAAATTATTTTACTAATCAATATTCAAGAACTATATGTTCACATATATTTTAAGGTCTAAACGAGAGTTGGGGAGCTGAGATGGTGGGCACTGAAGGAGGGACAATAAAGCGACCTATTGTTCCTAAAGTCCAACATGTCTTCGAGGTACATCAATATTAATAAGTATAATGTGTTTTAGATGAACCAGAGTTCTCCCCAGTTATGTGAGTGAAAGGTTAATTCAAGATGGTACTTGTAAAAATTCATCCACATAAATTCTCATTCATCCCTTCTTCATTACTGTCATAATAGAGAACACTATCCTAGACCAGTGGTTCGCAGATAAGAGTCAATGGACCCCAAAGGTTCATGGTAATATTTATGGGGGTCTGTATTAGGCACTGAAAAAAATGTGAAAATTTTCAAGAAATTCAGAAACTGAAAAATACAAATAATGATGTTGAAAATGAGCAACGCGAAAGTAGGAGACTAGCTCTGAGCGTGAACGCCAGCACAAGCCCCAGTGGCAGCTTCTTTGATCACTAGGCTTCGTTTTGTCCAAAATAAAAAGAAATTAAAATTCTCTTTTATAGATGTATGAGTGTCCTTGTACCATCAACAGCACCTAGTTCTGCTGGGTGTACGGTATTTGTAAGATCGATGGTTGAGTGAATAGGGCAACGCGTACATTGCCATGTCTCATGGGGCGAGACAGTGTGACTCGGGATCGAATCTCGGCCAGCTGCAGTTTGGTAAATGATTCAGAGCCACTTGTTTCGTGATTATATATATATATATATATATATATATATATTATATATATATATAAATATATATATATATATATATATATATATATTATATATAATTTATATATATATATATAATGTCGTGCCGAATTTGTAAAACTGATCAATTAGCAAGAACTCGTTTAAAATTAAGTCCTTTCTAAAATTTTCTCTTATACGTTTAAAGATATATTTTTTTCATTATTGTTAATGTAAAAATTTAATAATTTTGCATCAAAAGAATCTTAGAAAACTTACCTAACCTTACTATAACAAGAATAATTTATTTTAGCCTAACCCAATTAAATATATTTTAGATTTGTTTACAATAATTTAATACTAAACAAACACAGTGAAATATAATTTTTTCGTTAGGTTCAGAATGATTTGGCGAAATTATTGCCTACACAAATTTTTCACTTGTCCCTAATGGCAAGATGACGTTGCTATTTAAGCCAAGATCGCAAGTTCTCCTATTCGGCACGACATATATAATATATAATATATATATATATATATATATAATATATATATTATATATATTATATATAATATATAAATAATATAAATATATATATATATATATATATATATAATATATATATATAATGTATATTACGTTAATGTAAAAGTTAATAATAAAGAACCTTAGAAAACTTACCTAACCTTTTTATAACAAGCGCAATTTCATTTAGCTTAATCCGACTTAATATATTTTTGATAAGTTTGCAGTAAGAAACCACAAAATATATTATTTTCGTTAGGTTCAAAATGATTTTTGCGAAATTATTGCATACACAAATTTTTGCTTGCCTTATTCGGCAAAAAGAGCGTTGTTATTTAAGCCACAATCGCAAGTGTAACCTATTCGGCATGACATTATATAACTGACAATTCATGTAATGGTGAATCTGTTTACACATTTATAATCCTCATATATTTTCTGTTTACACATTTATAATCCTCATATATTTTAAGTGTGAATGAATCTAGTTTATGCAATAAACTAGATTCATTCATATACCTACAATTAGATGAGTAAGACACAAAACGTTATGGAATGTTGGTAACTATAAGGTAATAATCTGTTCATATTGATGTGTTTTAAAAAAATCTGGATTTTTTTATCGCACGTGTCCGTGAGTGGGTTCGAGCACAGGTATTATTGCTAAATCCGGATATTAACTTAGATTAATTCCATTATTAACTCACCGATTTTAAAGTTATCAGTTTGGCGCATCATATCAACTGGATGTTTTTGTCTGGGGTGGGGTAGAACGCCTCTTTGAGGGTGTTCGTGGGCTTGAAGGCCTTCTGCCAGAGACCCTTGAAGTAGGCGGCGTTCACCAACACCATCTGAACTTTCTTTACATCTTCAGGTGTCACCAAATTTGAGATTTTGCCTCGAGTCTTTTCGTTCACGAATTTATTGATTGTTGCTGCTGCTTGAATCGCCTGATTAAGCAAAATATGAGAAATAAACGCGTTAGAAAGAATTTTTTTTGGAGTAGTATGAGTAAAGTTCAGGAATAATGTGAAAGTGAAGAGAGCAGATTTTTTATCATTTTATTTTCATATTTCCAGACAATATCAAGAAAGACTAATTGATTCTTGTATTTGCGTTTGAGTCTTTCTTTTGCGACTGTGTGGTAAAAGTTAGTCATTAAGTCAAGAAGACTAATATAACTTTAATAGTTACAATAATAACATAACGATGATAAAAGGAAACAAATTATAATTTGTACAGTTCGACCGACCTGTGTGAAGTCAACATTCTCCACCTCTTTGGGAAGGACGTCCCGGATGCAGTCCCGGAGAGCGAGCCTCTTGCTTACATAGATTTTGTTGGCTAAGTCTATCACATATTCACTTGTGTTCAATTGTCTCTCCTCATACCTGCATGATCACAATGAAGATAGTATTGAATAAATGCATTTGTAAACACTTATATTATGAAACCCAAAAATGTCTTAATACCCAGTCGCTATTCAAGACAAGAATGTGTAAATAAACATTTAAAAATACTAAGCACAAAACATATAGGAATAAAAAAACTAGGTAGGTGATTCCGTGCAGGAGAAGAGCTCTTGTTTAAATAAGTTAAACTGCCCACCACTGAATTCAGTCACATCTGATTACTTCTCGTTCCCCAGACTGTATGACCTTCTATGAACATAATGATCATTAATGTCAAAGAGATATGAAATTAGGTGTCAACTGAGATACGCAAGAATACTCACAAACGTTCAAGAGCCTTGTAGGTTGCCAAAGTGTTTGAAGGGCCACTCAGACGTAGGACGTTCTGTAGTTGCTGACGGGTTTGTCCAGCCGACCCAAAATAGGCTAGGACGAGGGCGTTCCAGATGCTATAAGGGGAGAAGAAAAAGTTTCCCTTGGCAGTGGGCGGGTTGAATTTCTTCAGGAGGTCCAAGCTGAAGGGGGTGATGTGCTCCAGGTCAGGGGTGAGGGGCAGGGACAGCTTGTCGTTGTCAGATATACACTGAGGACTCGCCAAACTCACTAACGCCACCAGCACCACAACTGATGACGACATCCTCGCCATTCTGTGGAGGAACAGATTATAGCAGTGATGTACAATAATGGAAAAATATCCTTCATAAGGGTGACTAATTTCTGGTGAAGCTCTCTTGATCCAAGGAACTGGAGCTATATTTCCTCCCTCGGATCAAATCTGATTACTTTCCATTCCTTAAGCCAAGGGTTGGTTAAAGACAGCGTTTGACTCCTGCCTTGGTCAAATAGGTAAACTTTTGGAAACCAGAATAGCCCAACATCAATACTTACTTAGGACAGGGCAGGAGTTGCATGCTATCTTTTTTTCCCATAATTTCTGGAAAACGATCTGCAACTTCCAGTGATGGTAATGCATCCATGATGTCTAGGAAACCATTAGAATGGATGAGAGACTGTATCTGGTACGGACTTGGGACTTGGTGAGCCTCACGATGTCGGCGTCTCTTTCAACTTGGCTACACATTATTACGTGGAAACTCCATTATTTGTACCTCGTACAGAAATAAAAATTGTATTGTATAGTATTGTAAATAGGTTGTCAGGTGCAGGAGGTGAGGTCACCTAATGTAGGGGTCTCCAGGGTAGCATCTTTTTGGCTAACATACTCGAGATAATGAAGCTACAAGATTTCTGGACTACAGTGTTACCAACAGCGACCAATGCTGCGTCAAAGCAGCCTGTTTTTTTTATGCAGACTGACCTATTTTATTACGAGTCTGTCTTCTCCCTATTCATCAAATGGCTATGTAACCTACGGTGAACCATTCATGCGTTGTGTTGTAAGTCATCCCGACCACAGGTATATTTACGTTTTCTGAGTCGCTGTATCAGATTTGGTTCTATCTCTCGCACTTATAATTTATCACATCTACTACACAGGATAATGTAGACCAGTGCATTGACGTCTGTTGTTGTGACGGTAGAACTGAGTGTTCATGGTTCGATCCACGGTGCAGGAGGAAACGTTGAGAATATTTCCTTACACTTGCTGCCCTGGTTCATCTAGTAAGTATGTACCTGAGTGTCAGTAGACGTTAGGGGGTCGCAACGCCGATACGCCTACTAAGATTAAGCTGGGCTTAATTGCTGCAAGGAAGATAAAATCTTTGTAAACGAGGCACTTGCCATGTTACTACGTCCCTAGCTACGTCGTCCCCAACCCTAAGAACAAAGCGTTTTCTGAAATTTTTTCTAAAAGAATGTATTAGTTTTGCACAAGTGTCTTATGCACAGTCTTTCGATATAGATATTCAAGGTACTTGTAGACAGTCACGATCTCTATACGCTGTAATACATTTGGGGTTTATTTTGTTAAGCTAAAGGGAGTTCGTTAATGTTGGTGAAGCTCTCTCTATTCATGGAATTGAAACTGTCCTCGACTATCTTGGATTAAGTAAATTATTTCCCATTTTCGAGGTGCTGTGTGACCCTTACATTATTAAAAATATGGAACGGAAGGGATAACACTTAAATGAAACAAATGGAAAGGAATTGAGGATGGTGAATACTGAAAGTGAAACTGAAGAGAAAACACTAAATGACAAGATGGGAAGGAAAGAGGAGGGCACAAAACGACAGTAGAAGAAGGTAAGGGAAGACATTAAACGACAGGAGCGGAAAGGAAGGGAGAACATTTAACCAGAGGAGTGAAATGGGAGGGAGGCCACTAACCGACAAGAGGTGAGGAAGAGACAGGACACTAAACGACAATAGTGGAAGGGAATGAGGCTGGAAGAGAGATGTAGATCCTGCAAAAAGGCAGGGGCTTCAGCCTAAAATTTTTTTTAGTAAGGTACAAGGAAGATGAGCGCCCTCTCAGCCATCTTCCCTCAAATCTTCGCCATATACTGTATGATAACTGAGTTCTATGTCAGTGTGAAGGAAGCTGTTCATGGTGTTTTGTGCATGAAAAGCGGGTGTACAGAATGTTGACTGCATGTAAGGTTAACATTAACGTACATACAGTTGAGTATATATCAGGAAAACTTCGGCGAGCATAAGGTTGTGTGTATGTAAGAAGATGAACAGTAGGCTGTGTGTGTGTAAGGAAGACACTGACGTATATATACTTTATGGATAGAAACATGATTTCATGATTTTTACTTGTCAGAAATGTTTCTTTCAAGAGAGTCGAATCAAAACAGATTTGATGATAATAGGAAGGAGTAAGAGAGTAGTGTTGATAACCTCAAGGCACTCCTGCGGTTGACAGTGGGACTCGTCTACAACTACAGAAATACTGGAATATCAAAATAAATTACCTGACAATCGTATCAGTCTGATCTTGTGACTGAGAAAGACACAGGAGAAACACAACACTAGCAGTACAGCTGAGGAGGATGTTGAGGCGGCGACCAGGTGAACTGAGCCAGTAACACAACAGGTCCTCTCTTATGTACGCTCCTCTGACTCCTCCCACAGGACTCCTCCAGATGGGACTGACCCCACTCTTCTTACACAGGGTCCCTCCCACCGGTGGTAAATCCCCCACGAGCCTCCCCACACCCTTGACGAATCCCACACGGGCCCATTAGTGAGAAACCTCCCACAGGAGCCCCAACCACCCGTGATAAACATCACACACATCATCTCCCTACCATAAGACTCACAGGACTCCTTCCACTCCCGAATCCTCCTACACAAATTCCCATACTTCACAGAACCACCCCCCACAGAACTCCTCCTCAACACTACCAAACTGTTAACCATCACCTGATAAACATAACCATCTGCCTCATCAAACATATCCCCGTCATCACCGGCCTTTCCCCCCTTATACACTTTCTTCTCTGTTACCTGCCTTCCAATCACCGTGCCTTCTACACTATCTGGTCTTCTCCCCACAACCTGCCTTCACCACCTATCTTCTCTCACCACCTTCCTTCTCCACACCTTTCCTTCACCACATCCTGTCTCCACCACCTGTCTCTCCACCACCTGATCTTCTCCACCACACTGTCCTTCTCCACCACCTGTCTTCTCCCACCACCTGTCCTCCACCACCTGTCTTCTCCACCTCCCTGTCTTCTCCCCACCTGCCTTCACCCACCCTGCGTTCTTCCACCACCTGCCTTCCTTTCCACCACCCTGCCATCACCAACCACCTGCCCTCACCACACCTGCCATCACCACCACCTGCCATCACCACCACCTGCCATCTCCACCACCTGCCATCACCACCACCTGCCATCTCCACCACCTGCCATCTGCACCACCTGCCATCTCCACCTGCCTTCCACCTCCTATCTGCACCACCTGCCTCCTCCACCACCTGCGTGCGGCCAGCAGTAACAGCCTAGTTGATCAGGCCCTGATCCATCGGGAGGCCTGGTCATGAACCGGGCCGCGGGGGCGTTGATCCCCGGAATAACCTCCAGGTAACCTCCAGGTAACCTGTTTTCTTCAACACTTGCATTCATCACGTCGGTTAACAAGTTTAATAATCAAGTTCTTATCTGTGGTGGGGAATCCTCGACTCTCTCCAGGGAATTTTTCTTGTGTAGTTAATGTTGTTTATATATATAGGAAAGATTTGTAGAAAGTGAAGGATTCACATCATTCAAAATTTAACATATAACGTAAATCACATACAAGTGAATATTAAAAATATGCTCGAACCATTATAAAATCACATATTACGTTAATAGTGTACAAATTACACTGATCACTATAAATAAGATTTAAATATATAGTATTAACGTAATGCATTACACTACTGCTTTCATATACTAACATAGCAAGATATATACAAAGAGGTGCATGTCTTTCACGGAAGGTAGGGCATCTAGTTCCCGTTAATCTAGTATATTAACACATTTAATTCACATTAATTACCATGTTCTTGAATGGTGATGATAGGTGATAAGCAGTGAAGGTGAACTCTGTTCATGGTCACAAAAGTAGATATTGGTAAACTATATTGTGTATATATTATATAGATTATATATATATATAATATATATATAAATATAAATATATATATATATATATATAATATATATATATAACACTGATCTCTGGCTGAAAGGAGACACTAACCTTAGGACAAGGTACGCAGTGCTTTACCAATCTACCCACACTGGACAATACCATGGCGTGTAGCAGCTGTAAGCTGAAAGCTGGCTGCCTTGGATCAAACGTGTAGCGCAAACTACACGCCAAGGTATTGTCCAAGTGAGTGGGTAGATTGGTAAAGCACTGCTTACCTTTATTCTAAGGTTCGTAAGGTTCGAGTCTCCCCCCCCCCCTTCAGCAAGATCAGTGTTTTATTATTATATATAAATATATATATTGTATATAAATAAAATAAATATATATATATAATATAAATATATATATATATATAATAATATATATATATATAATATATATATATATATATATGTCGTGCCGAATATGTAAAACTGGTAATAGAAGGCAACCTCATTTAAAATTAATGTCCTTTATCCTAAAATTTTCTCTTAACATTTAAAAATATATTTTTCTTATTAATGTTAATGTAAAAACTTTTAATTTTGCTCCAAAAGGAATTCTTATAAAACTTATCTAACTATTATAGAGAAGAACAATTTTATTTTAGCCCTAACCCAACTAAATATATTTTAGATTTTTTACAATAATTTAATACTAAACAAACATAGTGAAATATATTTTTTTCGTTTATGTTCATTAATGATTTTTGGCGAAATTATTGCATACACAAATTTTCACTTGTCCTATATGGCAAGATGAATCGTTGCTAGTTTAAGCCAAGATCGCAAGTTCTCCTATTTCGGCACGACAATATATATATATATATTATATATATAATATATAATAATATATATATATATATATATATATATATATAATATAAATATATATAATATTATATTGATGTGAAGCATGGGTGGTAAATGCAGCAGCGAGGAGACGGTTGGAGGCATTGGAGATGTCCTGTCTAAGGTCAATGCGTGGTGTAAATATTATGCAGAAAAATTCGGAGTGTGGAAATTAGGAGAAGGTTGTGAGTTAATAAAAGCAATTAGTCAGAGGCAGAAGAGGGGTTGTTGAGTGTGGTTTGGTCATTTAGAGAGAATGGATCAAAGAAATGAACAGGAAAGCATATAAATCTATAGGGGAAGGAAGGAGGGGGTAGGGTCGTCCTCGAAAGGGTTGGAAAGAGGGGTAAAGGAGGTTTTGTGGGCTAGGGCTTGGACTTCTCCAGCAAGGGTGCATGAGCGTGTTAGATAGGAGTGAATGGAGGCAATGATACTATGGGACCTGAACGATCTGTTGGAGTTGAGCAGGGTAATATTTAGTGAAGGGATTCAGGGAAAACCGGTTATGTTCATATATCGGACTTGAGTCCTGGAAATGGAAGTAACAATGCCTGCACTTTAAAGAGAGGGTTTTGGGATATTGTCAGTTTGGAGGATATTGTTGTGTATCTTTTATACATATATGCTTCTAAGACTGTTGTATTCTGAGCACCTCTGCAAAAGCAGTGATATAATGTGGTAGAGTGTGGTGAAGTGTTGAATGATGAAAGTATTTACTATTTGGGGATTTTCTTTCTTTATGGGTCACCCTGCCTCGTTGGAGAACGGCCGACTTGTTGAAAAATATATATATAAATATATATAGAAATATAAATATAGTAGTATTATATTTTAAAAGTAGTGTTGAGGCGGGCTGAGTGGCTTCTTCTACAGAGCCGGTCCCTCCTCCTGAAAGGGGTGGCGGCTGGTGGCTTCTTCTACAAAAAAGAGCGTACGTCCTCCTGAAAGGGTGTCGGCTGATGGCTTCCTTTTCACACCTATGTGCTAATGACCTTGACCTCGCCCTCGAGAACACCTCACCCTCGAGACCACTTCTCACTCTCGAGACCACAACCTCACTCTCGAGACCAGCCTCACCCTCAAACCCCCCACCCCCCCCCCGGCGCCCCCCCCGCCCGTCGCGCCGACCCACCGGCCCCGCAGCGTCCCCGCGCCCTCGCCCGCGCCCTCGATCCCCTCGCGCCCCGTCCCGCGCCTTCTGCTGCGCTTGCTGCAGCGTCGTCCGGATCGCCCCCAGCCCCGAATATTTTTTCCGTTTTTTTCAATTTTTTTTTGAAATTCATTTTCTTATGATCTCCATCTCCTCGTATCAAATTTTTGAGGTTCCCCCCCCTCCCTCTTTCAACCCCATCCCAATTTTTTTCGAATTTCATTTTCCTTATGATCTCCTTCGGATCAAAGTTTTTGTGAAGGTTCCCCCCCTCCCACTTTTCATATCCACCCCCATCCCCAATTTTTTCTCGATAATAACAAGTCCGCCATACTCTTGGAAAAAAAAAAAATCTAGGTTTTCCTCGATAATACCAAAGACTTATCTGCTCCAATTCCTCGGATCAATTTTTTTTTCTCGATAATACCAAAGACTTCCATCTTCCTCGGAATTAAGGTTTTTTTGGGATTCCCCCCCTCTCAGGGTCAAGCATTCAAATGAACTCCTCCTATTGGGCATGGTACTTTCTCTTACTACAGGTCTAAACAAATGTGACGTCAGTATTCCTCTCATTAAGTTAAACTAAAAAGTGTGTTTACTCGGCGGTCAGTGACGTCACGTGATCTGACACATACAGGCTGAATCTTGTCGACTTTCCCCTATGTCAGTGACGTCACGCGATGACCCCGCACACACAGGCTGAATCTTGTCGACTTGCCCCTACACATTTCATATACAACATAGGGAAAACATTTTCACTCTTAACCCAGGATAATCCAAATAATTCCACAACCATCCACAATTTCTTTACAAAATACAACACAAGTCTAGACATTTTTCTCGTTTTAACTATTTCATCTCAGGTCCTCCCAACGAAGTAACCTTCTCTCTATCCCATCCTTCCCCAACCCTCCCGACCCTCACACTCTCCCAACCACACCTCACAATTTTCATTCATAACCCCCCAATTTTTCTCCTCGTTTTTAAAACCTATTTCATCATAAATCACCACAAAACTTATAATACCCACTTTCGATAAATTCGACTAGTCACAATTTTAACATATTACGAAATTTAATATGCACACACACCTCACTTTACTTTGAACAACCCTCAAAAACACGCTCATAAATCATTTGAATACCACAAAATAGCGTTTTTGAACATTTCCAAACAATACTGAAACACTTCCAAAAAATCATTTTTGAAGTACTCCCAAATAAGATTTGACAGCTCTAATTTATCTGCACTTACACATTTCAGTAAAATTAACAACTCATCCCCCAAACTCCTCCCTCAGTCTCCAGACTTCACAAACATTATCACAAAACTAACTTCAAACACGTTACTTGAACATCACAAAAAACAACAACCACAATTACCTTTAAATACACCAAAACATCATTCGAAACACGGCCCCAAATCACCTCTGAATACTTCCCAGAACACCTCATCAAGTTACTCTTGCACATCATTTGAACACCTTCAAAAACACCTTTTAATAACCTCACAAACCAAAACCATTTGAGTACTACCCCCAAATACAACCAACCCGAATACTACTAAAACACACTGAAAACACTCAAACACAACCACCAAAAATCACCATAAAACTAAGATCAACACCCACATTCCCACAAACACCCACAACCCAACAAACACCACATCCCACATCACCCACACCCCCAGCAATTCTTTTTTCCTCATCGTTTTAACTAATTTCATCAGAAGTCACAACAACAACACACTTATATCGCTTTTTCAAACAACTCTAGATTCGACAACAACACCCACAGACCCCACCACACACCCCTCAATTTGTTCTAGTCTTTAACTAATTTCACATCACGAAAAATGTCACAAACAACCCCACATAAACATCTTTTTCGTAACCCTATTCGACAACAACACCCACAAAAACCGCACACCCACATCCCAACAAACCCACATCCCCCACCACACACCAACACAAACACCCACGTACCAACAATCACCCACACCCCCACAACACACACAACCCCATACACCGCAAGACCCCAACAATTTTTTTTTTATCGTTTAAAAACTAATTTCACAGAAAAGTCACAACAACAACAACTACCCCCACAAACCCTTATAATCACACACTTTGTAAATATCCTAAAACGGCCCATTTGAGTACTCCCAAATACACCACCCTGAAACTTACTAAAACACCACTGAATACACTCAAAACCCACCAAAATCACACATAAACTAAGATCATACACCCACAACCTCACAACACCCCATCCCACGTCACTCCACAACCCACATCACCCAACAACCTCACAATTTTTTTTCTTCGTTTTAAACTAGTTTCATGAGAAAGTCACAAACATCAACAACCCACAACTTATCACTTCTTCTTTCAAACAACTCTCTAGTTCGACAAACAACACCCACATCCACAACTCCCCACAACACCCACAACACCCATCAACCCCCATAAATTTTTCCGTTTTAACTAATTTCATATCGAGAAAGGTCACCACAACGAACCCACTTATAACAACTTTTCGGTATAATCTAGTTCGACAACAACACCACCCCACAACCCCACATCACCCACAACCCACATCACCCAAACCCAACATCAACCCACAACCCCACAATTTTTTTTTCTCGTTTTAACTAATTTCATCAGCAAAGCACAACCAACTTTACAATCACTTTTCAGCATGCTCAGTTCGACAACAACACCCACAAACCCACAACACCCATCATCCCACAACACCCACAAAACCCCACAACACCCCACAACCCACAACCCACATCCCACCAAACACCCACATCCCACAACACCACAACCCCCACATACACACCACAACCCACAACACCTCACAAAAAAACACACAAACACCCACAACACACAACACCCACACATCCCACAACAACCGCACAATCCACCAATTTTTTTCCTCGTTTTAAACTAAATGTCATCAGAAAATAGACACAACAAACCCACAAATTATAATCACTTTTCGGTAATCTCTAGTTCGACAACAACACCCAACAACACCCACATCCACAACACTCCACATCCACCGAAACACCCACATCCCACATCACCCACACCCCACAACAACCCACCACCCACATCACCCCACACCCCCACAACACACTCCACCCACATCATCCCACACCCCACAATGTTTTTTTTTCGCTCGTTTTAAACTAATTCATCCAGAAAAGTCACATTCAATCAACCCCACAACTTATATAACCACTTTTTCACACCCCTAGTTCGAGCAACACCACAACCCACAACACCCCCAATCCCCACAACAACACACAATCCCACACAACTACCCACAACTAAACGCACTTTTTTTCGTACACTAGTTCGAACAACACCCCACACCCCCAACACCCACACCCACAATTTTTTATCTCGTTTTAAAACTAATTTCATCAGAAAGTCACATCAACAACCCACAACTTATAACCACGTTTTCGGTATCTCTACAGTTCGACTAACACCCACAACCCACAACACCCACATCCCCACAACAGACCCACAACCCACGTACAACTAACCCACAACTTATAACCACTTTTTTCGGTAATCTCTAGTTCGACAACACCCACACAACCCGACAACACCCACAACCCACAATTTTTTTCTCGTTTAAAAACTAATTTCATCAAAAGTCATCATCAACAACCCACAACTTATAACCACTTTTTCGGTATCCTCCAGTTCGACAACAGACACCCACATCCCACAACACCCCCAACCCCACATCAACCCACACCCCAGCCACAACACACACAACCACATCACCCCACACTCCAACAATTTTTTCCTCGTTTAAACTAATTTCATCAGAAAAAGTCACATACACGTACCCACAACTTATAACCACTTTTCAGTCTTCTCTACTTCAACAACACCCACAACCCACAACACTCACATCCCACAACACCCACGATCCCACATCACCCAACATCCCAGATCACCCACATCCCACATCACCCACACCCCCCCCACCCCCCACAACAAACTACCCACAACTTATAATATAACCACTTTTTTTATTTTCGGTATCTCTAGTTCGATAACACCCACAACCGCACAACACCCACAACCCACCATTTTTTTTTTCTCCGTTTTAAAAAACTAATTTTCATAAGAAAGTCACATCAAGCAACCCACAACTTATAACCACTTTTGTTCGACATCACTAGTTTCGATCAACAAGCAGCCCACATCCACCACACCCCACAACCCACAATTTTTTTTTCCTCGTTTTTAAACTAATTTCATCAGAAAACTTCACAAAAACAACCCACTTATATCATCTTTTTTGGTATACTCAGTTTCGACTACATTACCCACAACCCTCATCAATTACCAATTTATTCAGAAATTTTTTTCCGCTTCTTTTTAACCTGATTCTACATGTATACACATTCCTCTTTTACCATTACTAAAATTCTAAATAAAAATCCTCTCCATACCATCTCCTTATCCACATAAATTGATATTATACTCGAATCAACTAAACTCAACTACCCAACTATTGCGAACATGTTTCAACAACCCTCCATTCTTTTCCAATATACATAAGCTTTCAATTCTATAATTTCTTTTTTCTAAAAATATTCACAACATTACCTTTATTTTCCAGTAAAATCTCCCATATTTCTTAAAGTTTCTAATACAACCCTCCCCATACCCCTCTCCCATCACACACCCGCGATTTTCTTCACAACCACTCACCCCATCTCCCAACACACCTGAAGACAACAAAAAAACAATTTCACAATCCACAAATGCAATCTCATCACCCATCTCAAATCCATTAAAATCACTGTAACCAAGATATATCACAAAACGCCTATGACCACCAAACACCCACAACACACACAGCACACACAACACACACACGAACACACACTCACACACACCACACAACCTCCCTTTACTTTGACCCCTACCAAAAACACACTTCCTACATCATTTGAAGAACCACCTTATCACAATTATCTCCTCATCCACAACCTTATCAACTCACCACAGAACAACCCCAAGATTACTTCGAACACTCTAATAAAATCTTTGCAATACTCCATAAACAACCATTGAACATTTCCAAACAACACTGAAGCACTTCCACAATACAATTTGATTACTCCCAAATAATATTTATCATCCTAATTTTTATCCTACACTTTACACATTTCATATAACTAAAAAATTACAACACATGCCACCAAACTGCTCCCACAGCTCCAGACTTTTAAACCAACATTAAACACAAAAAACTTATGACATGAGACATTTTAAACCAAAAACAACACAAAAAACACATATCTGTTATTATCTCCATTATCTAAGATCACCACAATCAAGACGTTTGCCAAATTCTATAATCCCACCACTAAGATCACAAATTTTTTTTTTGTACACAATTCTCTTAAACCTCATCAAACGAAGATCAATAAAACAACACTATACTTTTACTAAGATTCACATAACATTTTGTCTTCTCCTAACTCCCCCACCATATTCACATTCCTCATACATCAACTTACACATTTCATTAACCAATTAACATCTCATCCACCAAACTCCACCCCTCAATCACGACGTAGGAGCAGAGTGTAGTAGGTGTGATTGGAGTGGTGATGGTTTTGCTCTGGCTCCTACGTCGTGATGGGCCCGTCGGTTAAAACCACTCAAGAGAAAATATACGGAATAATAAGGAATGATGTTTTAGGGATGATGTGGTGATGAGGAAATGTGATATGCAACATAAATCGGTATGAATATTCATAACCGCAAATGTCAAGTATATAGGTTTTTTGGTGTATGTCTTAGTTTTAGTGGTATTTGTAATGTCTTAGTTGGAGGTGATGTCCTTAGATTTGTGGTGTGTATTGGTCTCATGTCTTAAATTTGTGATTGAAATGTATAAATGTGGTGTCTGTGTATTATTTTTTTTTTTGTGATAGTGATATGTTATAGTACTCATGTTTTATGTTACAGATTTTGGTGGAAGTGTTGTTGATTTTTGTGTATGTCTTATTTTTGTGAGAATGATTAAAAATAAGTGTTTTCAGTGAATCATAGTAGTTTGAGATGCATGAAATCTTAGATTTTTGGTGATCTTTGGTGATGAGTGTTGATAGATACGGTAAACATGATATGGGAAATTGGGTGATCGTGATTTTTTTGTGTTAAATAATTATAAAATGTGTTTTTCTGTGGTCTTGGTGGATGGGTCCAATAAAATCAGGTAATCGGTCTTGGATATAGTGTTTCTTAGATAAGTAGGGTACAAACAGGTTGAAACAAGGTGGGTTGGGTGTTGATGTTACCACCACCAGTAACACAATGGGAAGTGGAGTACGTCACTGGAGGTGAGCTCGTAGGTTCTGTGAGTGTGTGACATCGTGTGTTTAGTGGTAGTGAGGTGAGTGCGCTTAGATAAATGTCAAACATGATTTTATTTGTGTGTGAAATGTTTATAAAAATGAGTGTTTTTCTGTGATATTAGTGATTTTTGAGGTAAGTGAACATGGGTGATGGTAGTTGGTGGTTGTCTTAGATTATGTTGTATGTACAAGATATGTATATAATTTGGATGGTGACATGTACTAAGTGTTTGCGTATTAGGTTTGTGTTCATTGCTTTTTTTTTATGCGCCAAGGGATGGGGAGGGAGTTCTGGTTAAGTTGAATTGAGGATTTCTATAAAAAGGATGTAAGATGGTGATGTTAAACTTAGTTTCTGTAGGCGATTTGACTGTGATTGGTAGTATGCCAGTGGTGATTTGGTATTAATCAGTTAGTGTTTTGGGAGTATTCGGAGGTGTTTGATGTGGTGTTTTTTTGAAGGTTTTCAAATTCATGTGGGCAAGCATTTTTTGAAGATGATCAGTGGTGTTTCAGAGTTCGGTTCAAAGTTTAGTCAGTGTGTTAATATGGTAATGTCCTCATGTCCATAAGTGCATGAGTTAGTTTTTTTTGTGCTAATGTTGTAAAGTCTGGAGAATGAGGGAGGAGTTTGAGTGTGATGAGAATGTAATTTCGGTTAATGAAATGTGGTAAGTGTGAATGAGAATGTAAATTGGTGGGTGAGTTAGAGAAGACAAAATGTTATGTGATCTTAGTAAAAGTTATAGATAAGTTTTCTAAGTGATCTGCGTTTATGATGTATGTTTAAAGCAGAATGCTCGTACAAAAAATAAAATGTGTGATCTTAGTAGTGGGGTTATAAACTTTGGCAAAACGTCTATGATTGTGGTATCTTAGATAATGGAGATATATCAGAGAGTGTTTGTGTAAGTTTTTTGTAAAGATGTCTCATGACAATAAGTGTCTGGTTAGTTTTTGTGTTGAAATTCGTTGTAAAGTCTGGAGACTGAGGGAGTACGTATTGTGGATTGATGTGGTAATTAACGAAAAAATGTGAAATTAATTGGGTTATCCTGGGTTAAGAGTGAAAATGTTTTCCCTATGTTGTATATGAAATGTGTGTAGGGGTAAGTCGACAAGATTCAGCCTGTGTGTGTGGGGTCATCATGTGACGTCACTGTCATAGGGGGAAGTCGACAAGATTGAGCCTGTATGTGTGAGGTCATCATGTGACGTCACTGACATAGGGGGAAGTCGACAAGATTCAGCTTGTATGTGTGTGACGTCACTGACCGCCGAGTAAACACCCTTTTTACTTCATTTAACTTAATGAGAGGAATACTGACGTCACACTTGTTTAGACGTGTAGTAAGAGAGAGCACCATGCCCCCATAGGAGGAGTTCATTTGAATACTTACCCCAGAGGGGGGAATCCAAAAAACTTGATCCGAGGAGATGGAGACTTTGATTTCAAGAAAAACTTGATCCGAGGAATTGGAGTCTTTGTATTATCGAGAAAAATTTGAGGTGGGGGGTGGGTGAAAGTGGGAGGGGTAATCCAAAAATTTGATCCAAGGTGATGGAGACTTTGATTTCGAAAAAAATTTGGGATGCAAGTGGGAGTCCATTTTGAATGTTTATACCCAGAGGAGGGAATCCAAAAACTTGATCTAAGGAAGTAGAGTCTTTGTATTATCGAGTGAAAAAAAAATTGGGATGGTGGGGGGTGAAAGTGGGGGGAGGGGGAAACCTTAAAACTTGACCCCGAGGAGATCATAAGAAAATGAAATTCGAAAAAAATTGGGATGGGGGTGAAAGTGGGAGGGGGAAACTCAAAAATTTGATCCGAGGAGAGCAAAAGAAAATTCAAAAAAAATTCGAAAAAAATCGGAAAAAATTCGGGGCGCGGGGGGCGATCCGGACGACGCTGCAGAAGGCGCAGCAGAAGGCGCGGGCGGGGCGCGAGGGGCGCGGGCAGGGCGCGAGGGCGCGGCGAGGGTGGTGGGTCGGCGCGACGGTCGGGGGGCGAGGAGGGCGCGGGGGGCGCGGGGGGGGTCGTGGGCGGGGGGGTCGTGGGTGGGGTCATGGGTGGTGGTCATGGGCGGGTCATGGGTGGGGTCATGGGTGTGGTCATGGGTGGGGTCATGGGTGGGGTCATGGGTGGGGTCATGGGTGGGGTCAAGGTCATTAGCACATAGGTGTGAAAAGGCGGCACCACTTTGATACGGCGCTCTGTAGAAAACTACCCTACTTATATATATATATATATATATATATATATATATATATTATATATATATATATATATATATATATAATATATATAATATATATATATATATATATAAATTATGCATTTTATTCACTTTGAAAGAATATTATCCTAACATGAGCAATATTTAATATAAACCTCAAAATTCAAGAGAAATTACCAGTATATATTTTGAGGAGACTTTTTTTCTTCAATACCCGAGAACTTTTATAAATTATTCTTGAGTATACAAAAAGAATGTGAATGAAAAAATAGCTGATTGTTTTAGCATTCCTGCTTCACACACGGAGGGCCCGGGTTCGATTCCCGGCGGGTGGAAACATTTCGACACGTTTCCTTACACCTGTTGTCCTGTTCACCTAGCAGCAAATAGGTACCTGGGTGTTAGTCGTCTGGTGTGGGTCGCATCCTGGGGGACAATATTAAGGATCCCAATGGAAATAAGTTAGACAGTCCTCGATGACGCACTGACTTTCTTGGGTTATCCTGGGTGGCTAACCCTCCGGGGTTAAAAATCCGAACGAAATCTTATCTTATCTTATCTCTTAATTTAAAGTTTATAGAGGTATGGGTGTTTGGGGGGAAAAACAGTCAGGCTGCCCCTTGGGGTTAAAAGCACAGATATTCCCCGGGTTTAACCTCGGGGAATTTGTTTTAAAAGACAATATTCAAAAAAAGTTTCTATTAAAGAAAAAGGCAATTTCTCAAAAAAACAAAGTAGGAGTCTATGAAATAATTTTAGTTTGGACCCAAAAAGATTTTTTGAAAGTGCAGGAAATTATAGTTTTTACGCTATAACAGAAAACCTGGTTAAAACTTAAAAAGATGGGAAAGAAATCCCTTTTGGGAAAGCAAATACGGGTTTATAAGCTTTTCCCCCTTTATAGGGTAAACAGGAAAAAGGTGGGGGAGTGGCGATGTTTTGGCAGAGAAAATTTAAAAATTTGGGTTTGCTTGGGACAAGTAAAGAAAAAAAACATGGGAACCAAGAATCTTTTTTGGGAAAAAAGGGAGCCCCTCAAAGGCCCGTAAAAATTTTTAAAATTGGGGGGTTTATTTTTAGGGCCCCCGAACCTTGAAGGGAGTGCAGTAAGCTGTTTTTTGGGCGAAATTATAATGCTCTAGATATAAAAATGTTGTTGCAAAAGGGGGGAATTTTTAAAACTTTAGAAAAAATTTTGATTATAATAATATAAACAGGAAATTTTTGGAGTCAAGTGATTTTTTTGATACGGTTAAAGGATTGTTTTTTTAAAACGGGTCTGTGACAAAACCCAACCTAGGGGAAAACAATCTGTTTGATTGGTTCTTGCCAAAAAAGAATCTAGTTTTTTAATCTTAAATTTTAAATGATGGTTGGGGGGAAAACGATCACAAATCACTTCGTTTCAATATTAGGGGAATTATCCAGTTAACGAAATCAAGCCCGCTGTCTCAGTTTTCCCATTTTGGGCCGCTTCAGGGTTGGGGAAATTTCCTTTGGGGGGGCAAAATTTTGGGGGAGGGGACCTTACTAGGGGTTTCGTCCAAATTTTCCCAAATTTGGAAAGCAATATAAATTTTTGGGAAAAAAAAATCAATGGTTTAATGGATAAATCAATGGATAAAAAAATAGATTAAAATATCCCCATTGGTAAAAAGCGGGAATATATAGGCGTATGAAAAAGGGGGGTTTTGCAGTTAAGAAATCAATATTTTAAAATTTAAAGGGGGAAAAATTTAAAAAAAGGGGAATAAGAAAAAAAAAGGGAATATAAAGGAAAAATCGCAAGGGATTAAAAAGGACAAAACCCAAGGGGGGTTCTTTCAGGGTTTACGAATTTAAGGGTTTGGGGGACAAAAGGGGCCCCAAATTATGATAACTCAAATCAAATCACATCACTGACAGTGAAAAGGAATGTGTGAATTTTTCCCAATACCTATTCCTTCAGTTTTTAAATCAGAAGCATACAGCGGAAAAATTCCAAAAAATAATAAATTAAGTTTGAAAGGGGGCGATAAAACTATGGGCCCATTGGGGTTAACTAAAACACGGTTTTCAGGGCTAATAGAAAATTTTGAAACCCAAACAAATCCCGAGGGCCCGTTGAACTATTTGCAAGGGTTTTTAAAGGAATGTGAAAAGGAACTTAGCATACCTTTTTGCTAATCTTTTTTAATATATCATTACAAACTGGCATAGTGCCTGATAAGTGAAAAATGGCAAATGTAATACCTATTTACAAGGCAGGTGACAGGTCCTTGGCTTCGAACTATAGATCAATAAGCCTTACCTCCATAGTGGGAAAATTTATGGAATCAATAATTGCCGAAGCAATTCGTAGCCATCTTGACAGGCATAATTTGATTAATGAATCTCAGCAAGGTTTTACAAAGGGGCGTTCCTGTCTTACGAATTTATTAACTTTCTTCACTAAGGTATTTCAGGAGGTAGATAATGGTATTGAATGTGATATTGTGTACATGGACTTCAGTAAGGCTTTCGATAGAGTTCCACATCAGAGGCTATTGAGAAAGCTTAAGGCACACGGAATAGGAGGAGAAATTTTTTCCTGGGTAGAGGCATGGTTGACAAATAAATAGCAGAGAGTTTGCATTCATGGGGAGAAATCAGAATGTGGGTACGTCACAAGAGGTGTTCTACAGGGGTCAATGTTGGGTCCCTTGTTGTTCACAATTTACATAAACGACATAGATGAAGGAATAAGTAGCGACAAAGCAGATTTGCTGATGACACCAAAATAGGCCGTCCAATTCATTCTAATAAGGACATTAGAGCGCTCCAGGATGATTTGAATAGACTGATGCAATGGTCGGAGAAGTGGCAGATGCAGTTTAACATAGACAAATGCGAAGTTCTAAATGTTGAACAGGAAAATAACCACATATAAACTAAATAATGTAGATCTTAATATTACGGGTTGCAAAAAGGATTTAGGAGTTCTGGTTAGCAGTAATCTGAAACCTAGACAACGGTGCATAAGTGTTCGCAATAAAGCTAACCGAATCCTTGGCTTCACAGCAAGAAGTATAAATGATAGGAGTCCTCAGGTTGTTCTTCAACTCTATATATCTTTTGTTGGGCCCCATTTAGATTATGCTGAGCAGTTTTGGTCACCGTATTACAGAATGGATATAAATGCACTGGAAAACGTTCAAAGGAGTATGACAAGGTTGATCCCATGTATCAGAAATCTTCCCTATGAGGATAGACTGAGGGCCCTGAATCTGCACTCTCTACAAAGGAGTAGAATTAGGGGGGATATGATTGAGGTGTATAAATGGAAAACAGGAATTAATAAAGGGGATGTAAATGACGTGCTAAAGATGTCTAACAGACAGGACTCGTATCAATGGTTTTAAATTGGAAAAATTCAGATTCAGGAAAAATATAGGAAAGCACTGGTTTGGTAATAGAGTTGTGGATGAGTGGAACAAACTCCCGAGTACCGTCATAAAATCTAAGACTTTGTTTAGTTTTAAAAATAGGTTGGATAAATAAATGAGTGGGTGTGGATGGGTGTGTGCTAAACGTGACTAGCTTGTGCTACATGGTCGGATGTCGTGCTCCTCCCTTAAGTGAAGTATCTGACCTCACTAGATCAAAGCATTGGCTTAAGCCAGTGGGAGAATTGGACCTGCCTCGAATAGGCCAGTAGGCCTGTTGCAGTGTTCCTTCTTATATTTTTATGGAGAAATAAATGGTGTATATCTGAAAGATCAAGTACTAAAAGAGTAGCGGTAATATTAAATGATCAAAAATGAAAGAGGACAAAGAGGAAATGTTTAAATTTAAGACTTAAGCGATTATAATAAAGGTGGGATGCAAGAAGTGGATTACAGCAAGCAGTCATGCATATGAAGAAACGAAGTGCGGAGTAGAGAGATTTTGAGAGTTTTGAATCTCGTCGAAACCCAAATGTTGTGGATGTTATGGGTAATTTTGGAGTGACAGTAATAAATGATAAGATTGTTTCTTATTTAGTTATATATTCAAATATATCTGATAATCGCTAATATTTATTTTAAGAAGAGGTTAAATAATTATACAAAACATGATATAGAGATCAGTGATTAGCAGTCTGTAGGGGACTATGAATTTTAGGTAAGTTTTGGGCGACATCTCAATGGCATTTACCCGGGGGCGACTATCATTATTTAAAGATAGCTAAAAAGGAGAGAGAACATGGAGTGCAACGAGAATGACATTGGTATGAGAAAAATAAAAGTAAATGAGCTAAAGAAGGGGGGGGGGAAGTTTAAAAGCAAATATGGGGGAGAAAGGGGGGCTAGAGGGTTTGAAAAAAGTATGGGGGGAGGTTTGAGAAAGTATGGGGGGAGGTTTGAGAAATATGGGGGGGGGTTTTGGAAAAAAGTATGGGGGGAGGGGTTGAGAAAGTGTGGGGGGGGGTTTTTGGAAAGTAGGGGGGGGAGGTTTGAAAAAGTATGGGGGGGGGTTTTGAGAAAGTTGGGGGGGGGTTTGAGAAATTTGGGGGGGAGGTTTGAGAAAGTTGGGGGGAGGTTTGGAAAGTAGGGGGGGAGGTTTGAGAAAGTATGGGGGGGGGTTTGAGAAAGTTGGGGGGAGGTTTGAAAAGTATGGGGGGAGGTTTGAGAAAAGGGGGGGGGAGGTTTGAGAAAGTATGGGGGGGTTTGAGAAAGTATGGGGGGGGTTTGAGAAAGAAATGGGGGGGTTTGAGAAAGTATGGGGGGGGTTTTTGAGAAAGTATGGGAGGGGGTTTGAAAAAGTATGAGGGGAGGTTTTGAAAAAGTATGGGGGGGGGTTTGAGAAAGTATGGGGGGAGGTTGATAAAGTTGGGGGGGGGCTTGGGGAAATTTGTGGGGGGAGGTTTGGAAAAGTATGGGGGGAGGTTTGAGAAGTATGGGGGGGGTTTGAGAAAGTATGGGGGGGGGTTTTGAGAAAGTTGGGGGGAGGTTTGAGAAATTTGGGGGGGGAGGTTTGAAAAAGTATGGGGGGGGGGGTTTTGAAAAAAAGTATGGGGGGGGGGTTTGATAAAGTAGGGGGGAGGCGGAAAGTGTGGGGGGGGGGTTTGAAAAAGTGTGGGGGGAGGCTTAAAAAAGTAGGGGGGGAGGTTTGGAAAGTATGGGGGGGGTTGGAAAGTTGGGGGGAGGTATGATAAAGTAGGGGGGGGAGGCTTGAAAAAGTAGGGGGGGAGGTTTGATAAAGTATGGGGGAGGTTGGGAAAAAGTGTGGGGGGGGGGTTTGAGAAAGTATTGGGGGGAGGTTTGAGAAAGTATGAGGGGAGGTTGAAAAAAGTATGGGGGGAGGTTGAAAAGTAGAGGGGGGGTTTTGAAAAAGTATGGGGGGGGCTTGAGAAAGTTTGGGGGGGGGGTTTGAGAAAGTGTGGGGGGGGGCTTGGAAAGTATGGGGGGGGTTTGAGAAAAGTATGGGGGGGGGTTTGAGAAAGTATGAGGGGGGTTTGAGAAAGATGGGGGGAGGTTTGAGAAAGTAGGGGGGGTTTGAAAAAGTATGGGGGAGGCTTGGAAAGTGTGGGGGGGGTTTGAGAAGTTGAGGGGGGGTTTGAGAAAGTATGGGGGGAGGTTTGAGAAAGTATGAGGGGGGGTTTTGAAAAAGTATGGGGGGAGGCTTGAGAAAGTGGGGGGGGAGGTTTGAAAAAGTATGAGGGGAGGTTTGAGAAAGATGGGGGGGGTTTGAGAAAGTATGGGGGGAGGTTTGAGAAAGTATGGGGGGGTTTGAGAAAGTTGGGGGGAGGTTTGGAAAGTATGGGGGGAGGTTTAGAAAGTATGGGGGGAGTTTAGAAAATATGGGGGGGGTTTGAGAAAGAAAGGGGGGGGGGTTTGAGAAAGTATGAGGGGGGGTTTTGAGAAATTTGGGGGGGGAGGTTTGAGAAGTATGAGGGAGGTTTAAAAGAAAGTATGAGGGGAGTTTGAGAAAGTTTTGGGGGGTTTGAAAAAGTATGGGGGGAGATTTAAAAAAGTTGGGGGGGGGACCCAATGCCAACAAACCCTCCAACAACCAAAACCAAACCCTAAACCGCGTAAAGTAACTTAAAAACCTAACCAACCTAACCAAAATTAAACCCAACCCAAAACTTTCAAACCAAAACAACCAAACAAACCCGAAACCTAACCTAACCAAAACCAAACCTAACCCTACCCTAAACCTAACTAACCTACCAAAACCTAACTTACCCTAACCTAACCTAACCAAATTATCCTAACCTATCACCAAAATTTCCAACCTAATAACCCTAACCTAATTTTCCCAAAACCTAGCCTAACCTAACCAAACTAACCTAACTTATCCTATAAAAAATTTTAAAATCCTGAAACCCCAAGTATTCACAAAACTCTATGACCACCTATCACAACCACACCACACACACACCCACTTTATTTGATCCCCTTCAAAACCTTCCCTAATTATTTGAACCCCCTTTTTCAATATCCCTTTATCCCCAACCTTATCATTTTCATACAGAACAACCCAAAGATTTCTTCGAACACTCTCAAAACATTTTGGGACTCCAAAAAAACACCTTTGAACATTTCCAACAACTGAAGCACCCAAAAAACAAATTTTTATTTACCCCCAAAAAAGATTTTATATCTCTAATTTATTACACTTACACATTCTTTTAAATGAAATTACAAAAACTCACCCTACTATCCCCAGTCTCCGACTTACAACATTAAAACAAAAAAAAAAAAATAATCATACCTTTTGACATGGGACATTATCAAATCTAAAAACATGACTAACATTGAACCAAAATTGAACCCATGACTTCCAAAAAAAAACTTGAAAATCATTTTAAACCCTTCAAAAACCCACAAACACCCCCGAAAACTCCCCAAAAAACTACTGTTACTTTTAAATCACCCTGTTTCTAAAAATCACCGTCAAAATCACCAGAAACTAAGTTTAAATCACCATCAACACCCTTTTTTTTGAAATCCCCCCAAAATCACTATAAAAAAAGAACTCCCCCCCCATTTGGGCAAAAAAAAAACATGAACACAAACTAATACGCAAACACTTTTGACATGACACCATCAACGGGAAAATATTTGTACACACCAAATTAAGACAACCCCCAACTACAAAACCCCTGTTCACTTCCTCAAAAAAAACTAATGTCACAGAAAACACTCTTTTTTATAAACTTTCACACACACAAAAAAAAACATATTTGACAATATTAAGCGCAACCCCCTACCACAACACACGTGTCACACCTCACAGGACGAGAGCTCCTCCCGTGACGTACACTCCCTTTTGTTACTTGGGGTTGGTAACACAAACCCCAACCCCCCTTGTTTCAACCTGTTGTACCCCCTTATCAAGAACAATTATAAGACGATTACCAGATTTTTTTACCCCACCCCCCAAGTCAAGAAAAAACACATTTTTTAATTATTACACAAAAATCACGATCACCCTTTCCCTTCATGTTTACCGTCATCTATCAATCATCACCAAAATCACCCAAAAATAAGATCATGCATCTCAAAAAATATATGATCATGAAAAACTTATTTTTAAACATTCGCACAAAAAAAAGCTCACAAAAATCCCCAAAATTCCACAACATCATTAAAATAAAATGAGATTAACATATATTCACAAAAAAAAAAAATACACAGACACCCACTCTTTACATTTCAATCACAAAATTTTTTGACATGAGACATCACACCAAAAACTAAGACATTCACCCCCAACTAAAAATACAATCTTAACCCAAGGGCATACACCAAAAAAAAAAACCCATACTTGACAATTGCGATATGAATTTCATACCGATTTTTGTTGCAATACCCTTCCCTCTCACTCTCCCCAAAACATCCTTCCTTATTCATTTCATTATTCCCCAGAGTGTTTTTAACCCCCACGGGCCCTCATGTCGTAGGAGCCCAGTTTTAGTGGTGG
The DNA here is from genome assembly GCF_026875155.1 of Cherax quadricarinatus. Classification (NCBI taxonomy): domain Eukaryota; kingdom Metazoa; phylum Arthropoda; class Malacostraca; order Decapoda; family Parastacidae; genus Cherax; species Cherax quadricarinatus. Next base: position 54,388,917 of record NC_069415.1, read on the forward strand.
TGTTGGAAATGGGATGGTTCCTCTGGTCCAAAGTGTGATGGGCCCGTGGGGGGTTTTTTTAAAACAAAATTGGGATATTGGAATGAAAAGGAGGATGTTTTAGGGGTGATGTGGTGAGGAAATGTGATATGCAAAATAATGCGGGGGAAATTTACCGAATATGTCAAGTATAGGTTTTTGGTGTAGTTTGTTTAAAATTGGGTGTCTTGTTGGAGGTGAATGTCTTGATTTGGGTGTATGTCTCATGTCTTAAATTTGGATTGAAAAGTTAAGATGTGGGGGTTGTGTATTATTTTTTTGTGATAGTGATATGTTATAGTGTCATGTTATGTTATAGATGTTGGGGAAGGTTTTTGGTTTTTTGTGTATGTTTTTTTTGTGCGAATGTTTTTAAAAAATAAGTGTTTTCAGTGTCATAGGTAGTTTTTGAGATGCTGATCTTAGTTTTTGGGATCTTGGTGATGGTGTTGATAGATGCGGTAAAAATGATATGGAAATGGTGATCGTGTTTTTTGTGAATAAATTTTAAAAATGTAGTTTTCTGTGATTTGGTGGTGGGGTTAAAATTGGTAATCTTTGGATTAAATGTTCTTGATAATGTAGGGTACAAAGGTTGAAACAAAGGGGGGTTGGGGGTGATGTTACCCCCCCCAAAATAACACAATGGGAAAGGGGGGACTACTGGGGTGGCTGCGGTCCTGTGAGGGTGAATCGTGTGTTGGTGGGAGTGAGGTGAGTGCGCTTAGATATGTCAAAATGTTTTTTTTTTTGTGTGTGAAATGTTTTTAAAATGAGTGTTTTCTGTGATATTTGTGATTTTTTGAGGTAAGTGAACTGGTGATTTAGTTGGTGGGTTTTTTTAGTTATGTGTGTTACAAGATATGTTTTTAGTTGATGGGAAAATGTACTAAGTGTTTTGGGATTAGTTTGTGTTCATGCTTTTTTTATGCGCCAAATGGGGAGGGAGTTCTTGGTTATAGTGATTTGAGGGATTTCTATAAAAAGGATGTTAGATGGTGATTTAAACTTAGTTTTTGGTGATTTTGACGGTGATTTGGTAGTAATTCAGTGGTGATTTGGTAGTATCAGTAGTGTTTTGGGAGTATTCGGAGGTGTTTGGTGGTGTTTTTTGAAGGTGTTCAAATGATGTGCAGATATTTTTTTGAAGAAGATCAGTGGTGTTCAGAGTTGGTTCAAATAGTCAGTGTGTTAGATTTGATAATGCCTCATGTCATAAGTGTATAGAGTTAGTTTCTTTGTGTTAATGTTGTAAAGTCTGGAGACTGAGGGTAGTTAGTATGGTGGATGTGTTGTAATTTCAGTAATGAAATGTGTAAGTGTAGATAAATTTAGGATGATAAAATCTTATTTGGGAGTAATCAAAATTGTATTTTGAAGTGCTTCAGTGTTGTTTGGAATGTTCAAAGGTGTTTATGTGAGTACTCAAATGATTTATGAGAGTGTTCGAAGTAATCTTGGGTGTGTTCTGTAGTGAATGATGAAGGTTGTGGATGAGAGATATTGAGAAAGGTGGTCTCAAATGATGTATGAGGTGTTTTGAAGGTGATCAAAGTAAGTGAGTGTGTGTGTGTGGTGTTGTGTGTGTGTGTGTGTGTGTGTTGTGTGGTGTGTGTGTGTGTGTGATAGGTGGTCATAGAGTTTTGTGAATATCTTGGTTACAGTGATTTTAGTGGATTTGAGTAGGAATAAGTTAGGTTAGGTTAGGTTAGGTTAGGTTATGGATAAGTTAGGTTAGGTTAGGTAGGTTAGGTTAGGATAAGTAGGTTAGGTTAGGTTAGTTAGGTTTAGGTTAGTTTAGGATAAGTTTAGGTTAGAATAGGTTAGGTTAGGTTAGGATAGGTTAGGATAGGTGTAGGATAGGTTAGGTTCGTTTAGGCTAGGTTAGGTTAGGTTCGGTTAGGTTCGGTTAGGTTAGGTTAGGTTTGGTTAGGATAAGTTAGGTTAGGTTATGTTAGGTTAGGTTAGGTTAGGTTAGGTTAGGTTACGTTCGGTTAGGTTAGGTTAGGTTAGGTTAGGTTAGGTTAGGTTAGGTTAGGTTAGGTTAGGTTAGGTTAGGTTAGGTCAGGTTGGGAAATTACAGATGGTTGGAAAGAGATGATTATGTGATTTTCTCCCTTTGGGGTTTGTGAACACCATTTCATGGCGTCTGTCTGACCTGAGTTGACGCAGGTGTTCGGTAAGGAGATGACTATGTGATTTTCTACCTTGGATGTGAACCGCATTTCATGGCGTCGTTGGAGGGGGGGGAAGGGGTGTACAAAAATCATGACACAATACTTTGGGGTAAGGCATTAGGTTAGGTTAGGTTAGGTTAGGTTAGGTTCGGTTAGGTTAGGTTCGGTTAGGTTAGGTTAGGTTAGGTTAGGTTAGGTTAGGTTAGGTTAGGTTCGGTTAGGTTAGGCTAGGATAGGTTAGGTTAGGTTAGGCTAGGTTAGGATAGGTTAGGTTAGGTTAGGTTAGGTTACGTTAGGTTAGGTTAAGATAGGTTAGGTTAGGTTAGGTTCGGTTAGGTTAGGCTAGGTTAGGCTAGGATAGGTTAGGTTAGGTTAGGTCAGGTTAGGTTAGGTTAGGGTAGGATAAGTTAGGTTAGGTTAGGTTAGGTTAGGTTAGGTTAGGATAGGCTAGGTTAAGTTAACATAGGTTAGGTTAGGATAGGATAGGATTGGATAGGTTAGGTTAGGATGGGTTAGGTTAGGTTAGGTTAGGTTAGGTTAGGTTAGGTTAGGTTAGGTTAAGTTAGGTTAGGTTAGGATAGGTTAGGTTAGGTTAGGTTAGGTTAAGATAGGTTAGGTTAGGATAGGATAGGATAGGTTAGGTTAGGTTAGGTTAGGTTAGGTTTTAGGTTTAGGTTAGGTTAGGTTAAGATAGGTTAGGCTAGGTTAGGTTAGGTTTAGGATAGGTTAGGTAGGATAGGTTAGGTTAGGTTAGGTCAGGTTAGGTTAGGTTAGGATAGGATAGGTTAGGTTAGGTTAGGTTAGGTTAGGTTAGGTTAGGTTAGGTTAGGTTAGGTTAGGTTAGGTTAGGTTAGGTTAAGTTAGGTTAGGTTAGGGTTGGTTAGGTTAGGTTAGGTTAGGTTAAGATAGGTTAGGTTAGGATAGGATAGGATAGGTTAGGTTAGGTTAGGTTAGGTTAGGTTAGGTTAAGATAGGTTAGGCTAGGTTAGGTTAGGTTGGGATAGGTTAGGTTAGGATAGGTTAGGTTAGGTTAGGTCAGGTTAGGTTAGGTTAGGATAGGTTAGGTTAGGTTAGGTTAGGTTAGGTTAGGATAAGTTAGGTTAGGTTAGGTTAGGTTAGGATAAGTTAGGTTAGGTTAGGTTAGGTTAGGATAAGTTAGGATAGGATAGGTTAGGTTAGGTTAGGATAGGTTAGGTTAGGTTAGGTTAGGATAGGTTAGGTTAGGATAGGTTACGTTCGGTTAGGTTAGGTAGGTTAGGTGTGTGTGTGTGTGTGTGTGTGTGGTGGTGTGTGTGGTGTGTGTGTGTGTGTGTGTGTGTGTGTGTGTGTGTGTGTGTGTGTGTTAGGTGGTCATAGAGTTTTGTGAATATCTTGGTTACAGTGATTTTAGTGGATTTGAGATGGGTGATGAGATGCATTTGTGGATGTGAAATGTGATTTTTGTGTGTGTTCAGAAGAGGTGTGTTGGGAGATGGGTGAGTGGATGTGAAGAAATGCGGGTGAGATGGAGAGGGGTATGGGGAGGGTTGTATTAGAAATTTAATGAAATATGGGGGGATTTTACTGAAAATAAAGGTAATGTGTGAATATTTTAAAAAGAAATTATAGAATTGAAAAGTTATGATATATTGGAAAAGAATGGAGGGTGTTGAAACATGTCGCAATAGTTGGGTAGTGAGATTAGTTGATGTGAGTATAATATCAATTTATGTGGATACAAGGACCTGGGTATGAAGAGGATTTATTAGAATTTTAGTAATGTAAAGAGGAAATGTGTATTACCTTTAAGATTCAGTAAAAAGAAGAGGAAAAAAATGTGAATAAATTGGTAATTGATGAGGGTTGTGGGTAATGTAGTCGAACTAGAGTTGCTGAAAAGATGATATAAGTGGGTTGTTTTTGTGAGTGTTTCTGATGAAATTAGTTAAAACGAGAAAAAAATTGTGGGTTGTTAGTGATGTGGGTTGTGGGTGATGTGGGATGTGGGTGTTGTGGGTTGTGGGGTGTTGTGGGTGTTGATCTTAGTTTATGGTGATTTTGGTGGTGTTTTGAGTGTATTCAGTGGTGTTTTAGTAGTATTCAGTGGTGTATTTGGGAGTACTCAAATGGTGTTTTGAGGTTATTCAAAGGTGTGATTATAAGTTGTGGGTTGTTGTTGTTGTGACTTTCTGATGAAATTAGTTAAAACGAGAAAAAAAAATTGTGGGGTGTGGGTGATGTGGTGGGTTGTGTGTGTGTTGTGGGGTGTGGGTGATGTGGGTTGTGTGTGTTGTGGGGTGTGGGTGGTGTGGTTGTGGGTGTTGTGGGATGTGGGTGTTGTGGGTGTTGTTGTCGAACTAGAGATACCGAAAAAAAAGATGTTATAAGTGGGTTGTTGATGTGACTTTTTCTGATGAAATTAGTTAAAACGAGAGAAAAAAATGTGGGGTGTGGGTGTTGTGGTTGTGGGTGTTGTGGGTGCTGTGGGTTGTGGGTGATGTAGGGATGTGGGTGTTGATCTTAGTTTATGGTGATTTTGGTTGTGTTTTGAGTGTATTCAGTGGTGTTTTAGTAGTATTCAGTGGTGTATTTGGGAGTACTCAAATGGTGTTTTGGAAGTGTTCAGTGTTGTTTGGAAGTGTTCAAAGGTTGTTTTTGAAGGTGTTCAAATGATGTGCAAGAGTACTTATGAAGGTGTTCTGAGAGTATTCAGAGGGATTTTGGGGTGTTCGAATGATGTTTTTGGAGTATTTAAAGGCAATTGATGGTGTTTTTTGGTGATGTTCAAGTAAGTGTTTGAGTTAGTTTTTGTGATAATGTTGTGAAGTCTTGAGCCTGAGGGAGGAGTTTGGGGGATGAGTTGTAATTTAATGAAATGGTGTAAGTGTCAGATAAATTAGAGCTGTCAAATCTTATTTGAGAGTATTCAAATGTTGTCTTGGAAGTGTTTCAGTGTTGTTTGGAAATGTTCAAAGGTATTTTTGTGAGTATTCAAATGATTTATGAGCGTGTTTTGAAGGTGTTCAAAGTAAAGTGAGGTGTGTGTGCGTATTAACTTCGTAATATGTAAAATTGTGACTAGTGAATTTATCGAAAAGTGGTTATAAGTGTTGTGGTGACTTTCTGATGAAATAGTTAAAACGAGAAAAATTGGGGGTTATGAGTGAAAATTGTGAGGTGTTGGTTGGAGTGTGAGGGTTCGGGGGGTGGGGAGAAGGTCGGTTACTTCGTGGGGAGTGACCTGAGATGAAATAGTTAAAACGAGAAAAATGTCTAGACTTGTAAAGAAATTGTGGATTGATGTGGGTATTAACGAAAAAATGTGAAATTAATTGGGTTATCCTGGGTTAAGAGTGAAAATGTTTTCCCTATGTTGTATATGAAATGTGTGTAGGGGTAAGTCGACAAGATTCAGCCTGTGTGTGTGGGGTCATCATGTGACGTCACTGTCATAGGGGGAAGTCGACAAGATTGAGCCTGTATGTGTGAGGTCATCATGTGACGTCACTGACATAGGGGGAAGTCGACAAGATTCAGCTTGTATGTGTGTGACGTCACTGACCGCCGAGTAAACACCCTTTTTACTTCATTTAACTTAATGAGAGGAATACTGACGTCACACTTGTTTAGACGTGTAGTAAGAGAGAGCACCATGCCCCCATAGGAGGAGTTCATTTGATACTTCCCCAGAGGGGGAAAACCCAAAAAAAACTTGACCCTGGGGAATGGAGACTTTGATTTTAAGAAAAAATTTATCCCAGGGAAATTGGGTCTTGTATTATCGAGAAAAATTTGAGGGGGGGGGTGGGGGAAAGTGGGGGGGGAATCCAAAAAAATTTTATCCAAGGGATGGAGATTTGATTTTGAAAAAAAAATTTTGGGGTGAAGTGGGGGTCCTTTGAATGTTTATACCGGGAGGGAATCCCCAAAAATTGATCTAAGGAAGTAGATCTTTTGTATTATCGAGTGAAAAAAAAAATTTGGGATGGTGGGGGGGGGAAAGTGGGGGGAGGGGGGGAAAACCCTTTAAAACTTGACCCCGAGGAGATATAAAAAAATGAAATTCGAAAAAAATTGGGGGGGGTGAAAGGGGGAGGGGGAAATCAAAAATTTATCCGAGGAAGCAAAAAAATTCAAAAAAATTTGAAAAAAATCGGAAAAAAAAACGGGGGCGGGGGGGGGGATCCCGGGCGACGCTGCAGAAGGGCAGCAGAAGGGCGGGCGGGGCGGAGGGGGGGGGCGGGGGCAGGGGGGCGGCGAGGGTGGTGGGCGGCCGACGGTCGGGGGGGAGGAGGGCGCGGGGGGGGCCGGGGGGGGGCGTGGGGGGGGGGGTCGTGGGGGGGGGCATGGGGGGGGGTCATGGGGGGGGGGTCTGGGTGGGGTCATGGGTTGGGCATGGGGGGGGTCATGGGTGGGGTATGGGGGGGGTATGGGTGGGGGCAAAGGGCATTGCACAAAGGTGTGAAAAAAGGGGGCACCCTTTTATACGGGGTCTGTAGAAAATACCCTACTTATTATATATTTATATATATATATATATATATTATATTATTTATATTTATATATATTATATAATATATATATTTATATATATATTAAATTATGCATTTTTTTCACTTTGAAAGAAAATTATCCAACTGAGCAATATTTAATATAAACCCCAAAAATTTAAGAGAAATTACCGTAATATTTTTAGGGGGGACTTTTTTTTTTCAAAACCCGGACTTTTATAAATTATCTTGGTATCAAAAAGAATGTGAAAGAAAAAATAGTGATTGTTTTAGCATTCCGCTTCACACACGGGGGGCCCGGGTTCGATTTCCCGGGGGGGTGGAAACATTTTGACACGTTTTCCCTTCACCTTTTTGTTGTTCACCTAGCAGCAAATAGGTACCTGGGTGTTAGTCGTCGGGTGTGGGTCGCATCCTGGGGGACAATATTAAGGATCCCAATGGAAATAAGTTAGACAGTCCTCGATGACGCACTGACTTTCTTGGGTTATCCTGGGTGGCTAACCCTCCGGGTTAAAAATCCGAACGAAATTTTATCTTATCTTATCTCTTTAACTGAAAGTTTATAGAGGTATGGGTGTTTGTGGGAAACAGTCAGGCTGCAGCATTAGGGTTGAAAGCAGCAGATATTACCAGGATACCTCAGGGATTTGTTAAAAAGACAAAATTCAAAATAAATTTTTCTATTAAAGGCAAAGCAATTTCTCAACAAACAAAGTAGGAGTCTATGAAATAAGTTAGATGAGCTAAGATATTTGAAAGTGCAGGTAATATAGATATTACTGCTAAAACAGAGACCTGGTTCAACTTGAAAGATAGAGAAATGCCTTCTGAATGCAACATACAGGATTATAAGCTGTTCCCCCTGATAGGGTCAACAGGAAAGGTGGTGGAGTGGCGATGTATGTCAGAGATAATTTAAAATTGTTGTCTTAGACAAGATATAAGATTAGAAACATCGGACACAGAATCTGTTTGGCTAAAGAGTCTCGAAGGTCGGAAAATTTTATTTGGGTGTTTTTTTTAATGGCCCCCGAACCTTGATAGGAGTGCAGTAAGCTGTTATGGGACGAAATTCATAATGCATCTAGATATGAAAATGTTGTGCTAATGGGAGATTTTAACTTTAGACAAATGTTTATAATAATTGACAGGAAATTTTGAGTCTAGTGACTTTCCTGATACGGTTCAAGACTGCTTTTTAAAACAGTCTGTGACAGAACCAACTAGAGGAAACAATCTGCTTGACTTGGTTCTTGCCAACAAAGAATCTAGTTCATAATCTTGATGTTAGTGAATGACTTGGGAAAACGATCACAAATCACTAGTTTCAATATATCAGGGAAATTTATCCAATAACTGCAATCAAGTCGCTGTCTCAGATTTCCACTTGGCCGACTTCATGGTATGAGAAACACCTGGGTGGGCTAAATTGGGACGACCTTACTATGGTCGTCCGAATTTACCAATGGATAAGCAATATCAATTGGATCAATGGATAATGGATAAATCAATGGATAAACAATAGATTAAAATATCTCATTGGTCAAAAGACAGGAATATATAGGCGTATGAAAAGAGGGGAATTGCAGTTAAGAAATCAATATATTAAATTAAAGAGAGAAAAAAAAAAAAAGGAATAAGAAAAGAAAAAAGGAATATGAGGCAAAAGTGCAAGGGATTCAAAGAAAAAACCCCAAGAGGGTTCTTTCACGTATACAGAAGTAAGATTAGGGACAAGATTGGCCCACTTATGAGTAACTCAAATCAAATCACATCACTGACAGTGACAAGGAAATGTGTGAACTTTTCAATACCTACTTCCTCTCAGTTTTTACTCAGAAGCATACTAGCGAAATTCCACAAATAAAAAAATTATTAGAAACGGGACGATAACAAACTATGCACGTTTGGGGTAACTAATAACACGGTTCTCAGACATAAAATAGAAATTAGAACCTAACAAATCCCGAGGCCCTGTTGAACTATTTGCAAGGGTGTTAAAGAATGTGAAGAGGAACTAGCAAAACCTTTCGCTAATCTTTTCAATATATCATTACAAACTGGCATAGTGCCTGAATAGTGAAAAAGGGCCCAAATTAATACCTATTTACAAGGCAGGTGACAGGTCCTTGGCTTCGAACTATAGATCAATAAGCCTTAAACCCCCATAGTGGGAAAATTTATGGAATCAATAATTGCCGAAGCAATTCGTAGCCATCTTGACAGGCATAATTTGATTTTGAATCTCAGCAAGGTTTTACAAAGGGGCGTTCCTGTCTTACGAATTTATTAACTTTCTTCACTAAGGTATTTCAGGGGGTAGAAAAATGGTATTGAATGTGATATTGTGTACATGGACTTCAGTAAGGCTTTCGATAGAGTTCAACATCAGAGGGTATTGAGAAAGCTTAAGGCACACGGAATAGAGGAGAAATTTTTCCTGGTAGAGGCATGGTTGACAAATAAATAGCAGAGAGTTTGCATTCATGGGGAGAAATCAGAATGTGGGTACGTCACAAGAGGTGTTTTACAGGGGTCAATGTTGGGTCCCTTGTTTTCACAATTTACATAAACGACATAGATGAAGGAATAATAGCGACATAAGCAGATTTGCTGATGACACCAAAATAGGCAGTCCAATTCATTCTAATAAGAAAATTTGAGCGCTCCAGGATGATTTGAATAGACTGATGCAATGGTCGGAGAAGTGGCAGATGCAGTTTAAAATAGACAAATGCGAAGTTCTAAAGTTGAACAGGAAAATAACCAATATAAACTAAATAATGTAGATCTTAATATTACGGGTTGCAAAAAGGATTTTGGGTTCTGGTTAGCAGTAATCTGAAACCTAGACAACGTGCATAAGGTTCGCAAAAAAGCTAACCGAATCCTTGGCTTCACAGCAAGAAGTATAAATGATAGGGGTCCTCAGGTTTTTCTTTAACTCTAAAATATCTTTTGTTGGGGGCCCCCTTTAGATTATGCTGAGCAGTTTTGGTCACCGTATTTCAGAATGGATATAAATGCACTGGGAAAAAAGTTTTAAAGGAGTATGACAAGGTTGATCCCATGTATCAGAAATCTTCCCTATGAGGGTAGACTGAGGCCCTGAATCTGCACTATCTACAAAGGAGTAGAATTAGGGGGGATATGATTGAGGTGTATAAATGGAAAACAGGAATTAATAAAGGGGATGTAAATGACGTGCTAAAGATGTCTAACGACAGGACTCGTATCAATGGTTTTAAATTTGGGAAAAAATTCAGATTCAGGAAAAATAAGGAAAGCACTGGTTTGGTAATAGAGTTGTGGTGAGTGAAACAAACTCCCGAGTACCGTCATAAAATCTAAGACTTTGTTTAGTTTTTTAAAAAAAGGGTTTGGGTAAATAAATGAGTGGGGGTGGATGGGTGTGTGCTAAACGTGACTAGCTTTTGCTACATGGTCGGATGTCGTGCTCCTCCCTTAATGAAGTATCTGACCTCACTAGATCAAAGCATTGGCTTAAGCCAGTGGGAGAATTTGGACCTGCCTCGAATAGGCCAGTAGGCTGTTTGCAGGTTCCTTCTTATATTTTTATGGGAGAAATAAATGGTGTATATCTGAAAGATCAGTACTAAAAGAGTAGTGGGAATATTAAATGATCAAAATGAAAGAGGACAAAGGGAAATGTTTTTAAAATTTTAAAACTTAAGCGATTATAATAAAGGTGGGATGCAAGAAGTGGATTACAGCAAGCAGTCATGCATATGAAGAAACGAAGTGCGGAGTAGAGAGATTTTGAGAGTTTTGAATCTCGTCGAAACCCAAATGTTGTGGATGTTATGGGTAATTTTGGAGTGACAGTAATAAATGATAAGATTGTTTCTTATTTAGTTATATATTCAAATATATCTGATAATCGCTAATATTTATTTTAAGAAGAGGTTAAATAATTATACAAAACATGATATAGAGATCAGTGATAGCAGTCTGTAGAGACTATGAATTTGTAGGTAAGTTATTGGGCAGACATCTCAATGTGCTTGTTATCAGCGGGGCGACATATCATTATTTAAAGATAGCTAAAATGAGAGAGATACATGGAGTGCAACGAGAATGACATTGCGTATGAGAAAAATAAAAGTAAATGAGCTAAAGAAAGGGAAGGGGAAGATATAAGCAAATACTGGGAGAAAGGTGGGCTAGATGGTTTGAGAAAGTATGGGGGGAGGTTGAGAAAGTATGGGGGGAGGTTTGAGAAAGTATGGGGGGAGGTTTGAGAAAGTATGGGGGGAGGTTTGAGAAAGTATGGGGGGAGGTTTGAGAAAGTATGAGGGGAGGTTTGAGAAAGTATGGGGGGGAGTTTGAGAAAGTGTGGGGGAGGTTTGAAAATGCGATGCTGGAAGGTGCACCAGAAGTGTGTCAGATTAGTTGTCAGTTGTCAGATGCATGTTTTGTGTGCATATTTGTGAAAGTGTGTGTATGTGAGAGTGTGTAGGTGTATGCATATGAGTGTGTAGGTGTATTTATATGTTGGTATTCACCTAGTTGTGCTAGCAGGGGCTGCAGTTGTGGTTGTGGTGTAGTGTGTGCGCGTGAGTGTGTGAGCGTGTTGTGTGTATATGTTGTGTGTGTGTGTGTGTGTGTGTGTGTGTGTGTTGTGTGTGTGTGTGTGTGTGTGTGTGTGTGTGTGTGTGTGTGTTGTGTGTGTGTGTGTGTGTGTGTGTGTGTGTGTGAATGTGTTGTGTATGATTTGCATGTGTGTTGTGCGTGTGTTGTATACATGTGTAGTTCGTTTAGTGTTGAGTGTTTGCATGTGTACGTGTACTCACCAACTCACCTATTTGTGGTTGCAGGGGTCGATTCATAGCTCCTGGCCCCGCCTCTTCACTGATCGCTACTAGGTTCTCTCTCTCTCCTTGCTCCATGTGCTTTCTCAAACCTCGGCTTAAAACTATGTATGGTTCCTGCCTCCACTAAGTCACTTTCTAGTCTATTCCACTTCCTGACAACTCTGTGACTGAAGAAATACTTCCTAACAATTAGAAATTGAAGACTCATCTGAGTCTTCAGCTTCAAATTGTGACCCCTTGTTTCTGTGTCACACAAATGGAACATCCTGTCTCTGTCCACCTTGTCTATTCCTCGCAGTATTTTATTTGTTGCTATCATGTCTCCCCTAACTCTCCTGTCCTCCAGCTTCGTCAGGTCGATTTTCCTTAACCTTTATTCGTAGGACATTTCCCTTAGCTCTAGGACTAGTCTTGTTGCAAACCTTTGCCCTTTCTCTAATTTCTTGAAATGCTTGAAAGGGTGTGGGTTCCAAACTGGTGCTGCATACTCCAATATGGGCCTAACGTACATGGTGGTCAAAGTCTTGAACGATTCCTTACTGAGGTATCGGAACCCTATTCTCAGATTTGCCAGGCACTCACATGCTGCAGCAGTTATCTGGTTGATATGCACCTCAGGAGATGTGCTCGATATTATACTCACCCCACGATTCTTTTCCTTGAGTGAGGTTTGCAGTCTTTGGCCACCTAGCCTATACTTTGTTTGCAGTCTTCTTTACCCTTCTCTGATCTTCATGACTTTGCATTTTGCGGGGTTAAATTTGAGGAGACAGTTGCTGGACCAGGTTTGCACCCTGTCCAGGTTTCTTTGTAGTCCTGCCTGATCCTCATCCAGTTCAATTCTCCTCATTAACTTCACATCATCTGCAAACAGGGACACTTCTCAGTCTATCCCTTCCGTCATGTCATTCACATAAACTAAAAACATCACTGGTCCTATTACTGACCCCTCTGGAACCCCGCTCATCACACGTGCCCACTCTGACACCTCGTCACGTAATATGACTCTTTGTTGCTTCCCTGTTAGGTATTCTCAGAACTATTGCAGTGCCTTTCCTGTTGTGCGTACCTGATCCTCTAGCTCTTGCACTAATCTCTTGTGAGGAACTGTACCTAAGGCCTTCATTCAGTCCAAGAACATGCAATCTGCCCACCTCTCTCTGTAGTGTATTACTTCCGTTACTTTGTCATAAAACTCCAGTAGGTTTGTGAGACAGGATTTCTCTTCCCTGAAACCATGCTGGTTGTCGTTTATAAGCTTGTTCCTTTCTAGATGCTCCACCACTCTCCTCCTGATAATCTTCTCCATGACTTAGCATGCTATGCACGTCAATGACACTGGTCTGTAGCTTAATGCCTCGTGTCTGTCTCCTTTCTTAAAAATTGGGACTACATCGCCGTCTACCATACCTCAGGTATTTGCCAATTTTCAATGGATGTGTCGAAGATATTTGTTAGTGGCACACACAGCATCTCTGCTCTCTCTCTAAGGACCCACGGAGAGATTTTATTTGGTCCCAACGTCTTCGAGGTATCTACTTCAATTAGCAGCATCTTCACCTCCTCCTCGGTTGTGTGTATTTAGTCCAGCACTTGTTGGTATATCCCTTGTTGGTGTACCCCCCTTATTCTGATTTCCCGGAGTCCTTCCTGTCACCACTGTAAATACTTCTTTAGATCTAATTTTGCGGTCGTTTCTTTTCGTTTCTTCCTTCCTCAACCTGATTACCTGGTCTTTGAATGTCGTTCTCCTCCTGAAGTGGCTATACAACAACTTCGAGTTAGACTTGACTTTCGATGCTATGTCATTTTCGTACTACCATTGGACCTCCCTCCATATTTGTGCATACTCGTTTCTGGTTCTTCGAATAATCACTTTATTTTACTGGGTCCTTTGTCTTCTGTACATTTTACAATCTCTAGCTCATTTAGTTTTTGCCTCCCTACACCTTTGGGTAAACCAACGGCTCATTTTGGTCTTCCCATTATTTCTGTTGCCCCTGAGAGCAAACCTCTCCTCTGTCTCCTTGCATTTTGCTGTCACGTAGTACATCATTCGTGTATTGATTTTCCTATGAATTCTCTTTCCCACTGAACTTCTTTCAGGAAGTTCCATATGCCTGTGTAGTCCTCCTTTTTGTAGTTTAGGTTTTCCCATCCTACTCCTGTTACACTCTCCACTTGTAACTAAAGCTCAGAACCACGTGAGCACTAGCTCCGAGGGGCCTTTCATATGTGATGTCCTCGATGTCCGAGCTACTTAAAGTAAATACGAGGTTCAATCTTGCTGGGTCATCCTCACCTCTCTCTCTTTGGTATTGTCCCTAACATGTTGATGCATAAGGCGTGTGTTTGTGTGTGAGTTTGTACCTGTGTGGCGTGTGTATTTGTGGTTTGTGTGTGTGTGTGTGTGTGTGTGTGTGTGTGTGTGTGTGTGTGTTGTGTGTGTTGGTGTGTGGGGGTGTGTGTGGGTGTGTGTGTGTTTGGGTTATGTGTGTGTTTTGTGGGGTGTGTGTGTGTGTGTGTAGTGTGTGTGTATTTGTGTGGTTGTGTGTGTGTGGTGTGTGTTTTAAAAAAAAGGTGCATATAGTTGGGAAAAGGGAAAATGACTGGGGGAAAGATGAGATAAAGAGGGTGGTAAGAGGGACTTTCGCTTTTGAGAGGTTTTTACAATGCTGAGTATATGAAAAGGAAGAAAGAGGTTAAATGGGTGGTGAGGGAGTGAAAAATAAAACCCAGTGTGAAAATGGGTTAGACTCTAAAGGCAGTGATTTCATGCATTGAGCAAGAAGAAGAATATAGGGGTAAGAAAGAGCCAAAGCTGAGAAAAGAATTATTATGGAAAGAGTTATGGAAAAAAATAGAAAGTAGGATTGCAGAGGAACAAAGAATATTAGGAAGTGTTTACATAAAAGCCCATTAGTGTATAATGCTTATTAAAGATAAGAAACTGTTTATTAGAAAAGGATTATGACAGAGAGGATAAAGGAACATTGTGACAGCGTGACTCCGGGTGGGTATGTAGGAGAGTAAGATTATTTCCCAGTAAAATTAGGCCTTAGACAGGGATGTGTGACGTTACCATGGTTGTTTAACATATACAGAGGTTGTAAAAGAAGTAAATGCTAGAGTGTTGGGAGAGCTGTATGCCCCTGGTGGGTTTAGTGCTTAGTATTGATTATTATAATAATTAGATGACGGGGAGAGATGAAGGAATACAAGATAATGAATGTGATGTAAAGTGGACACTATCACAGTTGCTCTTTGCCCATGACACAGTTCTTTTGGGAGACTCTGAAGAAAAGCTACAGAAGTTGACCGAGGCGTTTGAAAAAGAATGTGAGAAAAAGGAAATTATAAAGGTGATGAGAATATTAAGAAGGTCTAAGCAATGGATATCAGATTGGAAGGAGGGAGGATGAAGTGAATGCATTCAGATACCTGGGAGTGGCTCTGTCGGCAGATAACTCTATGAAAGATGAGATGAACCATAGTACAGATGAGGGAAATAAAGATAGGTGGTGCGTTGAGGCATCTATGGAATGGAAGAGCTTTATCTATTGATTCTAAATGCTGCAGTGAGGAGGCGGCTAGAGTCAGCAGAGATGTCATGACTGAGAGCTTCTGGTGTGAATATTATACAGAGAATTCGGAGCAGAGAAATTAAAATACAGTTTAGCGTAAAGAAAAATATTTTCAAAGACCGAATAGCGGCTCTTAAGGTAGTCTGTGTATCTAGAGACGATGGAGCAGTATACGATGGCCAAAAGAAGAAAGAAGGTACCGGGTACGGGTCATACCAAGAAGGGTTAGAGTGAGGGAATTAAAGAAGGCTTTGAGTACTAGGATTTTGAGCATCCAACAAGAAATGAATAATTTACCATCTTACCATCCTGGCCTATGGCCGGGCTCCGGGAGTAGAGAGAGACTCGGAATTCATCAAAGGTATATCAAAGGTATACCATTTGCAGCGGCGAGTTACTTACCGAAGAATACCCCTATATTCACCAAGCTATCACCGGGCTACCCTTTCCTTCTTTCTTCATCGAAGATTGCAAGAAACGAATCCCTTTGCATCAATCCTCCACTCAACAGTAATACTTTGAGCAACGCCGTCATCCTTCCCCACAGCCAAGTTGGTGTTAATGCCTCCAAAGGATTCACACAATGAAAACACTAGAGTCTCCATAACAATCGGCACATCCATCAAAGACTTCGCCAGAACCAGAGTGAAGGACCTTGAACAAGTCAATGCTAGGATTTACTTAATTCCTAGTTGAGACTATAACATGGAAGGAGCACATCTATAGACATACAAATGTCACAGCTTGAACAATGCCCACGTACAGTACTAGAGCACCACTAGTCACTTGACAAAACGAAACGACACCCACTTAGTGTTTATGGAATCAGACACCCACTTGCGAAAATGCACGTCAAATACAGTTACACTGAAAAAAGTCAGCTTCGTCAAGTCTGATATATTATCACGGATACTTAAACCGACTGAGGAAACTGTCACCTGACAACAAGAAGTTCCCTTAGTTACTATTAGCATGAGGCAGGAGACTTTCTACTGTGCTTATGTTCTCTCTACACATCGCTACACCCTGTGTAATGCATTGTTTGTACTGAATTGATATAGGTCCAAAATAAATGTGTCATTAGTTGCTACTGTGTATTTTTACCTAACAAGGAAGAATACGGCAGATGAGCGGAGAAGCAGCTTATAAACCGTATGGCAGGAGAGGTGCAGCAGTCATAGGTGGTGTTACTTCCACATTGAACAAATGTAACACCACCTATGACTGCTGCACCTCTCCTGCCATACGGTTTATAAGCTGCTTCTCCGCTCATCTGCCGTATTCTACTCAAGATTGATGGACTGAACACATCGACTCAAGGTTGAGGGACTGATTACCTCATTCTCCTCCTGTTCTTTAAGTTTCTCCTATGTATGGACTGATGAAGCCACTGTGTGGCGAAACGTTTTCTCAATAAAGATACCCAAGAGTTGCACATGTGTCTAATTTATCAACATGTCGGTTCTCTGAACCATTCATCTACAAACCTGTCAGACACTGCAACTTCTTGGGTCTTAATACTTAGGAATTCTTCGCTTGCCTAATTCTTGGGCACAACCTACTTCCACATTGAACAAATGTAACACCACCTATGACTGCTGCACCTCCCCTGCCATACGGTTTATAAGCTGCTTCTCTGCTCATCTGCCGTATTCTACTCTAGATTGATGGACTGAACACATCGACTCAAGGTTGAGGGACTGATTACCTCATTCTCCTCCTGTTCTTCAAGTTTCTCCTATGTATGGACTGATGAAGCCACTGTGTGGCGAAACGTTTCCTCAATAAAGATACCCAAGAGTTGCACATGTGTCTCTATTTTATCAAGGGAACTGTCGTTGGACACTCTTGATTAGTTGGTGAGAAGATTGGATGGTCAAGGGATCCCATTCTACTTACTGTTTGCTCGGAGCCGGCACAGAACCCTTCGTTTTAATTAATACATATTGTTTAGTTGAAGCAGGGATCGAGCCCTCTGGTTTATTTACAGTTTGAGCAGAGCAGGAATTGAACCCTCTGTTTTCTTTAATACCCGTTTCATTACCCCTGATAGTTTAAGTTATTCTTGCAAGCATGGAGGAATACCAGTTTTGTATGAACGCTGGAAGTATGTTAAGAATAACAGGGAAAAATTTAGAATCTTTCATTAGTGCTAAGATCCAGGAAAGACTTGAAAGAGAGAGAACTGAGAGAGAAGAGATACAGAAAGGGAAAGAGAAGAAGAAAAGGAGAGAGAGAGAATCGAAAGAGAAGAGAAAAGGAGAGAGAGAGAATTGAGAGAGAAATCCAAGAAAGACAGTTAGAAAGAGAAAGAGAAGACAAAAAGGAGCGTGATAGACTTGATCGTGAAGAAAGAGCTAGAGAACGTGAGGAACAGGCTAAAATACGTGAGGAACAGGCTAAAATACATGAGGAACAGGCTAAAATACGTGAGGAACAGGCTAAAATACGTGAGGAACAGGCTAAAATACGTGAGGAACAGGCTAAAATAAGAGAACTTGAGGAAAGAGCAAAGGATAGAGAAGTTGAGGAAAAAAGCTAGAGAACTTGAGTTAATTGAGAGAGAAAAGGATTGCGAGCTCGAAAAATCTCGCCTTGAATTAGAGAATAAAAAGTTAACTCTTACACAACAACAATTAGAGGAATAAGTAATGGAACAACGTGCAGTCAGTGCACATATTCCAACACCTAATTTACCTCCCTTCACAGAGGGGGAAGACATAACTTCATACATTATCAGGTTTGAAAATACCGCTACCCTCTGTGAATGGCCTGCTGACACCTGGGCTACCAGGTTAGGAATGTTATTTTCTGGTACAGCTTTGAATACCTATGCAACTTTGTCGCACGATATCATATGTAATTATAACCTACTGAAGAAGGCAATCCTTAAAGCATATCAAAAAACCACTAATTCTTACAGGAAAGATTTCAGGTATGCCACCTTACAGCCTGGCCAGAACTTTCAGCAGTTACAGGTAACACTCTTTCGTTTGTTCGACTTTTGGATAGAGAGTTCAGGAATTGATCACAGTTATGAATCTCTTAGAGACTTCATGGTTGCTGACCAGTTTATGACAGCTCTTCCCCATCAGATACGAACATTCATCAGAGAACGTAACTTGATTAAAGCTGAGGAAGTTGCTGAGGCTGCTGACATGTATGCTGAGGCTCACAATTCCTATAAAGACCTAATGGGATCGAACCCTAAGGGCAAGGGTTCATCAGACCTTAAGAAATCAAAGCCTCTAATGGAAAGTAAAATGACTTCTTTTATTCCTGTTTGTCATTTGTGTGGTGTTAAGGGACATAAACGTCCAGATTGTCCTTCCAAGAAGGTCCAAAAAGTTGGAAGATGTTTTAAAGACTGTAATGACCAAGCATCCTTCTGGTCAGGAACAGTTAATGGACTTAATGTATCTACCATTCTACGAGACACTGGATGCACATGTATAGTAATTTCTGATAAGCTGTTCCCTAACCTTAAAGAAACTCATTCCTCTGTTATACTTTCAGACTACTTGGGCCGTACGGACACTTTTCCTACCATCCGTTGTTACATTAGGTCTAAATGGTTCACAGGTTGGTCTGTAGCCGTACTAGCTACCATCACTTCTTGCTCCGTACTAATAGGTAATGCAAAAGGTGCCATTCTTCCTTCTGAGGTAGACCTTTCATCGCCAAAGGTGGACATAAGCTTTTCAGATCCTCTTCCTGTAGAGTCAGAGAAGCCCCTTGAAAGTTCAGATGAGACAATGTCTCGTGAGATTCATGTGGGATTAAAAACCATTGATGCTACTCTCGAAAGCGAGGTAGTAGCATCACCGGTTCACTTGTTAGATGAAAGTAAAGATATCACCTCCGATACCATAAATGTCTTGACTAGGGCTCAGACATAAGCCCAGGCTTCTCCTACTGTCCATCCTTTGATTTTCCCTAACTTTAAGCCTTTAGATATATCGAAGGACTCCTTTGTCAAGTTACAACGTAATTGCCCTTCTCTTCAGAATTGCCATAATGCCGCTAAACAAAATCAAGTGATCCATAGGAAAAACTTTTCATATGAATTTGAATATATAAAAGGTATCTTGTACAAGTCAGAATTCAAATTAAATTCAGATGAGATAGACTATTCCATCTTAGTTGTTCCAAGTCAATGCAGAGAGACTGTTCTTAAAATGGATCATGACCTGCCAGTGGCCGGACATTTCTCGCATCGTAAAACCTTAAATAAAATTAGGGAAACCTATTTTTGGCCAAAAATGTCCTCAGATATCACTACCTATTGTATATCGTGTAAAGTTTGCCAACTGTCATCCTCCCGAGGTACCAGGAGAGTACCTATGGTCAAAATGCCTATCTTTACGGTACCGTTTGAAAGAGTAGGTATTGACATCGTTGGTCCTTTATCTCCACTTTCATCTGGGGGACATAGATACATATTAACATTAGTTGATTATGCTCCTAGTTTCACTGAAGCCATACCCTTAAAGACCATAACCACTACAAAGGTGGCTGAAGCCCTTTTGTCCATCTTCTCCAGAGTGGGCATCCCTAGAGAAATTTTGTCTGACCGTGGGACACAATTCACATCTGACTTAATGCAACATCTCTACCAACTTCTGGGGGTGAAGCCTCTCTTCACCGCACCCTATCATCCCAGCTGTAATGGGAGGATTGAGCGCCAGCATTCGATTCTCAAGTCCATTTTAAGGAAACTTTGCTCCCTTAAACCTAAGGAGTGGCATCGTTACCTACCCTGTGCTTTGTTTGCCATGAGGGAAGTTCCCAGTGACTCTTTGGGGTTTTAACCTTTTGAACTTCTCTATGGTAGACAGGCCAGAGGCCCATTGTCCATCCTTCATGACTTATGGACTAATGAGGAGTAAATGCTGAGGTTCAGTCTTCTTACCAGTTTCTCCTTGACCTTAGATCCAAACTTGAGGAGACCTCTGACATAGTTTCGAAAAACTTAAGTTTGTCAATGGACCAGTACCAAGCATATTTTGATTCCAAAAGTCAGAGTAGAAGTTTTAAAGTAGGGGATGAAGTTCTTGTACTTTTGCCGATCAAGTCAAATAAATTATTAGTAGCATGGAAAGGTCCATATAAAGTATTAAAAATCTGTGGGAAAGTTGATTACCTCATAGAAGTCAAGGGGGAACCTAAGCTTTATCATATCAACATCCTTAAGAAATATTACCGAAGAAATTCGGTTAACTGCCTTAATAACTTTGGCTTAGTTTTTCCACACGAACTTGATAAGACAACTGAAGAATGTAAGGTGTGTGTAATTGACACTTCTAACTTAGACTATGATGAAGAACTACATGACTTGGTGACTCTTGACCACTCGGGCGCAACAAACATTAATATTAATGAATCTTTGGATGACCATAAGAAACATGAACTACTTCAATGTGTGAGTAACTTTTCAGACGTCTTTACTGATATTCCAGGTGTTACCTCAACCGTAGTCCATAAGATTGACTTAGTGACGGACAATCCTATCAAACGAAAATTATACCCAGTTCCAGTTCACCTTAGGGATGCATTTGACCGAGAGGTAGACAAATAATTAAAACTAAAGATCATTGAACCTTCAGTATCTTCATATTGTTCACCAGTAGTCATGGTTAAGAAGGAGGATAATTCATATAGACTTGCTATTGACTTTAGAGGCCTTAATGTTATAACTCTGTGGGATGCTGAGCCTATGCCCTTAATAGATAGCGATCTACACAAATTTTATGACGCTTCCTTCTTTTCAGAGATTGATATTGCACAGGCACATCATCAAGTAATGTTAGATCCTTCTTCTAAGCGGTACACTGCTTTTCCTACACACCAAGGACTGATGCAATATAGAACTATGCCCTTCTGTTTGGGAACTGCCTGTGCTACCTACGTGAGACTGATGAGAAAGGTCTTTGGTAATATACCAAATGTTTCAGTTTATTTTGATAACATTTACATAATGACATCCACGTGGGGCGAACATATACAAACATTAACATCAGTTTTGCGTAGGTTACGCTCACATGGCCTCACTGCCAAGCCGAAGAAATGCTTCCTTGGGTATAACAAGATTAGATATCTTGGACTGATACTTTCTAATAACTCTCTGCAGCCTCTCCCCAGTAAGATCAAAGCTTTATTAGAATTTAAATTCCCCAAAACCAAGAAGCTCATATGTAGCTTTCTTGGTTCTGTAAATTTTTATGCACGGTTTATCCCGAACCTTACTGATCTTACAGGCATCTTATCCGACTTCCTTAAAAAGTCTGTGAAGGAACCTCTTGAACTTTCCGACGTAGCTCGGGAAAAGTTTGATGAGATTAAAAGTATCTTTTCGAAAGACCCTATACTTAAGATTCCAGATATTAATAAAGTGTTTTTCTTAAGAACTGATGCCTCCAATACTGGCTTAGGTGCGGTGTTACTACAATACCATGATGGTACTCCCTTCCCTGTATGCTTCCTAAGCTGGAAACTCCTTCCCGCAGAAACAAGATACTCCACAATAGAAAAGGAATGTTTAGCCCTTGTGTAGGGTATCTCCAAACTTAAATTTTATTTGCTGGGAAAAGAATTCATTTTAGAAATGGACCACAAACCTTTGATATACCTTGAAACTTTTAAGGGAACCAACAGTCGCCGCTTGAGTTGGACATTGGCACTCCAGGCTTTTAAGTTCCATATTGTGTAAATCAATGGTTCATCCAATTATTTCTCTGACTGGTTAAGTCGTGACAGTCAGTAGAAGATTTGTTGCCTTACGCAACTTCCACATGTTTGAACTTTTTCCTCGCCTGTTCTTCTTATACTCCTTGCCTATAAGTCTTGGTAAGGGGGAGTGTGAGGGAAAAGTTCAATAGATAGAAGTAGCGAGGGAGTATATAGTAACATTAGTTTCATTGCCGGCTACTTGTTAAGGTAGGGTAAATCAAACTCCCGCTATTCACACCTTTTTTCCCCCTCCCCGAAAGTGAGTTTCATTACCGGCTACTTGTTAAGGTAGGGTAAGTCAAGCTCCCGCTATTCCTGCCTTTTTTCCCCCACCCCGAAAGTGATAGTTTGACTGCCGGCTGCTTGTTAAGATAGGGTCAGTCTAGCTCCCTCTATCCCTTCCCCTCCTTCTCCCCCCCTGAAAGGTGATGTGTGGGGCTCTGGTCAAACAGTAAATCACTCGACTCACAGCTCCAAACACTACTCTTGGATGACAGAGAGGGTCACTTGTCAATCAACGAGAAGAACTGATGGAGATGGACTAACATCCTGAGACTTCCCCTTTTTGGATTTAATTACCTGTGCACCTGTATGAAATTGCAGGACGTAACCCCTCATCATTGCAGCGGTAAAGAACCTGCTTTCCTGTCATCGGGATATAATACTCAAGGCTATACTGTGAAGAACTAGCCAGTGGGTCATAACCAACACCTGCGACCCCCCCCCCCATCATCAGCAACGGCTACGATTTCAACAACACAATGTCACCAACACCAGACACCCCTATATATATTAGCGTTGAATTCAGTTATCATTTATATTTTTCATTTTTCATTTTCTTTAATGTAGGATTAATATTTCATATTTAAGTGTTTTATATTTTATATTTTCTATATAATAAAGTGTTTATGTTTGTCTGTTATTATTTCTTTTTCTATTCATTAATTTTCCTGAGGAGGAGCCAGCCTTGGTAATTTCTGTCTGAAGTTATTACAGGGCTGAGTAAGCCTTCACAATATATATATATATATATATATATATATATATATATATTATATATATATATATATATATATATATATATATATATTATATATATATATATCTACGTCCACAGCAGGACTAGAACCTGCTAACTCTGTATCAGAGTCCGCAGTACTTTACCACTGAGCTAGACCCAAGATAAGTATGGGCGCTTAGCCAAAGCTAAGTGATGTTACTCCAAACCCCCGGGCACCAAGCTCGTTTTGAAAGTTATTTCATCGAATCCTGCCACATGCAGTGGACAGCGAAAGAGATTTGAAATGCTTAACAATTCGCAAACAGGTGAAATTATTTACAAACATTGTCTGTACGTCCACAGCACTACTCTAACCTGCTATCTCTGTATCAGAGTCCAGAGTACTTTACCACGGAGCTAGCTCCGTGGTAAAGTACTGTGTGTCTACCAGTGTGGTCACACAGGTATAGTCCCATGTTAAGAGCTTGCCATTCTTCTAGGATCAGATCGATGGCATTGGGCCCAAGAGAATCAATGGCTCGTGTACCTGGTAAAACAGCACTAATATTCTGGATCATCTGTCTATTGGTAGAAACTATTTCACATTTGGTGGGGTTTAAAGATAGGCCCAGGCTCTCTCCCATGTTTTTAATTTTTCTGATGTCCTCTAGGATAGATTCTGTTGTACCAGCTAAGGTACCATCATCCAAGAACCAGATATTGAGCTCACTGGAGAGTGCTTCTGTGACTTTCTTGATGACCAGACAGAATAGAAAGTGGATGAGAGAGCCACCCTGTGCACGCCAATTTCAGGGCCCAAAAATTTTTTTGTTTGGGGGTCACACTAAAAACCGATTCTATAAAAGGATAAAGGGAAAAAGGGAAGTTTCTAGAAACTTTTTTGGG
Source organism: Cherax quadricarinatus (assembly GCF_026875155.1). NCBI lineage: Eukaryota > Metazoa > Arthropoda > Malacostraca > Decapoda > Parastacidae > Cherax > Cherax quadricarinatus. Next base: position 54,412,659 of record NC_069415.1, read on the forward strand.
GGAGGGCCCCCTTTGACAAATTTTGAACGCATTGGAAAAGTTTTTTTTGACCAAATTTTTTTCTTTCATTCATATTGTTGTTGTATGCTCGTGCTGTGGGGGGGCAGTGCTTCAAAAACCCTTATTGAAAAACCCAAAAACCGAGCTAAAATTTGGGTTTCGACATTGCGGAAAGGCTCTTGCCCTCCCCATTCTTACTGCACCCTTTGGGGAAATGGGGCCCGAAGGTTTGGTTCCCAACTGCAAGGGGGCCTGATTCCTCCATCCTTCATCTGGAGGGTAAAAATGAGGCCCCAAAGGAAAAGGGGTCTAAGGGGTTTGGGGGAAAAAAAATCCCACCCGGGCACGGGTTTGGGAAAAATTTTTGGGTTTGAGTTCAGACATAACCCTCTAAAACTTTCCAAGTTTTGGTTTGGGAGTATTTGTTTTAAGTGTTGTGGTTTTAAAATTGGTGAAACCTCCTGCTAAACCCCTTTTGGGAAATGAAAAAAAAGCTTTTTTCCACACCAACCCCTGTAAGGTGGGATGTTCTTCCCCCTGCTGCAAGTCGGGAAGTAAAGTTTTGGGTTTACGGGGAAAAACCTGGGTGGATGTTTGTCCTTCAGTGCTTGTGCATACTGACTTCCTTAGGAGAAATTTTTTTGTCTTCGTTTTTTGCAAATTTTTGAGTTTATTTTGGGGTTTGTGGGGGTTGCCCTTTTGGTTGGCATTGGGCCTGGCAGGTGTTTGTCCCCCTATGGGGGAGACGGGGACGGGTTGTCTTTTAGGGGAAAGCTGGGGAAAATTTAAACCCCAAAATTTTTGCTGGTAAAAAAACTAAAAAATACATTACTATTGTTTGTTGAGTGCTTTTTAAAAATAAGAAAATGGGCAGGGAAAGCTCTGTCCCTGCGTAAAGAGCGGGGGGAGAGACGCATTGTTTTTTTTATGGGGTTACAAGAACTTTAAAAGTAAGGTGTATAATTTTCGTCGCTCTGGGGGTTTTATTGGGCTTTAAAAACCCCTAAAATAGGGAAAAACCCAAAAATTTTTGGATGTGCAGTTTGCATTTTTTGAGATTTTGGTGATGGCAAGACAGCTCCAGGGGAAAAATCAGATAAGTATTAAAATTTTGTTTGTAGTTCTGGGGCCCCGTATTTTCATCATAAAAATTTTGGTAGAGGGGGGTTTTAAATTTTACACCCGTAAACCCCCATATAATTTTGGGGGTGTTTTAAATTTTAAAATTTTCCCTTTTGTTATGTTAAAAGTGTATTTGCAATTTATTTATTAAAATTTTAAAATACTTCCCCAAATTATATATTAAAATTTTTCTGAAAATTCCCTTTTTAAAGTATATTTTTATTTTCAATTAATAGGTCTAGAGCATTGTGGAGAGGGGATTATTTTGGTATCGAAAAAAAGGGCATTTTTTTGCGACCTAGTTTTAAAAAAAAAAAGGCACAATAACCCTGACTGGAAAATACACAAATAACCAGCAAAATAGGAGAGGAGCTTACTTATACGTTTCGGGCGACTTGGACCGGAATGTGGGGACCCGTGGGCACCTGCTCCCTTTTCAAATGCTCCCCTTTTTTTTATATTTGAAAGGCTTTCCTTTTGTTTACCCCACTACAAACCCCTTTCACTACTACTAAACCACTACCTTTCCTACCTATATATAGGTCCTGGGCCCTTTTGGTTAGTGTGACTTTGTTAAAAGGTCCAAGGGGCCGGACCCAAAACGTTTGTCGTAAACCCTTTTCTTTAGGGGCAGGTTATTTGACCAAGGGTTCCCCAAAAAAAAACTATTGTCTCTCTAAATTTTTATAAATTAAAAATTTTTCTTTGTTACCCTTTTTTGGTTTGTTTAATGGATAACCCAAGGGAACATTAAATTTTTCCCCAATTTTTCGGCCCTTGGGGCCCTTTATCGAACTGTATGTAATTGGTTGTGAATTTATTTTTTAGGAAATTTAATTTCTAAATTAATTTTTTGTGAAAAGACAGGAGGTGGGGTGGGTTTGGTCCACAAATTTTTTAATTTTGTAAAGGATTTTTAATTTTTATAAAATTTATTTTTTTAAACCAAAACCTGGCTAGGATTTTTTTTGTTTAGTTTAATTTTAATTTTTTCTAAGCCCAAATTTTTGGCAAAGATTTTTTAAAATTTTGTGTATTTTTAATATTTAAATTTTTGGGGAAGCCCGCCCGGCAAAGATTTATATTTTTTTTATTTGTTTTAAAACTAATTTTGCTAAGCCAAAAAACCGGGTAGGATTTTTTTAGTGTGTTTTAAAATTTTTTTTTGCTAAGCCCAAAAAACTGGCAAATAAATTTTTAAATTTGTGCATTTTATAATATTAATTTTGGTAACCCCAAATCTGGCAAAGATTTTTATTAGTGTATTTGTATAAGGGTTTAAATTTTTCTAAGCCAAACCCCGGGAAGGAAAAAGCCGTCTGGGTAAAATTCCCTATTAAAAGAAATTTTAAAAATTTTTATTTAATTTCCTTACATGTTTAATTGCTAAGGGGGGTCAGGGGTTTTGTGGATTCAATTAATGCATTTTATAAATTTTTCGGGGTAAAAAATTATGCCTTTACGTTTACAAAAAAAACTTCCCCTAATGGGGGGTTTAAAAGAGGCTGACTTATTGACCCGCTCTTATAGCCTGAGAATCCAATCCCCACTTACCCTGTGAAAAATTTTTCGCTTTAGGAAGTATTATTTGGTGCTCCAAACCATCCGTTCCTACTTCAAGCGATGAAAAAAGCACACCTTAAATGTACGGCAAGTCCCAGATAAATAAGAGCAAACAATTTTTTTGGACTTTTTTCCGGGGTGTACATCAACGAAAGGAACGTTAATGATGATAAAGGGGCTAAAAAATAATGCGTGCAAATAGCCTCTAGGAATGGAATAGAATTCCCCCAATTTAAAAGGGAAAAATAAGTAAAGATTACACTGAAGATGAGTACCAAAATGAAAAAGTAGGGGGTTTAAACGTGGGAACTGGAGAGATTTTTTATGTTAAAGAAGTCTAACTAGTGTCCCCCTTACTGTAAGAAGAAATTATTAATACAGGAGCATGGAAATTTAAAAATGTGTTTGGGGATGAAACCTACCTGGGGAATTCATTAACAGGGGTGAAATAATTGGGGTTTTATAAAAAATTCCAAGTTGAGTTCCCTACCAGGGAAAAACCAAGGGGAAAAAATACGCACATTTTTTATGAGCTTAAAAATTTGGCGTATGGAGCATTGCTTCCCTTTCCCTTAATAGTGTTTTTCTCTTTTTATGTCAAGGCCAAAGTGTCCCAGTTAAATCATAAACCTTACCTCATTTGGAAATCGACAGCCTTTTATTAGATGTCAAATTAGCTAAATTAAAAAAAATAAATAAGTTTGCAGGAGATAAATATTAGCAAACTGTAATTTGGTCTAAATGGGGGTATCCTTACAATGGATTCTAATGGAAACAGAAAAATTGTGTACGTCAAAACAAGTCACTAAAATTAACAGCTAATTAACATTTAATTGGGTCACATATGTAACATTTAATCAATACCTGGGGGGGGAATCCAGCTATTCTTGTCTCGAGGTTTACCTATGCAAATTTGTAAATGCGTATCATGGTTTAAAGGAATTTGGGTTTTGGAAAATAAAGCTTTTGGCCTGTACAAAAGGCTAATTGCTCCTGTTTGAAATTACTGTGACCCCCACTCCAATAGTTTGTCCTTCCTTAGCCTTGATAAAATAGGCATTCTTCTTACCCAAAAAAAAACAAGTAACAAGTTAGTGTTTAAATTTCTAAACAGGATGAAACCTCATGTTTTTTACATCCTTTTTGAATATTGGAAAAGAGTACAAGAAAATCAGGAAATGAGTTTAAAAGTATAATGGAAAAAAAAAAATTTAAAAGGGTTTTCCGTAATAGAAATTGGGGCTGTTTTTAAGAGAACAAAAATTTAGGTGCAGAGGTAGGTTCAAAATGCAAATTGGGTAAAATGCTAAACACCCATTTACTCCCCAAAAACTCATCACTAAAAAATTTAAATTTGTTTTAAATGCTCAAAAAAATTAAAATGCTGGTGGGGTACAAAAACCCTTTAAATTTATTGGGGAAACTTTCTGGATTTCACAAGGACACAAAGTGTAAAAAGGGTGATTAAATTTGGTAAATTCGCCTTTGGATCCAACCCTATATGTACCCAGGCCCCACCTTGCCAAAAGGGACATGTACATTTAGGAACCAAAATTTTTGTGAACGGGTGTAGACTAAGGGGTCCAATCATTTTAACAGGTACAAAATTTGTGTTCCACTGAAAGGTATGATGCTTGTTCACTTGAAGCTACAGGGGCAGTTCTTTTAGAATGGCTCGGGACTTGTCTGCAAACAGTTTATACAATTTTTTCGAAAATTTGCACCAGGAGATCCTCCGGAGACTGATGCTTCGGAAATGCCAAAAATTTTTTGTAGCAGGTGCCACACTTCAAAGATTAAATATAGTAATAATGTTCAATCTTGTTAACCCAACGAGGGTGTGGGAAAAAGACCTTATTACATTTTCAACTTTTAAAAAGGAACCGTTTCGCCACGAGGGGCTTTCTTCACCAATCAAAAAAAACTAAAAACACAATATAAAGGGGGTGGGCAGGTGAGGAAGCGGGAAAGGGGTGGTGGAGTGTAGTGAAAGTAATGGAACAAGGGTGAGGTTAGAGGGGGACCCGGCATCAAGTAAAAAAACCCATTTCCCAGGAGGGGTAATATCCCTTCTTAAAAATTTGAAATACTGTAACTCCCGGGTTTTTTTGCTTATAGTGTTACTGACAGAAATTAGTGCAGCTTCAATGCATTTTCCCGTCTTAAGTCGTCTTCTTTAATCTTTTTAGCTCATTGTTTTAGGGTTTCCAACACGCTCTATGTTGAACACTGCTTTTTTTGGGGTCATTTTTTCTGCAAGCATTTTTGTGTTCTGCTTTTCTAATGCCCCAGTTCTGGCTGTTTCCCCTACAAACTTTTCCCACCCCCCACAGGGTAAGTGAGATTCCCTCACTTGTGCCAAATCATGCGGGGGTTTTTTGTATCAGGTTCCAAAGAGTTGAAGAGCTGGTAGATATTTACCATTTTCTGTCAAATTTTTTTGAAACATTAGGGCAACTTTGCTGCCCGGGTAAAACGTTTTAAATTTGGGAGGCTTTCTTTAATTTTATAGGTTGGGCTTGCTGGGATACTGTTGCACTTTCCTGCGTCACGTATAAGTGTAGGGAAAGTGTATGAACAAAAGAGTTGGGATTAGACATTCTCTTCGGGAACGCGGGCTGGAAATTCTGAGGCTCCAGAAAGAACCAATAACTACCCCTCTTTTAGTTCTTTGTCATGGAGAGAAGAAAAAAGACATTTTGTAGGAGGGTTCCGGTAGACTTTTAAAAAAAAGTTGCTTTTCCCCTTTGGGAAGAAAACGCGAGAAAAGGTAACTGGGTTTCCTTTTCCTCCCCTAGAGTAAATTTTAAAAGTAGGTTTCCCGATTTTGAGGGGTTTGGGGGGCCCTGTCGCAAGATTTTGGGACAAAACCAAAATATCATCTCGACCGCACCAAATAACTGAACGAGATTTTGAGGACCTTCTTGTTTCCGGTCCTCCATAATAAATTGGCAAAACCGCACAAGGGGGATCCCATGGGAGCCGAAAATTTTTTTGTACTTCTTGTCCTCGAACCAAAACAGTTATAACGAACACAAAGTTCGCAAGGCCCACAAAACTTTGGGGGGGGTAACAGTAACCGATCACTTAATCACCCTGCAAGAAGACAATGGCTTGATCAACGGGAATTGGAATAAGGCACACGTCAAAACTTCAACTTCTTATCACCATGCGAGATCCCGATACGGTTAAGAGGTCACCCCAAAATCAGCTAGACTTTAGGTTTTTTTCCAAAACCCACAACCCCAAAAGTGCCTATGAACCCATTACATCTGGATCGGCAGCCCCCTCACATCTACAGGAAATTTTGGGGAAATATTTTTCAAAGCTTGGGACAATCATCAGGGTCATCTAAAGATTTTGGGTGACCTCCTTAACCTACGGGGGTCCGACAGATGAAAGAAGCTTGCAATTTTACGTGACTGCCCTTTTTCACCCAAAGCCCAGTTGATCAACCATGATCTTCCGCAGGGGGGATTAAAGATGAACAGAGTTCCTGTCCCCCCCCAAATTTTTTGACCCTTTTCAACTTGTGTTTTGTTTTTAACGTTTTAGGTTCGAGGGCAAGAATACAAAAAACTCTTCGGACAGCCATGGGTCCCCCCCTTTGTGCAGTTCTTCCAAAAATTTTATGGGGGACCTGGGAAACAAAAGGATCCTCAAAACATCCCTCGTTCATTTACTTTTAGCTACGTAGATGATATTTTTGGGCTTGTACCCAAAAAACTTGACTACAGGGGATCCTCAACCCATCAACAAACGGAACCTACATAAAATTTACTCAGAGGAGGGAAGGACAACCAGTTACCTTTTCCGACGTTCCTTTCGCACAGGGGAAAGCAAACTTTTTTTTAAAAATCTACCGGAACCCACCTACAAAAATCTTCTCATTTCTTCTCTCACCATACACAAGAACAAAAAGGGGTTTGTTATGGGTCTTTCGAAGCCACAGAATTTATCCGCATTCCTCAAAAGAATGTACATCATCACCAACTCTTTTAGTTCACACACTTCCCCCACACTTTATACGTGACGCAGGAAACGGCAACACGTACCTCCAAAACCAAAACCACAAATTGAAGAAAAGCCTCCAATTACTCTTTCCGGTCACAACTTGCCACTAATGTTTCAAAAATTTTGACAGAAAACGGGTAATACTACCCCTCTCAACTACTATTAGGAACCTGAAAAAAAACCCAAACTGATTTTGGCACAAGTGCAGATCTACACTATACCATTGGGGGGGGTACAAAATTTAGGGAAAACCAGAAATCTGCATTAAAACAAACACAAAAATCTTGCGAAAGATGACCCAAAAACGCATGGTTTTTCATAAGACGAGTTGGACACCTCATGAAATTCAATGAAACAACATTATTAAGAAGACACTTTAAAAACGGGGAAAAATGCATGAACTGCACTAAATTTTTGTCATAAACTAAAACCAAAAAACCGTATTTACAAATTTCAAAATTACTAAGCAAAAGGGTATTACCCAACCTGGAACTGTGTTACTTGATGCCAGCAGTCCCCCCTCAAACCTCACCTCCTTAGTTCCATTTCTACTACACTACACCACCACCTCAACCCCCCCTTTACCTCCCTGACTCCCCCCCACTATAAAATTTTTTTCTTATTTTTTTTGTTTAGGCGAAAGAAGCCACTCTGGGAAACGTTTCTTTTTAAAAAATTCCGAACTGGCAAAGTTCTTTTTTCCAATCTTGTCGGGATCACCATACCTTTCCTAAAAAGGGGGGACCTGGAAATTATTTCTCCTAGAGCCCCTTGGGAGGGGGGCTTACGAAAACGATAGGGACATGAAGAGGGGTTTTCCTTAAAGTCACACCGGAAAAAAATAATTTGGAAGAAATTCCCGGGAGTTGGGGGAGGGGAAAATCGGGTAAATAAAAGTCCCTCTCGTTCTGAGTGATACACCTGGGCAGAGATTTAACACCTTTTCACCAATATTGGAAGGAAAATTGGAAGCTCCCCCGTCTAAGAGATAATCTGGGAAAAAAGTGATGAAATTTCAAAATGCGGCGTGTTTCGTGATAAATTTAAAAATTTTAAAAAAATAATTGATCATTGGGCAATGGTGGTGGGAAAGGAAAATCTCTTACCTACAAACATTTTTTTTGGGGGACAGAGGCATAAATTGACAGAACCTTTAAAACCGGGGCATTGTTTAATTGATACTGAACACACAAACCTGTGGCCTCTGGGCAAAGATTACATTTACCCAGAGCACAATGTGTCCGAAATGTCAAAGTGTTTTTCAGGCCAAAAGAAAGCTTACCACAATTAAAAAATGATTTTTCTTGGGAAATTTAAAAGACGTTCAACAAAAGTAAAAAGAAAATCTAAGGGGAAAATGACACGATGATACTAAGGTAACATTGACCAAAGGGTGCAGGGAAAATAAAATTGTAGCAAGACCAAAAGGAAACCCCACTCAAGCCAGAACCGCTGAATCGTCTCCTAAGGAAGGGGCAATTTGAGTCATTTAGCAAGGACCTCCGCCCGGTTGCAGTGTGGAAAATAATTTCCCAAAATTTATGTTGTGTAAATAAACCTGATTAATGCATTACTATTGTTCTGTTAAGTGCATTTTAAATAAGAGAATCGACAGGGAAGCTCTGCGCCTGCACTGACGAGCAGGGGGGAGAGACGCCATTGTTTTTTTAATATGTTACAAGAACGTTCATGTAAGGTGCATAATTTTCGTTGCTCTAGGGGTTATATTGGGCTTAAAACCTCTCGAATAGGAGCCGAAATTGTTGGATGTGCAGTTCTGTATAATTTGAGCATTAAGCTGATGGACAGGACAGCTCCAGGAATCTCAGATAAGCTATCTAAATTATGTTTGTAGTTCTGGCCAGTATTATCATCATAAATTTAGGTAGACGGGGGTTTTGTACATTACACACAGACTATACACAAATAACCCACACATAGAAGAGAGGACTAATTGGTGTGTGTTATAATTATAAATTCTCCTTCTGTTATATAAATGTGTATATGTAATCATTTATTAATTTTAATATACAGTCCCCAAATTTATATTAAATTTTACCAGAATTCCTGGTAATGTATATTTCATTTGCAATTAATAGGTCTAGAGCAACTCGTGGAGAGATAAATTATGGTAGGTATCAAAGGGGGACATTTTTTGCGACCTAGGTGTCCCAAAAATTCCTACTTGTCTCTGTAACTTTGATAAATAACAATTATCTTTGTTACCATTTACTGGTATGTATCTAATGAGATACATCCAGGTAAATGTAATTTTCCACAAATGCATTTATTGCCCTAATAACATGTGTTGCTAGTGACTTGTCCCTCCTTGGTGGGACAGCCAAACATGCAATGCCAAAAAGCAGTAGGTTGTGCCAGGATCTGTTGTTTAAAGGAGCATCGTTGACTTTCTTAAGGAGGTCAGTGAATTTGCTAGCAGTTTGAGGGCGAGCTGCTTTGGGGATGTGTCAGAGTCCTGGTGGATGTTAATTTGATTGCAGATTTGAGGTCTTATGTTGGTTGTTCCCATTTGAAGCTCTCCTGGAGCCTAGACATCCATTGTGTGCACAGATTTGCCAGTTGAGTGATTGAGTGCACATTCCCTGTGGCACACCTGGCAGATGCCTCGTGAATGACGGCTGTGAGGGAAAAGTTCAATAGATAGGAGTAGTGAGGGAGTGTATAGTAACAATACTTTCATTGCCGGCTACTTGTTAAGGTAGGGTAAGTCCAGCTCCCGCTATTCCCCCCCCCCTTTTTCCCCCTCCCAGAAAGTGATAGTTTGATTGCCGGCTGCTTGTTAAGGTAGGGTCAGTCTAGCTCCTGCTATCCCTTCAACTCCCTCTTCCCCCCCCCCCGAAAGGTGACGTGTGAGGCTCTGGTCAAACAGAAAATCACTCGACTCACAGCTCCCAACACTACTGTAAGTACACGCCTGATCATATTTTAGTGGATTTATTGGTTGAAAGCTTCACTTTTGACCAATAATTAACTTAGTCCTTTCAGTCTTTATCTGTTAAATGTTTTAATAATCACCACATCTTTTAGGTATTATACTTATCATGGAGAGTGATTTCTTAAGCAGTGGGTAATCTGTCTCTCTTTACAGCTTGGAATGACAGAGAGGGTCACCTTCCAACCAATGAGAAGAATAGGAGACGAACTAACGTCCTGAGACGTCCCATGTTTGATTTACTTACCTGTTATGTAAGCCAACACAGGACCTAACCCCTCATCATAGCAGTGGTAACGAACCTGTTTTCCTGTCATCTGAAGTAATTTTCACGGCTTCTCTCTGTGAAGAACGAGCCGGTGGTGGTCACCAACACCTGCTACCCCCCCCCACATCAGCAACGGCTACGATTTCAACAACACGCAGTGTCACCAACACCTGACACCCCATTACCACTATATACTTATATTAGCGGTGAGTTCAAATGTAATTTTTTTCATTTCATTTTTCTTTCAATTAGGATATCCATTCATGTTTTATTGTTTTACATTTTCCGTTTCTAAATAATAAAGTGTTTATCATTTTCTGTTATTATTTCTTTTTCTATTCATTAATTTTCCTGAGGAGGAGCCAGCCTTGGTAATACTGACTGAAGTTGTTACTGGGCTGAGTAAGCCTTCTCAAGTGGCGACCTTGCCAGAATCTACTCGACTGAATGAAGATTTAGCTCCATCTCGAATCTACCATTGGAACTTCAACACCGCATACCACAGATGGTTACCACCAGCCATGAGCAATCATTCTCTATGGTAGGGCTACGGTACAGGTATTTAAAAGATTTGATGATTGTTATAGTCTCAATTTATTGCATGTCAAGTCAGGCAGGATATGATATTTAGTTCTGCCACCTTTTGAGCTTGAAACACTTTGTAGGATTAGACTCTAGGGACCCGAGATTTTCCAGGGACAATTTGTTTCATTGAGCTCTTTATTTTATCAAGGAACTGTCGTGGGACCTTTTGATTTGTTGGTGAAAAGTTTGGGGATGGTCAAGTGATCCTATTCTAGTTATGTTTTTTGGGGGACCGGATAGAACCCCTTCTTTTTAATTAAAACATATTGTTTAACGAAGTAGGGACGACCCCTTGTTATTTACAGTTTGAGGGGAGCAGGAATTAAACCCCCGTTTTTTTTAAAATTACCCGTTTCATTTCCCGACAGTTAAGTTTTCTTGCAAGCTGGAAAAATCAGTTTTGAGAATGCTGGAAGTAAGTTGGGATAACAGGGAAAATTTAGAATCTTTCATTAGTTTTAAAGATCCAGGAAAGACTTGAAAAGAGAGAACTGAGGAGAAGAAAGACAATTAAAAAGGGGAAAAGAAAAGAGAAAAAGGAAGAGGAGAATCGAAAGAAAAAAAAAAGGGAGGGAGAGAGAGAAACGAAAGAAATAAGAAGACAGTTAGAAAGAGGCGGAAGACCAAAAAGAGCGTGATGACTTGATCTGAAAAGGTAGAAAAACGTGAGGAAAAAGCTAAAATAGTGAGGAACAAATTAAATTAAAAAAAATTTGAGGAAAGAGCAAAGGGATAGAGAACATGAGTTAATAGAGAGAGAAAAGGATCGCGAGCTCGAAAAATCTCGCCCTTGAATTAGAAAATAAAATTTAACTTTTTCACAGCAAAAATTAAGGAAGGATAATTGGCATCATGCATCATCAGGCACATATTCCAACCCCTAATTTACCCCCTTCACAGAGGGGGACGAATAATTTATACATTATCGGGTTCAAAAATACTGCTACCCTCTGTAAATGGCCTGCTGACCCCGGGGGCTACCAGGTTAGTAATGTTATTTTTGGAAGCCTTGAATTCTATGCAACTTTGTCGCAGGTATCATATGAATTATAATATGAAGAAGGCAAATTTTAAAACAATCAAAAAAACCCCTAATTCTTACAGGAAATGTTTTTTAGGTTGCCCCCTTACAGCCGGCCAGAACTTTTGCTTTTTCAGGTAACACTCTTTCGTTTTTCGACTTTTTGGATAGAGAGTTTTGGTTGATCCAGTTATGAATCTCTTTGAGCTTTATGGTTGCGACCAATTCCGACAGCTCTTTCCCCCCAGATAAGAAAAAACCTTAAGAAGGTAACTGATTAAAGTGAGGAAGTTGCTGAGGCCGTTGACTTGTATGCCGAGGGTCCAATTCCTAAAAAACCCCAAAGGGGCGAACCCTAAAGGGGAAGGGTTTATCAGACCTTAAAAATTTAAAACCCTAGGGAAAGTAAAGGGACTTCTTTATTTCCCTTTTTTCTTTGTGTGGTGTTAAAGGACATAAACGTCCAGATTTTTCCCCTAAGAAAGGGCCAAAAAAATTGGGGGAAATTGTTTTAAAGGTGTAATGACCAACACCTTGTTAGGGAAAAGTTTTTGGACTTAATGTATCTACCTTCTCGAGTCATGGATGACATGTATAGTAATTTCTGATAAGCTGTTCCCCAAATTTTAAAAAAATCATTCCTCTGCTATACTTTCAGACTACTTGGGCAGTACAGACACTTTCCTAACATCCGTTGTTAATTTGGTCTAAATGGTTTTACGGTTTGGGCTTAAGCCGTCACACCCACACTTTTTGCTTGTACTAATATGAATGTAAAAGGTGCCATTCTTTCCTCTGAGGTTGCCTTCCTACCAAAGATGAACATAATGTTTTGACCCTTCCCGTAGAGTCAAGAAGCCCCTCGAAAGTTCAGATGAGACAATGTCTCGCGAGATTCTGTGGGATTAAAACATGAGCACTTCGAAAGCGAGGTAGTAGGACACCGGGTTCATTGTTAGATGAAAGTGAAGGAAACCCTGCGTACTATAAATGTCTTGACAGGGCTCAACCAAAAACCCCGCTTCTCCCACTGTCCATCCTTTTATTTTCTCTGACTTTAGCCTTTTGATATATGAAGGCTCCTTTTTCAATTTAAACAAATTTTCCTTTTCTTCGAATTTCCATAATGCCCCCAAACAAAAACAATTATCCAAAAGGAAAAAAATTTTCATATAAATTTGAATAATAAAAGGTTCTTTACAAATCGTATTTAAATTAAATTCGTGAGATAGACTTTCCATCTTAGTTGTTCCAAGTCATGCAGGGACTGTTTTTTAAAATGGGTCATGACCTCCGTGGCCGGACATTTTTCGCATCGTAAAACTTAAATAAAATTAGGGGGAACCTATTTTTGGCCAAAAAAGTCCTCGATGTCAAATACCTATTCAATGTTGAGTGAAACTGCTCCGTGGGGAGCAGCCAGGTAAAACTGCACCACCTC
>NC_069415.1:54426125-54444453 GCF_026875155.1 Cherax quadricarinatus
AAAAAACCCCAAAATCTCTCTACTCCCCTTCGTTTCTTCATATGCATTGCTTGCGTAATCCATTTCTTGCATCCCCCCTTTTATTAAAATCGCTTAAGTTTTAAATTTTTAAACTTTTCCTCTTTGCCCTTTTTCATTTTGATCTTTAATATTCCCCACTACCTTTAGTACTTGTTTTCAGAATTTTCACCTTTTTATTTCTCCAAAAAATAAAAAAGGGAAACCCCAACGGGCCCTATGCCATTCAGCAGGTCCAATTCTCCCCCTGGTTTTAACCAAAGTTTTGATCAATGAGGTCAGATACTTCATTAAGGAGGAGCACGACATCCGACCATGTAGCACAAGCAAGTCACGTTTGCCCCCACCCCACCACCCACTCATTTTTTTACCAACCTATTTTTAAATAAACAATCTTAGTTTTATGAGGGTACTCGGGAGTTTGTTTCACCTCCACACTCATTCCCAAAACCAGTGTTTTCCCCTATATTTTTCCTGAATCTGAAATTTTTCCAATTTAAAAACCCTTTGATACGATTTGTCTGTTAGACATCTTTAGCAGTTTTTTCCCCCCTTTTTTAAATTTCCTGTTTTCCATTTATACCCTCAATCAATCCCCCCTAATTCTACCCCTTTGTAGATTGCAATCGGGGGCCCTCAGCACCCCAAAGGGGGAAGATTTCTGATACATGGGATCAACCTTGTAAAAACCCTTTTAACTTTTCCAGGGCTTTATCCATTCGAAAAACGGTGCCAAAAATCCCAGCATAATCTAAATGGGCCCAACAAAAGAAATAGATTTGAAAACAACCTGGGACTCCTATCATTTATGTCTTGCTGTAAAACCCAAAGGTTTCGGTAGCTTTATTGGGAAACCCTTTTAGCACCGTTGTCTGGGTTTCAGATTACTGCTAACCAGAACTCCTAAACCCCTTTTTGCAACCCGTAATATTAAATCTACATTATTTAGTTTTTTTATGTGGTTTTTTTCCTGTTCAAAATTTTGAACTTCGCATTTGTCTATGTTAAACTGCATCTGCCACTTCTCCGACCATTGCATCAGTCTATTCAAATCATCCTGGAGCGCTCTAATGTCCTTATTAGAATGAATTGGACTGCCTATTTTGGTGTCATCAGCAAATCTGCTTATGTCGCTACTTATTCCTTCATCTATGTCGTTTATGTAAATTGTGAACAACAAGGGACCCAACATTGACCCCTGTAGAACACCTCTTGTGACGTACCCACATTCTGATTTCTCCCCATGAATGCAAACTCTCTGCTATTTATTTGTCAACCATGCCTCTACCCAGGAAAAAATTTCTCCTCCTATTCCGTGTGCCTTAAGCTTTCTCAATAGCCTCTGATGTTGAACTCTATCGAAAGCCTTACTGAAGTCCATGTACACAATATCACATTCAATACCATTATCTACCTCCTGAAATACCTTAGTGAAGAAAGTTAATAAATTCGTAAGACAGGAACGCCCCTTTGTAAAACCTTGCTGAGATTCATTAATCAAATTATGCCTGTCAAGATGGCTACGAATTGCTTCGGCAATTATTGATTCCATAAATTTTCCCACTATGGAGGTAAGGCTTATTGATCTATAGTTCGAAGCCAAGGACCTGTCACCTGCCTTGTAAATAGGTATTACATTTGCCATTTTTCACTTATCAGGCACTATGCCAGTTTGTAATGATATATTGAAAAGATTAGCGAAAGGTATGCTAAGTTCCTCTTCACATTCCTTTAACACCCTTGCAAATAGTTCAACAGGGCCTCGGGATTTGTTAGGTTCTAATTTCTATATATGTCTGAGAACCGTGTTATTAGTTACCCCAATCGTGCATAGTTTGTTATCGTCCCGTTCTACATAATTTATTATTTGTGGAATTTCGCTAGTATGCTTCTGAGTAAAAACTGAGAGGAAGTAGGTATTGAAAAGTTCACACATTTCCTTGTCACTGTCAGTGATGTGATTTGATTTGAGTTACTCATAAGTGGGCCAATCTTGTCCCTAATCTTACTTCTGTATACGTGAAAGAACCCTCTTGGGTTAGTCTTTGAATCCCTTGCGACTTTTGCCTCATATTCCCTTTTTTCTTTTCTTATTCCTTTTTTTATTTCTCTCTTTAATTTAATATATTGATTTCTTAACTGCAATTCCCCTCTTTTCATACGCCTATATATTCCTGTCTTTTGACCAATGAGATATTTTAATCTATTGTTTATCCATTGATTTATCCATTATCCATTGATCCAATTGATATTGCTTATCCATTGGTAAATTCGGACGACCCATAGTAAGGTCGTCCCAATTTAGCCCACCCAGGTAGTTTCTCATACCCATGAAGTCGGCCAAGTGGAAATCTGAGACAGCGACTTGATTGCAGTTATCTGGATAATTCCATGATATATTGAAACTAAGTGATTTGTGATCGTTTTCCCCAAGCTCATCACTAACATCAAGATTATGAACTAGATTCTTTGTTGGCAAGAACCAAGTCAAGCAGATTGTTTCCTCTAGTTGGTTCTGTCACAGACTGTTTTAAAAAGCAGTCTTGAACCGTATCAGGAAAGTCACTAGACTCAAGATTTCCTGTCATATTATTATAATCAATTTGTCTAAAGTTAAAATCTCCCATTAGCACAACATTTTCATATCTAGATGCATTATGAATTTCGTCCCATAACAGCTTACTGCACTCCCTATCAAGGTTCGGGGGCCTATAAATAACACCCAAAATAAAATTTTCACGACCTTCGAGACTCTTTAGCCAAACAGATTCTGTGTCCGATGTTTCTAATCTTATATCTTGTCTAAGACAACAATTTAAATTATCTCTGACATACATCGCCACTCCACCACCTTTCCTGTTGACCCTATCAGTGTGGAACAGCTTATAATCCTGTATGTTGCATTCAGAAGGCATTTCTCTATCTTTCAAGTTGAACCAGGTCTCTGTTATAGCAGTAATATCTATATTACCTGCACTTTCAAATAATCTTAGCTCATCTAACTTATTTCATAGACTCCTACTTTGTTTGTTGAGAAATTGCTTTGCCTTTAATAGAAACTTTATTTTGAATATTGTCTTTTAAACAAATCCCTGAGGTATCCTGGTAATATCTGCTGCTTTCAACCCTAATGCTGCAGCCTGACTGTTTCCCACAAACACCCATACCTCTATAATCTTTCAGTTAAGAGATAAGATAAGATAAGATTTCGTTCGGATTTTTAACCCCGGAGGGTTAGCCACCCAGGATAACCCAAGAAAGTCAGTGCGTCATCGAGGACTGTCTAACTTATTTCCATTGGGATCCTTAATATTGTCCCCCAGGATGCGACCCACACCAGACGACTAACACCCAGGTACCTATTTGCTGCTAGGTGAACAGGACAACAGGTGTAAGGAAACGTGTCGAAATGTTTCCACCCGCCGGGAATCGAACCCGGGCCCTCCGTGTGTGAAGCAGGAATGCTAAAACAATCAGCTATTTTTTCATTCACATTCTTTTTGTATACTCAAGAATAATTTATAAAAGTCTCGGGTATTGAAGAAAAAAAGTCTCCTCAAAATATATACTGGTAATTTCTCTTGAATTTTGAGGTTTATATTAAATATTGCTCATGTTAGGATAATATTCTTTCAAAGTGAATAAAATGCATAATTATATATATATATATATAATATATATAATATATATATATATATATATATATATATATATATATATATATATATATATATATATATATATATATATAAGTAGGGTAGTTTTCTACAGAGCGCCGTATCAAAGGGTGCCGCCTTTTCACACCTATGTGCTAATGACCTTGACCCCACCCATGACCCCACCCATACCCACCCATGACCCCACCCATGACCACACCCATGACCCCACCCATGACCCCGCCCATGACCCCACCCATGACCCCACCACGCCCCCCCCCGCCCACGACCCCCCCCGCGCCCCCGCGGCCCTCCTCGCCCCCCGACCGTCGCGCCGACCCACCACCCTCGCCGCGCCCTCGCGCCCTGCCCGCGCCCCTCGCGCCCCCCCCGCGCCTTCTCCCTGCGCCTTCCTGCAGCGTCGTCCGGATCGCCCCCCCGCCCCCGAATTTTTTTCCGATTTTTTTCGAATTTTTTTTGAATTTTCTTTTGCTCTCCTCGGATCAAATTTTTGAGTTTCCCCTCCCACTTTCACTCCCATCCCAATTTTTTTCGAATTTCATTTTCTTATGATCTCCTCGGGGTCAAGTTTTAAGGTTTCCCCCTCCCCCCACTTTCACCTCCCACCATCCCAATTTTTTTTTCACTCGATAATACAAAGACTCTACTTCCTTAGATCAAGTTTTTGGATTCCCTCCTCTGGGTATAAACATTCAAAATGGACTCCCACTTGCATCCCAAATTTTTTTCGAAATCAAAGTCTCCATCACCTTGGATCAAATTTTTGGATTACCCCTCCCACTTTCACCCACCCCCCACCTCAAATTTTTCTCGATAATACAAAGACTCCAATTCCTCGGATCAAGTTTTTCTTGAAATCAAAGTCTCCATCTCCTAGGATCAAGTTTTTTGGATTCCCCCCTCTGGGGTAAGTATTCAAATGAACTCCTCCTATGGGGGCATGGTGCCTCTTTTAAACTACACGTCTAAAAAAGTGTGACGTCGAAATTCCCTCATTAAGTTAAATAAGTAAAAGGGTGTTTACTCGGCGGTCAGTGACGTCCAACACATACAAGCTAAAATCTTGTCGACTTCCCCCTATGTCAGTGACGTCACATGATGACCTCACACATACAGGCTCAATCTTGTCGACTTCCCCCTATGACAGTGACGTCACATGATGACCCCACACACACAGGCTGAATCTTGTCGATTTAAACCCCTACACAAAATTTCATATACAACATAGGGAAAACATTTTCACTCTTAACCCAGATAACCCAATTAATTTCACCATTTTTTCGTTAATACCCACATCAATCCACAATTTCTTTACAAGTCTAGACATTTTTCCCTCGTTTTAAACTATTTCATCTCAGGTCACTCCCCACGAAGTAACCGACCTTCTCCCCACCCCCCGAACCCTCACACTCCAACCAACCCTCACATTTTCACTCATAACCCCCAATTTTTCTCGTTTTAACTATTTCATCAGAAAGTCCCCACAACACTTAAACCACTTTTCGATAAATTCACTAGTCACAATTTTAATATTACGAATTTAAAATACCACACACACCTCACTTTACTTTGAACACCTTCAAAACACGCTCATAAATCATTTGAATACTCACAAAAATACCTTTGAACATTTCCAAACAACACTGAAACACTTCCAAGCAACTTTTTGAATACCCCCTCAAAAAAAGATTTGACAGCTCTAATTTATCTGCACTTACACATTTCTTTAAAATTACAACTCTTTCCCCCAAACTCCTCCCTCAGGCTCAAGACTTCAAACATTATCACAAAAACTAACTCAAACACTTTACTTTGAACATCACCAAAAAACACCATCAATTGCCTTTAAATACTCCAAAAACATCATTCGAACACCCCCAAAATCACCTCTGAATACTCTCAAACACCTTCATAAGTACTCTTGCACATCATTTGAACACCTTCAAAAACACCTTTAAACACTTCCAACAACACTGAAACACTTCCAAAACACCATTTGAGTATTTCCCAAATACCCCCACTGAATACTACTAAAACACCACTAAAATACACTCAAAACACAACCAAAATCACCATAAACTAAGATCAACCCCCAAACATCCCTACATCACCCACAACCCCAGCACCCACAACACCCACAACCCACAAAAACCCACACCCCACATTTTTTTCTCTCTTTTTAAAAACTAATTTCATCAGAAAAAGTCACATCAACAACCCACTTATAACATCTTTTTTTCGGAAACTCTAGTTCGACAACAACACCCACAACACCCACATCCCAAAACACCCACAAGCCACACCACCCACACCCCACAACACACAAAACCCCAAAATCACCCACACCCCACAACACACACACAACCCACCCACATCACCCACACCCCACAATTTTTTTTTCTCGTTTTAAACTAATTTCATCAGAAAGTCACAACAAAAACAACCCACAACTTATAATCAAAAACCTTTGAATAACCTCAAAACACCATTTGAGTTACTCCCAAATACACCACTGAATACTACTAAAACACCACTGAATACACTCAAAACCCCACCAAAATCACATAAATAAGATCAAAAACCCACAACACCCCACAACCCAAAACACACCCACATCCCACATCACCCAAAAACCCACATCACTAACAACCCACAATTTTTTTCTCGTTTTAACTAATTTCATCAGAAACACTCACAAAAAAAACCCACTTATATCATCTTTTCAGCAACTCTAGTTCGACTACATTACCCACAACCCTCATCAATTACCAATTTATTCAAAATTTTTTTCCTTTCTTCTTTACTGAATCTTAAAGGTAATACACATTTCCTCTTTACATTACAAAAATTCTAATAAATCCTCTTCATACCCAGGTCCTTGTATCCACATAAATTGATATTATAACCAAAATCAACTAATCCCCACTACCCAACTATTGCGAAAATGTTTCAACACCCTCCATTCTTTTCCAATATATCATAACTTTTCAATTCTATTAATTTCTTTTTAAATTTCACACATTACCTTTATTTTCAGTAAAATCCCCCCATATTTCATTAAATTTCTAATACAACCCTCCCCATACCCCTCTCCATCTCACCCGCATTTCTTCACATCCACTCACCCATCTCCCAACACACCTTTTTCTGAACACACACAAAAAATCACATTTCACATCCACAAATGCATCTCATCCCCCATCTCAAATCCACTAAAATCACTGTAACCAAGATATTCAAAAAACTCTATGACCACCTAACCACACACACACACCCCACACACACACACCCCACACACACACACACAACACACACAACACACACACACAACACACACACACACACACACCTAACCTAACCTAACCTAACCGAACTTTAACCTATCCTAACCTAACCTTTTCCTAACCTAACCTAACCTAACCTATCCTAACCTAACCTAACCTATCCTATCCTAACTTATCCTAAACCTAACCTAACCTAACCTAACTTATCCTAACCTAACCAACCAAACCCTAACTTATCCTAACCAAAACCTACCTAACCTAACCTAACCTATCCTAACCTAACCTAACCTGACCTAACCTAACCTAACCATCCTAACCTAACCTATCCCAACCTAACCTAACCTAGCCTAACCTATCTTAACCTAACCTAACCTAACCTAACCTAACCTAACCTATCCTATCCTATCCTAACCTAACCTATCTTAGCCTAACCTAACCTAACCTAACCAACCCTAACCTAACCTAACTTAACCTAACCAATAACCTACCTAACCTAACCTAACCTAACCTAACCTAACCAAACCAAACCTAACCTAACCTATCCTAACCTAACCTAACCTAACCTGACCTAACCTAACCTAACCTATCCTAACCTAACCTATCCTAACCTAACCAAAACCAAGCCTAACCTATCTTAACCTAACCTAACCTAACCTAACCTAACCAAACCTAACCTAACCTTTAACCAAATCCTATCCTATCCTAACCTAACCTATCTTAACCTAACCAACCTAACCTAACCTTTTCCTAACCTAACCTAACTTAACCTAACCTAACCCTAACCTAACCTAACCTAACCTAACCAAACCTAACCCATCCTAACCTAACCTATCCAATCCTATCCTATCCTAACCTAACCTATTTTTAACTTAACCTGCCTATCCTAACCTAACCAAAAACCTAACCAAACCCCTAACCTAACTTAATCCTACCCTAACCTAACCTAACCTGACCTAACCAAACCTAACCTATCCTAGCCTAACCTAGCCCTAACCTAACCGAACCTAACCTAACCTAACCTATCTTAACCTAACCTAACGTAACCTAACCTAACCTAACCTAACCTATCCTAACCTAGCCAAACCCTAACCTAACCTATCCTACCCAAAACCTAACCGAACCTAACCTAACCTAACCAAACCCTAACCTAACCTAACCTAAACCTAACCGAACCTAACCTAACCGAACCTAACCTAACCTAACCTAACCTAACCTAATGCTTACCCCAAAGTATTGTGTCATGATTTTTGTACACCCCTTCCCCCCCCAACGACGCCATAAAATGCGGTTCACATCCAAGGTAGAAAATCACATAGTCACTCCTTAAACCGAAAACCTGCGTCCAACTCAGGTCAGACAGACGCCATGAAATGGTGTTCACACCCAAGGTAGAAAATCACATAATCATCTCTTTCCAGACCATCTGTATCCTAACCTGACCTAACCTAACCAAAACCCAACCTAACCAAACCCAACCTACCTAACCAACCTAACCTAACCTAACCTAAACCGAACGTAACCTAACCTAACCTAACCTAACCTAACCTAACCTAACATAACCTAACCTAACTTATCCTAACCAAACCTAACCTAACCTAACCGAACCTAACCGAACCTAACCTAACCTAGCCTAACCGAACCCAACCTATCCTAACCTATCCTAAACCTATCCTAACCTAACCTAACCTATTTTTAACCTAACTTTTCCTAACCTAACCTAACCTAACCTAACCTAACCTAACCTAACTTTATCCTAACCTAACCTAACCTAACCTAACCTAACTTATCCTAAACTAACCTAAACCCAACCTAACCTAACTTATCCTACTCAAAACCACTAAAATCACTGTAACCAAGATATTCACAAAACTCTATGACCACCTATCACACACCCCACACACCCCACAAAACACACACACACACACACAACACACACACACACACACACAAACCCCACTTTACTTTGTTTACCTTCAAACACTCTCATAAAATCATTTGAGACCCACCTTTTTCCAATATCTCTCATCCACAACCTTCATCTCTCACTACAGAACAAACCCCAAGATTACTTCGAACACTCTCATAAATCATTTGAGTACTCACATAAACACCTTTGAACATTTCCAAACAACACTGAAGCACTTCCAAAATACAATTTTGATTACTCCCAAATAAGATTTTATCATCTCTAATTTATCTACACTTACACATTTCATTAACTGAAATTACAACACATCCACCATACTACTCCCTCAGTCTCCAGACTTTACAACATTAACACAAAAAGAAACTAACTCATACACTTATGACATGAGGCATTATCAAATCTAACACACTGACTAACTTTGAACCAACTCTGAACACCACTGATCTTCTTCAAAAAAATACTCTGCACATCATTTGAACACCTTCAAAAAACACCACCAAACACCTCCGAATACTCCCAAAACACTACTGATTACTACCAAATCACCACTGAATACTACCAATCACCGTCAAAATCACCAGAAACTAAGTTTAACATCACCATCTAACATCCTTTTTATAGAAATCCCCTCAAATCACTATAACCAAGAACTCCCCCCCATTTGGCGCAAAAAAAAGCAGAACACAAACCTAATACGCAAACACTTAGTACATGATCACCATCAACTGAAAACATATCTTGTAACACACACATAATCTAAGACAAACACCAACTACAATCATCCATGTTCACTTACCTCAAAAATCACTAATATCACAGAAAACACTCATTTTTATAAACATTTCCCCACACACAAAAAAAATCATATTTGACAATATCTAAGCGCACTCACCCACTAACCACCAACACACGAGTCACACCTCACAGGACCGACGAGCTCACCTCCAGTGACGTCACACCCATTGTGTTACTTGGTGGTTGGTAACATCACACCCAACCCACCTTGTTTCAACCTGTTGTACCCTACATTTTCTAAGAACACTATATCCAAGACGATTTTCCAGGGTTTATGACCCCACCACCAAGATCACAGAAAACATACATTTTTATAATTATTCACACAAAAATCACGATCACCATTCCATATCATGTTTACCGTCATCTATCAAAACTCATCACCAAGATCACCAAAATCTAAGATCATGCATCTCAAAACTACTATGATCACTGAAAACACTTATTTTTTAAACATTCGCAAAAAAAAATAAGACATACACAAAAATACCACAACACTTCCACCAACATCTATAACATAACATGAGCACTATAACATATCACTATCACAAAAAAATAATACACAGACACCCACATCTTTACATTTCAATCACAAATTTAAGACATGAGACATACACACCAAATCTAAGACATTCACCTCCAACTAAGACATCCACATCTTAACTAAGACATACACCAAAAACCTATACTTGACATATTGCGGTATGAATATTCATACCGCATTTATTTTGCATATCACATTTCCTCATCCACATCATCCCTAAAACATCCTTCCTTATTCATTCCATATATCTCCTAGAGTTGTTTTAACCCCGACGGGCCCATCACGACGTAGGAGCCAGAGGAACCATCACCACTCCAACACCACCTACTACACTCTGGCTCCTACGACATGATGGGCCCGTCGGGGTTAAAACATCTCTAGGAGATATATGAAATGAATAAGGAAGGATGTTTTAGGGATGATGTGGATGAGGGAATGTGATATGCAACATAAATGCGGTATGAATATTCATATCGCAATATGTCAAGTATAGGTTTTTTTTGGTGTATGTCTTAGTTAAGATGTGTATGTCTTAGTTGGAGGTGAATGTCTTAGATTTGGTGTGTATGTCTCATGTCTTAAATTTGTGATTGAAATGTATAAGATGTGGGTGTCTGTGTATTATTTTTTTTGTGATAGTGATATGTTATAGTGCTCATGTTATGTTATTTGATGTTTGGTGGAAGTGTTGTGGTATTTTTGTGTATGTCTTATTTTTGTGCGGGAAAGTTTAAAAAATAAGTGTTTTCAGTGATCATAGTATTTTTGAGATGCATGATCTTAGATTTTTGGTGATCTGGTGAGAGTGTTGATAGATGACGGTAAACAGATATGGAAATGGTGATCGTGATTTTTGTGGAATAATTATAAAAATGTGTGTTTTCTGTGATCTTGGTGGTGGGGTCATAAAATCTGGTAATCGTCTTGGATATAGTGTTCTTAGATAATTTTAGGGGACAACAGGTTGAAACAAGGTGGGTTGGGTGTGATGTTACCAACCACCAAGTAACACAATGGGAGTGTGACGTCACTGGAGGTGACTCGTCGGTCCTGTGAGGTTTTGCATCGTGTGTTGGTGGAGTGAGGTGAGTGCGCTTAGATATTGTCAAATATGATTTTTTTGTGTGGTTTAAATGTTTATAAAAAATGAGTGTTTTCTGTACATTAGTGATTTTTTGAGGTAAGTGAACATGGATGATTGTGTTGGTGGTTGTCTTAGATTATGTGTGTGTACAAGATATGTTTTTCAGTTGATGGTGAAACATGTGCTAAGTGTTTGCGTATTAGGTTTTGTGTTCATGCTCTTTTTTATGCGCCAAATGGGGAGGGAGTTCTTTGGGTTTTAGTGATTTGAGGGGATTTCTATAAAAAGGATGTTAGATGGTGATGTTAAACTTAGTTTCTGGTGATTTTGACGGTGATTTGGTAGTAATCAGTGGGGATTTGGTAGTAATCAGTAGTTGTTTGGGAGTATTCGGAGGTGTTTGATGGGGTTTTTTTGAAGGTGTTCAAATGATGTGCAGAGTATTTTTTGAAGAAGATCAGTGGTGTTCAGAGTTGGTTCAATGTTAGTCAGTGTGTTAGATTTGATAATGTCCATTTTCATAAGTGTATGAATTAGTTTTTTTTTTTTTTGTTAATGTTGTAAAGTCTGGAGACTGAGGGAGTAGTATGGTGGATGTGTTTGTAATTTCAGTTAATGAAATGTGTAAGTGAGATAAAATTTGGATGATAAAATCTTATTTGGGAGTAATCAAAATTATTTTGGAAGTGCTTCAGTGTTGTTTGGAAATGTTCAAAGGTGTTTTATGTGAGTACTCAAATGATTTATGAGAAATGTTCGAATAATCTTGGGGTTGTTCTGTATGAATGATGAAGGTTGTGGATGAGAGTTTTTGAGAAAAGGTGGTCTCAATGATGTATAGAGTGGGTTTTGAAGGTGATCAAAGTAAAGTGAGGTGTGTGTGTGTGTGTGTGTTGTGTGATAGGTGGTCATAGAGTTTTGTGAAATCTTGGTTTACAGTGATTTTAGTGGGTTTTAGTAGGATAAGTTAGGTTAGGTTAGGTTAGGTTAGCTAGGTTAGGATAAGTTAGGTTAGGTTATGGTTAGGTTAGGATAAGTTAGGTTGAGGTTAGGTTAGGATAAGTTTGGTTAGGTTAGGGTTAGGATAAGTTAGGTTAGGATAGGTTAGGTTAGGTTTTGATAGGTAAAAGTTTTGGATGGGTTTGGTTAGGTTAGGTTGGTAGGGGTTTGGTTAGGTTGGTTGGTTAGTTAAGTTAGGTTAGGTGTTGGTTAGGTTAGGTTAGGGTTTGGTAGTTACTTTACGTTCGGTTAGGTTAGGTTAGGTTAGGTTAGGTTAGTAGGTTAGGTCAGGTTAGGATACCTCCCCCATTACTTTCTTAAATTTTCCCCTCATACTTCTCAAAACCCCCCCATATACTTTCTCAAACCTCCCCTCATACTTTCTCAAACCTCCCCTCATACTTTCTCAAACCTCCCCCCATACTTTCTCAAACCTCCCCTCATACTTTCTCAAACCTCCCCCCATACTTTCTCAAACCTCCCCTCATATTTTCTCAAACCTCCCCTCATACTTTCTCAAACCTCCCCCCATACTTTCTCAAACCTCCCCTCATACTTTCTCAAACCTCCCCTCATACTTTCTCAAACCTCCCCCCATACTTTCTCAAACCTCCCCTCATACTTTCTCAAACCTCCCCTCATACTTTCTCAAACCTCCCCCCACACTTTTCTCAAGCCTCCCCTCATACTTCTCAAACCTCCCCTCATACTTTCTCAAACCTCCCCCCATACTTTCTCAAACCTCCCCTCATACTTTCTCAAACCTCCCCCCACACTTTCTCAAGCCTCCCCCATACTTTATCAAACCTCCCCTCATACTTTCTCAAACCTCCCCCATACTTTCTCAAACCTCCCCTCATACTTTCTCAAACCTCCCCCCATACTTTCTCAAACCTCCCCCCATACTTTCTCAAGCCCCCCCCCACACTTTCTCAAACCTCCCCCCACACTTTCTCAAGCCTCCCCCATACTTTATCAAACCTCCCCTCATACTTTCTCAAACCTCCCCCCATACTTTCTCAAACCTCCCCTCATACTTTCTCAAACTCCCCCCATACTTTCTCAAACCTCCCCCCACCTTTCTCAAGCCTCCCCCCATACTTTATCAAACCTCCCCCCATACTTTCTCAAGCCTCCCCCCATACTTTATCATACTCCCCTCATACTTTCTCAAACCTCCCCCCATACTTTCTCAAACCTCCCCCCATACTTTCTCAAGCCTCCCCCCACACTTTCTCAAACCTCCCCCCACACTTTCTCAAGCCTCCCCCATACTTTATCAAACCTCCCCCCATACTTTCTCAAACCTCCCCCCATACTTTATCAAACCCC
The DNA here is from genome assembly GCF_026875155.1 of Cherax quadricarinatus. Taxonomy (NCBI): domain Eukaryota; kingdom Metazoa; phylum Arthropoda; class Malacostraca; order Decapoda; family Parastacidae; genus Cherax; species Cherax quadricarinatus. Next base: position 54,439,786 of record NC_069415.1, read on the forward strand.
CCCCCATACTTTCTCAAACCTCCCCCATACTTTCTCAAACCTCCCCCATACTTTCTCAAACCTCCCCCCATACTTTCTCAAACCTCCCCCCATACTTTCTCAAACCTCCCCCCACACTTTCTCAAGCCTCCCCCCATACTTTATCAAACCTCCCCCCATACTTTCTCAAGCCTCCCCCCATACTTTATCATACCTCCCCTCATACTTTCTCAACCTCCTCCCATACTTTCTCAAACCTCCCCCCATACTTTTCTCAAACCTCCCCCCATACTTTCTCAAACCTCCCCCCATACTTTCTCAAACCTCCCCCATACTTTCTCAAACCTCCCCCATACTTTCTCAAACCTCCCCCCATACTTTCTCAAACCTCCCCCCATACTTTCTCAAGCCTCCCCCCCCCATACTTTCTCAAACCTCCCCCCATACTTTCTCAAACCTCCCCCCATACTTTCTCAAACCTCCCCCCATACTTTCTCAAACCTCCCCCATACTTTCTCAAACCTCCCCCATACTTTCTCAAACCTCCCCCCATACTTTCTCAAACCTCCCCCCACACTTTCTCAAACCCCCCCCATACTTTCTCAAACCTCCCCCCATACTTTCTCAAACCTCCCCCCATACTTTCTCAAACCCTCCCCCCATACTTTCTCAAACCATCTAGCCCACCTTTCTCCCAGTATTTGCTTATATCTTCCCCTTCCCTTTCTTTAGCTCATTTACTTTTATTTTTCTCATACGCAATGTCATTTCTCGTTGCACTCCATTATCTCCCCTCATTTTAGCTATCTTTAAATAATGATATTTTCGCCCCGCTGATAACATGCACATTGAGATGTCTGCCCAATAATTACCTACAAATTCATAGTCTCACAGACTGCTATCACTGATCTCTATATCATGTTTTGTATAATTATTTAACCTCTTCTTAAAATAAATATTAGCGATTATCAGATATATTTGAATATATAACTAAATAAGAAACAATCTTATCATTTATTACTGTCACTCCAAAATTACCCATTAACATCCACAACATTTGGGTTTCGACGAGATTCAAAAACTCTCAAAATCTCTCTACTCCGCATTTTCGTTTCTTCATATGCATGACTGCTTGCTGTAATCCACTTCTTGCATCCCACCTTTATTATAATCGCTTAAGTCTTAAATTTAAACATTTCCTCTTTGTCCTCTTCATTTTTGATCATTTAATTTCCGCTACTCTTTTAGTACTTGATTCTTTCAGATATACCCCAATTTATTTCTCCATAAAAATAAAAGAAGGAACACTGCAACGGCCTACTGGCCTATTCGAGGCAGGTCCAATTCTCCCACTGGCTTAAGCCAATGCTTTGATCTATTTGAGGTCAGATACTTCACTTAAGGGAGGAGCACGACATCCGACCATGTAGCACAAGCTAGTCACGTTTAGCACACACCCATCCACACCCACTCTTTATTTATCCAACCTATTTTTAAAACTAAACAAAGTCTTAGATTTTATGACGGTACTCGGGAGTTTGTTTCCCTCATCCACAACTCTATTACCAAACCAGTGCTTTCCTATTTTTTTTCCTGAATCTAAATTTTTTTCCAATTTAAAACCATTGATACGAGTCCTGTCTGTTAGACACTTTAGCACGTCATTTAAAACCCCTTTATTAATTCCTGTTTTCCATTTATACACCTCAATCATATCCCCCCTAATTCTACTCCTTTGTAGAGAGTGCAGATTCAGGGCCCTCAGTCTATCCTCATAGGGAAGATTTTTTGATACATGGGATCAACCTTGTCATACTCCTTTGAACGTTTTCCAGTGCATTTATATCCATTCGGGTAAACGGTGACCAAAACTGCTCAGCATAATCTAAATGGGCCCAACAAAAGATATATAGAGTTGAAGAACAACCTGAGGACTCCTATCTTTTAAATACTTCTTGCTGTGAAGCCAAGGTTCGGGTTAGCTTTATTGCGAACACTTATGCACGTTGTCTAGGTTTCAGATTACTGCTAACCAGAACTCCAAAATCCTTTTTGCAACCCTAATATTAAGATCTACATTATTTAGTTTATAGTGGTTATTTTCCTGTTCAACATTTAGAATTCGCATTTGTCTATGTTAAACGGGCCATCTGCCACTTCTCCGACCATTGCATCAGTCTAATTCAAATCATCCTGGAGCGCTCTAATGTCCTTATTAGAATGAATTGGACGGCCTTTTTTTGGTGTCATCACAAATCTGCTTTGTCGCTACTTATTCCTTCATCTATGTCGTTTATGTAAATTGTGAACAACAAGGGACCCAACATTGACCCCTGTAAAAACACCTCTTGTGACGTACCCACATTCTGATTTCTCCCATGAATGCAAACTCTCTGCTATTTATTTGTCAACCATGCCTCTACCCAGGAAAAATTTCTCCTCCTATTCCGTGTGCCTTAAGCTTTCTCAATAGCCTCTGATGTGGAACTCTATCGAAAGCCTTACTGAAGTCCATGTACACAATATCACTCAATACCATTTTCTACCTCCTGAAATACCTTATGAAAAAAGTTAATAAATTCGTAAGACAGGAACGCCCCTTTGTAAAACCTTGCTGAGATTCATTAATCAAATTATGCCTGTCAAGATGGCTACGAATGCTTCGGCAATTATTGATTCCATAAAATTTTTTCCCACTTGGAGGTAAGGCTTATGATCTATATTCGAAGCCAAGGACCTTCACCTGCCTTGTAAATAGGTATTACTTTGCCATTTTTCACTTATCAGGCACTATGCCAGTTTGTAATGATATATTGAAAAGATTAGCGAAAGGTATGCTAAGTTCCTCTTCACATTCCTTTAACACCCTTGGGAAATAGTTCAACAGGGGCCCCGGGATTTGTTAGGTTCTAATTTCTATATATGTCTGAGAACCGTGTTATTAGTTACCCCAATCGTGCTAGTTTGTTATCGTCCCGTTCTACATAATTTATTATTTGTGGAATTTCGCTAGTATCTTCTGAGTAAAAACTGAGAGGAAGTAGGTATTGAAAAGTTCACACATTTCCTTGTCACTGTCAGTGATGTGATTTGATTTGAGTTACTCATAAGTGGGCCAATCTTGTCCCTAATCTTACTTCTGTATACGTGAAAGAACCCTCTTGGGTTAGTCTTTGAATCCCTTGCGACTTTTGCCTCATATTCCCTTTTTTCTTTTCTTATTCCTTTTTTTTATTCTCTCTTTAATTTAATATATTGATTTCTTAACTGCAATTCCCCTCTTTTCATACGCCTATATATTCCTGTCTTTTGACCAATGAGATATTTTAATCTATTGTTTATCCATTGATTTATCCATTATCCATTGATCCAATTGATATTGCTTATCCATTGGTAAATTTTGGGCGACCCATAGTAAGGTCGTCCCAATTTAGCCCACCCAGGTAGTTTCTCAACCCATGGAAGTCGGCCAAGTGGGAAAACTGAGACAGCGACTTGATTGCAGTTATCTGGATAATTCCCATGATAATTTAAACTAAGTGATTGTGATCGTTTCCCCAAGCTCATCATTAACATCAAGATTATGAACTAGATTCTTTGTTGGCAAAACCAAGTCAAGCAGATTGTTTCCTCTAGTTGGGTTTTGTCAAAAAGACTGTTTTAAAAAGCAATCCTGAACCGTATCAAGAAAGTCCCCTAGACTCAAGATTTCCTGTCATATTATTTAATCAATTTGTCTAAAGTTAAAATCTCCTATAGCACAACATTTTCATATCTAGATGCATTATGAATTTCGTCCCATAACAGCTTTCTGCACTCCCTATCAAGGTTCGGGGGCCTATAAATAATACCCAAAATAAAATTTTCACGACCTTCGAGACTCTTTAGCCAAACAGATTCTGGGGTCCGATGTTTTCTAATCTTATATCTTTCTAAGACAACAATTTAAATTATCTCTGACATACATCGCCACTCCACCACCTTTCCTGTTGACCCTATCAGTGTGGGAAAAGCTTATAATCCTGTATGTTGCATTCAGAAGGCATTTCTCTATCTTTTCAAGTTGAACCAGGTCTCTGTTATAGCAGTGATATCTATATTCCTGCACTTTCAAATAATCTTAGCTCATCTAACTTATTTCATAGACTCCTACTTTGTTTGTTGGAAATTGCTTGCCTTTAATAGAAACTTTATTTTGAATATTGTCTTTTTAAACAAATTCCTGAGGTATCCTGGTAATATCTGCTGCTTTCAACCCTAATGCTGCAGCCTGACTGTTTCCCACAAACACCCAACCTCTATAATCTTTCAGTTAAGAGATAAGATAAGATAAGATTTCCCTTCGGATTTTTTAACCCCGGAGGTTAGCCACCCAGGATTTAACCCCAAAAAAGTCAGTGCGTCATCGAGGGCTGTCTAACTTATTTCCATTGGGGTCCTTAATCTTGTCCCCAGGATGCGACCCACACCAGACGACTAACACCCAGGTACCTATTTGCTGCTAGGTGAAAAAGGACAACAGTTAAGGAAACGTGTCGAAATGTTTCCACCCGCCGGGAAACGAACCCGGGCCCTCCGTTGTTTAAGCAGGGAAAGCTAAACATCGCTATTTTTTTTTATTCACATTCTTTTTGTATACCAAGAATAATTATAAAAATCTCGGGTATTGAGAAAAAAGGGTTTCCCTTT